>JAVJGI010000040.1:21371379-21392671 GCA_035590275.1 Ibycter americanus | reverse complement strand
GTTTAATCATAAATTAGATGAAAATATAGTTATATACCACACTCAACAGCTATTTGAAATGTTACCTCAAAAAATAACCAAGTCACACATCTACTATAGGAAAATAAAAAGAAAATAAAGCAGTCGTCCCCAAAACACAATAAATGTTTACAAGTATAATTTTTTCCCAATTAGAGAATTTCAAATTAAGATAGAAGTAATATAAATTAAGGTACAAAGGTTCTGTGGGATAGGCTTTCTGTCACATACATAGAAAGTTATTAATTCAGTGTGTCCAAATTGATAACAGTTCTGGGTCTCAGTCTATTACCCTTATTTATGTTGAGACATAACTTTTCGAACTGTCTTTCCAGACTCTGCTGCAACAGCTAATCTGCACAAGCAAAGGCAGAGTTAGAAGTTGCTTAATCATTGCATCCAGGAGGAAACTGGACAAAAGGAAAACTGGAACTGTGATTTTCCCCCTCTCCTTCCCTCAAAGTCCCATGTGGTGTTCAGTGTTGCTGAGGCAGCATTTTACATTATTCAGAGCTAGCAGCAAATTGCTAACCTCTGGGAGTAATGAGAGAACAGGGAGGAAATCATGCCTTTGTGATAGAATAATATCTTTTCTTGGTGCTTCCTGAGGCAATACAGCTATATGCTTCTTTTTAAATAGGCCTGCAGAGAAAGAGACATGCTATCTCAGAAGAAACAAAATGCCGGTTTTGTTCAGGCTTTTCCATTCTTGGTAGCAGATAAATTTGTTAAAGCCTTCCTTAATATTTGAATAGATTTGCGTAATGGACTGATGAGTGTGCTGTAAACTTCTGAATCAATTAGACCGATATTGATGGTAATAACATTGTCACTAACACTGCTACAGTACTAAACCCTAATATGATGGCAACCTGGAAGGATAATGTTGATTATAAAGCAGATAAATCAGATTTTTCTTCTGATTTGCGTATGACTTGTATGAAATTTGGATATGCTTCCCAGTTCATCGTTATGTGCTATTGGCATCAGAAGGGATGTGCTTGCTTATGCATTGTTGGGTAATGAACTCCTCAGAAACCAAGTGATCAGCAAGCACTGCTTGCTAATGTCTTGCGCTTTAAATTGTGGCAGGACACAGCGACATAGTGTGTCCCAGCCTGTTCCTTCCTATAAGTAGAAGAACTTCAGCTATTTACATCCATGAACTGAACTACTCTCCTTACCTAAGGCTATCTGAAAGATTTTTCTTGTGGCCTTTTTAAGCAGCACTGACTACCAGAGCATGTGACCGATTTGACTTGTCTGCCTCGGGCACATCTTAAGACACAACAGCAAACTCGATAGAAGTGCTCACATTCAACAAATCCCTTGTGCTACCTTCCACACTCACAGCTTGGAAGTGCCACCCATTGCAGCTGCTAGTATCTCGTAGGAGTGTCACATAGCAGGCCACTGCCTTATTGCATATGGGATGAGGACAGGAGGCCCACAATGTCTTGAGCCATTTTGGAATCTCTTAAAAGGAAAAATAAGCAGAATTTTCCATTGTACAACAGTGTCCTTTATTCTCCTTCACTGTCATCTCAGGTATTACACCTTGTGTCATGGCTGTTGTTTCATCTAGTCTATTCCATATTCAATATACTGTTGGTGAATGGGGTAAGCAGCTGTCTGTGGGAACATGGTATCCCCTACACCTTGAATGGCTTGTGGTAGGTTCAGCAGACTAAGAGGTCACATCTATTAATAGCTTATGTCTCTCATCTTCATGTCCAAGGCCACACTATTGTACTTGGGAGCCTGGACCATCGTAACATATGATGACCACTGGAAAACCAGTGTCTGACATAAACAAATTTACTGCCATCTTCATTGTACTGAAGATATCTGAGGACATCCTCCAGATTTTCCCTTCCTTGTTATTTCAAAGCTCATCAGCAGAAGAGAGAAAGGGAGGAGCAGGAGATGTTGCCTGGCACAAGTCTTGAAACTGTGCATCATCTATTTGTGGTATACATACTTCTATATACTATTTGCTGCAGAAATCTTATGGCTACATTATTCAGACACAGTATAATTCACCTTCTGTAGAAGCCTACCAATCAGAGATACAGTAGTAGTTGTAATGTTATTTGTTGAATTACAAATTTTCCTTCATTCCCTCTCTTGCTGGAGCCCATGTCTTACAGATGGTGAATAAAATGTCCTGCCTGAAATCCTGGAAATGCTGAGGATTCAAAAAGTTATTATATAATAATACATAATTAATAATAAGTAATTATACAATAACAAATATATTATTATAACATTCAAAATGTTATTCCTGAAATTATTTCTGGTGGGAAGGAGAGGAGTATGCCCCAGGTATCATCTTGCTGGAACATAGGATACCATTTTCAAGCTTGATCCCTTCAGAGTTAGGCGAAGAGGGCCAGACCACATGTGTGACGGCCTAAAGCTCTGCACATACCTGAGGTCGTAGTGCCACATCATACAGCCACAGAAGATGCAATTGCCTGATCTAACTTCAGCCATAGACCATGAAGCACTGCAGACTCCAAGATATTTTTTCGAGTCTACAGTGCTGTGTAGTGTAATAGGTAGCGAGTGACAGAGGGTGCCATCTATTAGCTGAGGTACTGCTTTGTATAGGACAAACCACCCTTCATATTTCTTCCTCTGTGAGAACAGAGCGGGGAAGAGTGCAGTGCTTCTGGCAGATACCCCCCGCCTTTAAGGGGATGAAGAATTAGGTCCTATTCACATCCTATCAATGTAGATTTCCTGGTGGTGGCCACCATATACCTTCAAACACTGACTATGTGATTTCCCTTTTCTGTTGGCCCTGTTCCCAGACCGGCTGCCTACACGAGATACAGAATTAGTTTCATGGTATATGCCTGAAGCCAGCTCAGGTGGTTGCCCTGAGCATCTCCTGAGATCATATGACCTCAGTGAATTCACCTGGGTGGACTCAGCAGAGTAGGAAGACTATAATTTTCTTCTGTTTTCCCTACCTAGAGTAAGAAGACATCTGTAGCCAAATGTATTTGAATGCTACTAAGTATGGTTCAAAAAGCACAACTGATGGCAAAAGGTTTGAATCAACTTTTAATTTAACCAGAATGGTTCACTCATCTCTGACAGAAATCCTTTCAAGTACTGATTAATACAAAAACCCAGGAGAGATATAATTTTAAGAAGCAAAGCACTGTAGATTCATGTAGGCAAAGATTTTTTTTTCTTTCCTTTAGTGTGCTTATGACTTCAATTAATTCTAAGAACTCAAACCAAGTACCTTGCATTTGGACTTTTCCTACATTATAATGGCTCTTGAACTTTTCTTTCTAATGTATGACAGAGCAGTGCTTTTAGTATGCAGTTACAGTAAATGGAGACATGCATTTAGCATTTTAAGCCTCTAGCAGGTCTTTCTTTCTACACAGCAGCTCACCAATTGAATATTAATATCATGCTTGGTAATTCAGAAACACAGAGTGAATTTTCTTTGTCTGTAAATGTCTGTTTAACAAGTATTTAATATTCAGGAAAAGGGCTTGGATTCTATACTTACACTTACCCTTAGAGTCTGAATGGCTTATTAGCAAGGTGCAGTGGCGTTCAATACCTTTACATCCTTTTTTGAAAAGTGTTGCAAGCTACTGCTATGAGATTTTCCATTATTTATAATCAGTGTTATATTTCAAAACAGTAAACCAGCCTGTAGCTCATACATTTATATGATTCTCTTATTGAAACCTAAAACATATTAAAGAAAAAGCAAATAATTTCATTTTTTGTATTGCACTGGAATTACCAACTAATTTTCAGTATTTCTGTATGCAGTGTTAGCAACTGCACAGTTTTTACATTTACCTTTCATTAAATCAAAACTCTTATTTTGTAAATATATTAAATTCAGTGATAGGCTGTATCAACAATTAAATATTTCTTGAAAGCTGGGCGAGACTCATGATTCTGTGTTTTTATATTCTTCTCTCTTGTCCATTCTTGTCCTTCCTTTTTCCTTCCTTAAAATTCTAAATGAAATTAGGGGGTGATATTTTCACTGGTCCAAATTAAAGTTATTTGGAACTATGCTTATTAAAATTTTCTCTCCTCTATTTAAATAATTATTCCTAATAGTTTTGACTAAATTTGTCCTTCAGTCAAAGGCAATGGCTTTAAAACTTTAAGAATGCAATGGATATAGTCCCTAATCCCCACCCTAATATAGTGTCTTCACTTCAGCCTGATCCTTCTGAAGTTGCACATTATCTTCTTCCTCCTCTTCTCCTTGGCCTTTATTACGGTATTTTTCTTTCTTGCCTCATTCATCTAGCATGTAACTAAATCATATACGCATCTTATCTTAAAAAAAAAAGGGGGGGGAGGGAAGAAAAAAACAGTAAGAGAAACATCATAGCAGTTCCCTTGCTGTTAATTCTTTCTGTTGTATAAATCATCCTCTGTTTTACATTTCTGGTCCATCAGGGTGAATAACACTGCAGAGGTAGTTAAATATTTTCCATGCTGTGTTTGTATGACCTGTTGTACAGTTACTTTTCATTGTTGGCTGCCTATAGACAGTTTAGTGGTGAGGTTTAGGAGGGGAGTAGCACATCAGATTTGCTGTGCTGGGTTTATTTTTGTTAGAGCTTGCTTACCACAAACATGGCTAGTCAGTTGGTCAGTGATACCTTTAGATATAGATAAGGAAGTATAAGGGTGAATTTGATAACTGCTGCTATATTTTAACTCTGAACATAGCTTGCTGATGCAACTTCCAGTTAATATTTAAATGAGCTTGTAATGTTGGCAGAACTACTGGAATGGTATGGTAAGAGAGTTGATGACATTATTGATTTACCATATTTACTGCTATTTTTAAAAAATGTATTTTTTTTTCTCCTCTCAACTGACTTTGCATTTTGACAATATTTGGTTTTGCTCTTTGGTGCAAAATATTGCAATGAAGTAAAAAGATTTATTTACACTAAAAAAGGAAAATTTGTACCATATTATCTAGAATGTCTTATATTTTTTGCAAATATTCAGAATTTGAGTAAGTTTTTAAGAGGAGAGAGTTCGTATGCACACATTTGCTTTTATAAAGATATTTGTTTCATATGTTTGAAAGAGATTGGAAACTCTGCTTTTCATTTTTAAACTTCCTGATGAATGCTTCCCCTTGAGGGATATATTCCATCTCTTTTCCAAAATGTGTATTACATTTTGATAAAGTTTTTAATAGTTTTTTTTTCTGAAACTTCCATTTAGATGAATAGCATTTAGAGTATACAATAAGGAAGAAGGAAAAAGAAATAAAATAGAACTGAATGTAAGCTTATATAACTGTAGTTACATTTTATGACAACAGAAATGCATTGAATATGATTTTAGCATCCTAAAAACCTCCCTCATGACAAAAATCGAACTGAAATCTACTTTTTCTTTAACCTATTTCAGTTCAAAATGAAATTCTAAGGGCTAAATTGTTTTACTATCAGGTTACTGTGCAATGACAACCCTATTTTTCTCCCAGAAATAACCATGACATAAGCAACCTTATAATAATTCAAAAAGTATCAGACAGAAGCTACCTGGTACCTTGTAAGTGAAGTGATTAATTTATTATTTCTACTACTGATATCCAATTCTGTATAAACAAACAGTCTAAGAATACTTGGCACATCTCCTTCTTTAAGTAGCTGTAAAGTATTACAGGGAGAGCAATGCTTGTGTGAGAAAACACTGAAGCAGCCTTGGTTCTGATGCCCCTTTTTGGTAAGATTTTTAATACTGTTGTAGATACAGAAAACTGCAACATCCAGTATTTAGGCTGTGAAAACATTGTTTCTAATACAAAGATAAGAAATAAATCCATTTATTTTATTGAACATAAATTTACAGTAACCTGAGAAACTAATACATATGTAGCAAGGAAATACCTTATTGTAAATTGTCAGTTTAATCTAGCAAAACAGTTCAAGTTTAAAGTTAGAAAAGTCAAATCTAGAGATACATAAATATTTGTAACCCTGATAATAGTTAACATCTGGAATGGTAAAGGTAGTGCAGAAGAGTGAGTGACTTTCTACATGGAATGACGAACATGTTCCAGTACAGTGTGCGTCTTTGACTCCTTTTAGCGTAGTATGTAAAATGAGATTTGACACTACTAACTTTTGAGATAATGATCCTAATTCTTCAATTTACAATCGTGTCTCATGCTTTTAGATTCTTAGGCCTTAGTCAGTTCTTGATGAGCTAGCAATGCTATTAGTATGTTGAAAGACAAAAATGAGGACTTGAGGGATACCATGTCCTCTGAATGAAAGCTTCTATAGGGTGTTCTCGTGTAGGGAGGTGTTAATAGACCTTCAGCTGCTCTTGGGCTGTGGCAGTTTCAGTTCAGATTGCTTTTTTTCTTTTTTCCATCTTTCTCTGCACAAGGAATGTAGAATTTTATTTCATATATGAACCTTGATTCATCTCACCATGCTTTTTTTCACCTGAAATTGCATTTGTGCAATTTCTGTAAGACCATTGAGGAACCAAAACTAAATCGGAATGTAGCTGACCCTTATTAAAATCTCCCAGACAGAATATAACAGTGGCACCATGCAACCTACTCTTGCACCTTACGAATTGGTGGGTAGTATGCGGAGTGGTTCCATTTCCTAGCATAGCTTTGTAAGTTCAGAATGAGGCTGTTCAAGAGTCTGCCTCCATAAAAACTAAAACACGAGGGCACAGTAAAAATACCAGTTCTTATAAAAGTAAAGAAGGGTCCCCAAATGTATTAATGAATGTTATACATAATTTTGGGGTCCCATCCTTCCTTCTTCAGGTTGCAACTGAGAAAAATGTTTAGTTTCTGCTCATTAAGTTTATGCATATTTTCAAGATACATTATAAAACACTTTAGCCTCCAGTTCTCTTTATCTGAATCTATAAACAGAATATAAGCTCTTTGCATTACACTACATTGTAGATGAACAGAAGTATTAATGAATGAATAGAATTAGCCTCTCTAATGGGAAATGTTTATGTATTTAATATGTCTACTACAGTTTTTCTTGGAAATGCTAAAAAAACCCAAAAGCTCTTCACAATTCACTCTAAGCTACAAAGCTATTTAAGGAAAGATATATGTACATATTATGCCAATACTGTTAAAGCTAGTAGAACTGTTTGTCAGCAATCCCACTGTAACACATTGCCTTTCCTGAGACCTAGAACATAGCTGTAAAATTATGTCTGTTTCAGAACTTGGTGTACCTCTTTTTAAAGAAGAACACTGAAGTGCTCACACTACGGAAAGAAACATCTTTATTTTTTTATACCTACATACTCTTTAGAACTCCACACCTTTTAACTACCTCAGTTGAAATGGAAGAAAATATCCAGTCACTAAAAACTGTGCAGAAGAAGTCTCACTTTTGCAAGGAAATACTTAGAAAATAGAGTTTGCACAGTACTCAATTAAACATTGTTTCACTGTTGCCATTGCACAATGATTGGCAAAATGACATATATTGCCCTACAGTGCATATGTACAAATCTAATTGATATACAGGTATTAAAACTCATAATAATTACTGCTTAAAATAAATAAACTGTGCAAAAGTGTTATATCTAGCTTAAGTACCATGCTTTGCACTATAGAAAATAATTAATTTGGAAATATCATTGATCGCGCCTAGTTTCATAGAATCATTTAGGTTGGAAAAGACCTTTAAGATCATCAGGTCCAACCATTAACCCAGGACTGCCAAGTCCACCACTAAACCATGTCACTAAGCACCACGTCTACGCATTTTGTAACACATCCAGGGATGGTGATTTCATGACCTCCCAGGCAACCTGTTCCAATGCTTGACAGCCCTTTCAGTGAAGAATTTTTGCCTAATATCCAATCTAAATCTCTCCTGGTAAAACTTGAGGCCATTTCGTCTTGTCCTGATGCTAGCTATCTGGGAGAAGAGACCGACCCCCACCTGCCTACAACCTCCTTTCAGGTAGTTACAGAGAGTGGTAAGGTGTCCCCTGAGCCTCCTCTTCTCCAGGCTAAACAACCCCAGTTCCCTCAGCTGCTTCTCATAAGACTTGTGCTCTAGACCCCTTGCCAGCTTTGTTGCCCTTCTCTGGGCACTCTCCAGCACCTCAATATCTTTCTTGTAGTGAGGGGCCCAAAACTGAACACAGGATTTGAGGTGCGGCCTCAGCAATGCTGAGTGCAGGGGGACAATGGCTGCCCTTGTCCTGCTGGCCACACTAGTTCTGATACAATTGGGATGTTATTGGCCTTCTTGGCCACCTGGGCACATGGCTGGCTCATGTTCAGCTGGCTGTTGACCAACACCCCCAGGTCCTTTTCCACCAGGCAGCTTTCAACCACTTTTCCCCATGCCTGTAGTATTGTGCGAGGTTGTTGTGACCCAAGTGCAGGACCCGGCACTTCTCAATGTTGAACCTCATACAACTGGCCTCATGACAGCAGTCCAGCCTGTCCAGATCCCTCTGTAGAGCCTTCCTATCCTCAGGCAGATCAACACTCTTCCACAACTCAGTGTCATCTCCAAACTTAGTGAGGGTTCACTCAGTCCCCTCATCCAGATTGTCAATAAAGATATTAACAAGAGTGGTTTGGGATGGAAGGGACCTTTAAAGGTTGTCTAGTCCAACCCTCCTGCAACAATCAGGGACACCAACTAGATCAAGTTGCTCAAAGCCCTGTCCAACCTGACCTTGAATGCATCCAAGGTTGGTGCATCTACTGTCTGGGCAACCTGTTCCAGTGTTTCATCAGCCTCATGGTAAAAAATGTCTTGCCTGTATCTAGTCTAAATCTACTATCTTTTAGTTTAAAATCATTGCCCCTTGTCCTATTGCTACAGGCCCTACTAAAACATCTGTCCCCATCTTTCTTGTAAGACCCATTTAAGTATTAAAAGACTGCAATGAGGTCTCCCCAGAGCCTTCTCTTCTCCAGGCTGAACAACGCCAACTCTCTCAGCCTGTCCTCACAGGAGAAGTGTTCCATCCCTCTGATCATTTTTGTGACCCTCTTTTGGACCCGTTCTAACAGGTCCATGTCTTTCCTGTGCTGAGGGCTCCAGGGTTGGATGCAGTACTGCATGTGGGCTCTCATGAGAGTGGAGTAGAGGGGGAAAATCACCTCTATCAACCTACTGGCCACACTTCTTTTGATGCAGCACAGGATACAGTTGGCTTTATGAGCTGCAAGTGCACATTGTCAGGCCGTGTTGAGCTGTTTTCCCACCAGCATCCCCAGGTCCTTCTCCTCAGGGCTGCTTTCAATCTGTTCTCTGCCCAGCCTGTATTGATACTGGGGGTTGCCCCAGCCCTGGTGTAGGACCCTGCACCTGGCTTTGTTGAACTTGATGAGGTTCACATGGGCCCACTTTTTGAGTTTGCCCCAGTCCCTCTAGGATAGCGACCTGTCCCTCAGTCGTGTCAACTGCACCACTCAGCTTGGTGGTGTTTGCAGATTTGATGAGGGTGTACTTGATTCCACTGGTGCACTTGATCTCACTGTATTTGTTGTAGTTTATGTAATGGATTCTTTGGAAAAGTAGTACATTCAGCAGTTAGACCTTTTCAGAGTCCTTTGGAGGGTTTACTAAGGCTTGAATTCTATCCCCTCTCACTGGACACAGATGTAAGTCCCTCTGCTATGTGTTAAAAGCTATTCGGTGTTAACTTCTGCTGACGGCAATACAGTTTGGAGCTGCCCAGAGGTGTGGGTTTAACCGGTCTGATACATATGACCGATATATTTCTGAAAGCTCTATTGAAAAGGCTAGTATATACATGTAAATATAGGTTCCATATTCTCTCTTCTATATATGTCAATCGTGTTAATATTAAGTATTTGACCAATATTAATTTATTGTATTTTGACAAGGATGCTAAGGGTCCTTAAGAGTCTAGTGTTTGTCAGGCACCATCAATCATATCAGCCACATTCTGGCCACTGAGTTGAGAAAGGATGTTATTCAGCTGAAAGTCTAAGAGTTTGATTTCTTGTGACCTTGTGCAGGAACAAACATGCAAGTCAGAGACTCTTCCAAAGCAAAGAATTTCCAATTGGAAGAGAGAACAAGCTGGTTTAGCTTTGCTGAATCTAAGACAACAGACAGCAGATCAATTTTTTCCCCCCTTTAGGTATGCTAAAATTGGATTTTTTTTTCCTAAGGGGTCTTGTTTTCAAAAGAGGTATACCATCTATTATCATAGTAGTATTTCATGGATTTAGGAAATATTTATAAGATTGGTTCCCTATGAAAAATATTGAGTATTAAATATGTATATGAAAGGCAGCACACACCATAAACCAGAACCTATATTACTTTCACTTACTTGCAGTAATCAAGACTTCTGTATGTAGTCTATTTCCATATATTTGTTCTCTGCAGTAACTCTCAAGTCAGACTGTAAACTTACTCTTGATATTAAGTTATTGATTATAAAATAGGAACTGTCTTCTAAATGAAGATGGTGTACGTGAGTATTTTTACTAACTACAGTGAACTGAACCTTGAACTAAAGGAACTTACTTGGTCTGATTTGACAGTGAAAAACACAGGGAAGCATAAAAGGGATCTCACAGGGACAATGCTTGTCCTGAAGCACTATCAAAAGTGTGTTGTGTGCAACTTAAAGTCATTAAAAGAACACTTTCAAATCTCTTAGGTATAGACAGACAGGTTACAGGTTGATCATGAAAGTTATCAGTAATCTGTGCGTCAAAATCACGTTCATTATCCTATGTAACAGATCTGAGCAAAGCAGGAAAAACTGCATGTTTCATATTATTTTCTAGGTCCATTGATGATGCAATGATATATTCAATAATTCATCCATAAATATTAAGCAGACACTGACTTCTGATGAAATGAGTGGAGATACTAATTTTTTAATAAAATATCCTTAAATATTTGTTATTTTAGCATACAAAAACATTACCCCCCATACAGTAATTCTGAAAATGGCATCATAGTGGTAAGTATCTCTCATGGTTTAAGTCCAGCCAGCAACTAAGCACCACACAATCGCTTGCTAACTCCCCCTTGTCCTCCCCTGGAGGGAGGGGAGAGACAATCAGAAGAGTGTAAGTGAGAAAACTTGTGGGTTGAGATAAAGACAGTTTAATAAGTAAAGCAAAGCAAAAGTTGCACTTGCAAGCAAAGCAAACTATGGAATCCATTTACTACTTCCCATGGGCAGGCAGGTGTTCAGCCACCTCCAGGAAAGCAGAGCTCCATCACGTGTAATGGTTACTTGGGAAGACAAAACATGATCACGCGGAATGTCCCCCACTTCCTTCTTCTTCCCCAATTTATATACTGAGCATGACGTCATATGGTATGGAATATCACTTTGGTCAGCTGGGGACAGCTGTCCCGGTTGTATCCCCTCCCAGCCTCTTGTGCACCCCCAGCCTGCTCACTGGTGGGGTGGTGTGAGAAGCAGGGAAGACCTTGGCTCTGGGTAAGCGTTGCTCAGCAATAACGAAACCATCCCTGTGTTATCAACACCGTTTCCAGCACAAACCCAAAACACAGCCCCATACAAGCTACTATGAAGAAAATTAACTCCACTCAAGACAAACCCAGCACAGTATCTCCTAAATGTAGTTTAAAATATGGAAAAAAATTATATAGGAAAGAAAATGAGAAAACTTAGAAAGAAAGCAAGTCATAAAAGACTGACACCATATGTGGTGGGTTGACCTTGGTGGCTGCCAGATACCCACCCAGCCACTTGCTCATTCTGCCTCCTCAGCAGGACAGGAGGAGAAAATAAGATTAATAATTTTTAGGTCAAGACAAAGACAGGCAGATTACCAGCCATATCCAGCATGGGGCATGGCCAGTCCCTGGCTTCTTCTCACAGAAGCCACCTCTGAAGTCCCCTGTTGCCAACACCTGGACAAGGACACCCAACACACCATGTTTAAAACATCAGGAGTCAGGTAAATACTCAACATGAAATATTAAGATATTAGAGAACAAGACTGCTCTTACAAACACGTAGCATGGTCTTCATCTGTAAAACCAGCATTACATTTTAATAATTTCAGTAAAAATCAGATGGCCAAAGGGGCAAGCGTTGAAATATTCCTTTACAGCCTTTAAAGAACTTCATATCTTCTACTGGAAATCACCAGAGATCATGGTTTAGACTGTAGGTTGTCAGGCCCACATATGAGAACTGTACTGGATTCAAGCCCTCTGCTCAGGGCAAATTATCATCAAAAACACAGAAATCACGAAATACTGTCAAAGACACGGTAAAGTTCCCTCACACACAGGAGAAAACGTTGGTAAAATGCATCATCTTGACCCAGCTAACACAGAGTAGAGCCCTCTATGCAGCTCAGCATTGCGGGACTTCGTAAGCACTGCGGCTGCAGTTTTCTGGGCCATATGAAAGCAAACAGATGCTGAAGGTTATTTGCCGCAGCATCAGCACCAGAAGGAACTGCTCTGCTCTCACTTGCAGCTGCGGGCAGGCTGACAGTAATGTGGTAACAGCAATGTAGTAGTTAACAGGAGGAACAGGATGGTGTGGAGTGCAGAAAGTTTTATTTGGGGCACACATGGATGATCAGCTTCAGGTCCCACCCTCAAGGCGGCGGCTGCAGAAGATATTCCACTGCAACGCGTTCCCATAACATAAAAAGGAGGAATTTTAACATCTGCAACAGCCCTGCATTTGAAAAAGACTACTGTCTGGTCTGGGGCCTAAGGCAAATTTGGACTACGCAGATGTAGTATAGCTAAAAGGATCCATGATTTGGGTTATACTCTGGACAATAATTAGGAATACTCTGATGAGTATTTTATCAAGATACAAATGTCAAAGTTAATAATGGGAAAGACTCAAGAAGAATGTTATTTCTTGTGCTGGAAAATGATCTTCCAGATAAAGATCTGAAAGAGAAACCAGAGTTTTCTGTTAAAACAAAACTGGAAAAACTCTGTAAGAAATGGCAAAAGTGGGGAATGTGCAATGAAAAAGGGACAGACTGGATGGCCCTTCCTATCTTTAACATCTCTACTTTCATCACTCCTTGGCAGTGTTTTTGCTTTATTTTGCACCATTGCTGTAAACAGAAATTCTGCTCCTCCTTATGCACTGAGTACCACCTATAGAGCACAGATGTACTACTCTCAGTACAGACATATAAGCAACTCCATAGGTTTTACATAGAATAAGATCTTAGGTCTCTGTCCTGAAGCATGAACTGAGCTTGATGCTTATGCAACATACAAAGGAAATCAGAGACAGTCTGAACAAGGATAAGGGACAGTCTGCATAAAGAAAAATGTTTGGAAAATTGGAATAGTAGCTGGAAATCATGCAACTGGTTTAATCCATGTCATATTCTTATAGGTTGCTCAGTAAAGAGTGCCTATAAAACTACAAATTTACAGGAAGGTGTTGTCACATCTAATTGGTTACTGGATTAGTTTATTTCAAGAAATGTTTCTTTTGTACTTTTGCCTTTTAAAATTATTTCCTGCTAATGAAACAAATGTAATTTTGCCAGTCTTGAAATAATACCCACATCACACCATTATGATTGGTTACGCTTTCACACCAAGTCTGCCAATCTTTTAAAGCAGGCTTTTCATTAATAATACTGCCTAGTATGAGTTGCCAAAAACTATTTAACATGTGATACGAAAAATCTAGCAATATGTAGGTGCTTAGTGAGAGCCACTAGTGTAAGATTTTTATATTTCCTCCAATGGATTTGTCTGAAATGAACTCTGTGTATTTGGTAAAATAAAATTGCTATTTTTCATCATTCAATTTGCACATTTATGAAGTCAGAATTATACAATTAGTACTCTCTCAATCCTATTTTAGTGGACGCTATTCACATCCAGAGAGTCATTTGCTTGATTTTAGTGCCAACACCTGAAAATATATTAATTTTTTATTCCTATTGAGCCTTAGCCAGTGTAGCTTTTCACCACAAGGAGATTCACTTTGTCATTTTCCTAGCCTACATGTGCATCCCTGTTTTTTCATCCATTCCCCTTTATCCTGCTGGCTCTGCCAGATATTTCTGATGGATTCTGTGTTCCTCCCTCTGATGCCAGCTACGTACTCTGCACCAGCTTACCTCTTTTTTGCTGCTGGACACCTTTTCTGATGACTCACTCCAGCAGTATGACTTATTTGGTTGCTCCTGCTCTCTCTTCTCTAAAATTAGGTGGTGAGCTCTTCATTTCATGGACCGTGTCTTTTTATCTGTCCCATAAAACTTACATGACATTTATGGGAGCAATGTAAATTAATAATAATAAACATTTTATACTCTACTGATACACGTTTAGGTATTTGAACTGTGTAATACTGTCTTCAGTCTAAGCAGATGTCAGTGTATGATTGAGTCAGGGCACAGCATGGGTTGGGGTCTCCCTGGGACCGGGGGGTGGAGGGGGGCTCCTCTGGGCAGCAGGGCTGGTTCTGGCTGCCAGGGCTGTCCCACTGTCCCAGGCAGAGAGCAGGGTGGACCAGGGGGCAGCCAGGGCAGCCTCTTCCCTGGACACTGGGATCCTCCCTGGGGCAGGGATGGGCCAAGGCTGGGCTAGGACATTGGCCTGCAGGTGGGCCTGGCTTGGTAAGGCCGGTGGCTGGGCATGGCAGGGCTGTGGTGAGCTGGAGACTGGCCCTGCTGTGGCATCACCAGGACAGGGGCTGATGTGGGGTCCTGAGTTCAGGTTCAGCTCATGGGAAGCCTGAGGGAGGCAGGGCAGGGGCAGTCAGGGCTGTCAGTACCCTCAGCGTTCTTTCAGATGTACTGTCTGGGACAACCAGTTATTTATTAGAAAATATATTTTTAAAAACATTTGTCTGAATGTCTTGCGAAAATGTAAAAGTTAAGCCAGCTCTGGAATGAAGAAAATGGACTTTGCAATGATGGTCCCCCTTCAGGTTCTCAGAATGAATGAACACGGGCAGACACAAAATTTAGTTTAGACATGAACATGCATGTTGACTGTGTTTAATTGTGTTGCCCAGAATGAAAAATATAAGGCCTTGTAAATCAGCAAATATAAGCAAGTTTGGAATTTATTCCCATCCTTGCTATCACGTCTTATTCACTGTCAAATAATGCTAAGCCACACTGAGACGCAAAGTGTGATATCACCTTTAATTTTGCCTTTCTGTTCATTCCTAGAAATGTGTTCAGCAAAGTACAGAATCTGTGTTTACCCCCCAGAATAGTCAGAGTACAATTAAAGCAAGACTGTGTGTTTGATTGCTAAGTGCATTAATGACAATGAAAGAACTGATGGTCAAGTCAAGTCAAGTATGCTGCTCATTTTTTTGGAGTCATAAATGAGTAATAAGAATTCACAGCACATAAGGATTTGGTTCCCAGTGTCAAAATTTAATTATAATTTGCATTACAACGGCAAATAAAAATAAATTCTTTAAGACTGGAAGATATTTTGCATTTAGTCTTTGTATAAATGCACACATGTCCACATACGCAGCCACAGCCACACACTGGGAGCACAGCAGTTGTGGTGAAGGGTGGTGGTCCTCCCGATGCACAGTGCAGGGCAGTACCTACAATCAGTACATGCAATCAGTACGTGCAGCACACCTTTACACTCATACATGAATGACAGAAGTGTGACTGTCTGTTCTTTGGGGAACCAGCACGTGCTACATGAGCGTGCATTGATGGAGCAGTGAACGAACTGTGTATACTTAAACATACATGCAGAAAAAGGAACGTGTTTTACTCTTGTTTAGTATGCTTACGTTTGGTTGCATAAATGTAGTTACCTATATACAAAAGATAGGAATTATCTTGAGGTGAACCTTATGCTAAAGCTAATTCATTTCATATTTAAGACCCAAACTGAATTTGGGCACGAGCCAAACTCTAAAGAGCAGATGGAACAAGATATCAAAATAGCTGAAGTTTAGGTTTAAATTTGAAGTTTTCAGTTTGCATTTAGACATTTTTTACAGTGAGATAACCACTCTTTTTATTTGCCTTACTATACATCAGGATTTTAGTCTTCCAGCATACATGTACTTGTATAATTCTGCCTTAAAGAATATTGCCTTTAATTTAAGGTTCAATTTCATCTGCAAAGCTAAATATTCAGCATTTTCTTGAGTAGTATATGGACATAAGAAATTGGTTGTCAGAGTCTGGGGTAGTTTCTGCCCAGCAGAATTCTGGAGCTCTTTCTCACAGGCAGCACATAGACAGAAAAGAGGGAAGGTTCTTTTTTTTTTTTTTTTAATATGTGTGTATCAGTAATCTCAAGATTTTGTCCTTAGTAATATGTCAGTGCTTGGCTGAGTCTTAAGGCCTGAAGGATATTTTTGACTGGTTTTATTGCTACATTCAAACCACTTTTGACAAAACAAAATGTAGCAACTTCTACCAGCTAAAGAAAGCACTTCAAAACTTGTTGGTATCAGGATATCCATTAAGTTAAACTATTTTAACTTGAGCCTTACTCATTAGATTTTGCCATACAGTGCTGCAGGTACTCAGGAATGGGTGAAACTATTTACAAAGTTGCTCAGGTAATTTCTTTGCCTTTTTATTGCAACATTAGCATCTCCAGATTCTCTGATGTTAATTGCAAATATGATATATAGATGCCTCCTGAAAAATGTATGAGAAATAACTCCCTGTTGTTCCATTTTAAATCATAAAACATGAAAAGATAACAAGGATGAGGTTCAATTGCCTGAACAGAAACATACAGATATTTTAACTCTAGGTATGTAATGTACACTGCCTGAGCTCAAGTAGCCTGGCCCCAAGACCCTTAAGGAGGGTAGGTGTTCTGTGATGCCTCCAAGGCTCACAAACATGCGTTGAATGTCTCAAATGTCACCTGTTACCTCCATTTAGGGAAATCAACCCTACTCTAACTTTTAAATTTGTCACATATTTTAGATATTTGCTGTGTAAACACCAACATATAAGAAAGTAATTTGGCTCCATTTATAGTCAAAGGAAGAATCCTTACATAAAGATTCAAAGAACGCATTTTTATGGGCATTTTAGGATAAGATTAATTTTGCAGTGAGTACCTATTCTTCCTCCTTGGCTATAAAATGGTATTGCAATGATCTGCTAAATTAAGAAGGTAACATAGTTAATGTCCACAGTGGATCAGAGGAGCCCTTCTAAAATGTTGTTGCACTGGGTCTCTGCATGTCTTAGCCACATAATAATCCACCCTTGATATCCTTTTCCCTCCTTTTAACAGTTGAATGCTGCCTGCCTTTCATTGTATTGGTATATCAACAGTTTTCTACCCCCTAAATCTAGTTCAGTTGAACCTGTTACATGGACAAATGATTCTTGCAACAGAATGAATGCTGAGATGATTTAAGGTTTAAAATAAAAACCTGGTAATTCATATAGAGACATATTTATGTTGCAGAAACTTACCTTTGATGCCAAATAATAAGAATAATTTATTATAATAAATATATATAAGGAAAATATATATTAAAATATCTTACTAAGATTTTTCTTTATTATGACAAGAAAGAGTACTAATCTCTTTCTCTATGAATAGCTCCTGCAGAACTGATGTTAAAAGCCTTTTGGCTTGAGCCTAAAAATGAAATAAATGTTTATGTCAGATGGAATTCTTATCTCATTTAGTAATGAGATAAGTTAGAGCTTTGCAAGAGAGAAGAAAACAAAAAGAAATCTTTGTAATTTTGTAACATATCTGCAGCCTGCATTGTGACAATGGTAAAAATCTCATTCTAATTCTGTCTAACCAGTATGAATCCACACCAGTCTAATGACATCAGTTATCAGTGACTGAAGTGTATAGGGTGGTGGCTTTACATCGGTATAGTTACTTAATTTTAATGCATAATTCTACTTAAAGGATAAGGCTATGATGTATTTTGCCACAAGAAAGAGATTAATGAAATGTTTAAGCAAGTATGAAATTTTTAATATTCACCAACATACCAAAAGATTCATTGAAAAAATAAAAAAAAAAATCTATGTGCCACATAATTCTGTCCTTAATTACTAGCAATTCTTTCTAAAAGAACCACTTCTAAGGGCTTAAACATTTAAAAGTGTACCTCTATTTCTAAAAAAAATAATTCTATAAAAGTGGTACCATGTTATATCAGAGTACTGGTCTTGTGGTGTATTTAGAATCATAATTACAGACTTTAGTCATGAAAATAAGTTTAATATTTTATTAGTTACTGTTAGCACAGCTTTGCGAATAAAGTTAAAAAGAAAGTTAATTGGAATCTGTTGCATTTTGTTCATCAAGTGCACTTCTACACCTACTCACTGAGAGCAGTAACATCTCAGAAGTGTTCCCTAAAAGCATAGTCTCCATGAAATGGGTAGCACAGTTATGGATAGTAATCCAGGACATAAGAAGAAATATTAATGATTATAATAAATAAGTAGAAAAGAAACCAACTGAATTTTCAGGTTAGATTTGCAAGTTTTGCTTTAAAAAGTCGCACACTTTTAATGTTTTGGTGAGGTGTACTGGAATACTGGAATAATGGAAGCATTGTATCTCCAACATCATTCATAGAAAACCATTTGATTAGACCAGAACCACATACTGTTTTCGTCCTTCAGGCAGAGCTGCCATTTTATTTTATTTTGCAACCTCTGTATATCATTAGTTGTAAAAATTACTATTCTTACCCTAAATTGGTGTGTATTTGCCTCCCACCTGCACTGAGAACTGACCCAGTAGATGGCACTCATATTGGAGGCATTCTCAGGAAGGTATGGAGTTACCGTGGAAGAAACCTGTATGTAATATGCATGTAGGAGCAGCATTTGAGATGGGAACGAATTCCCCAGTCTTCAGCCTCCAAAAGGTAGGTTTCTAGGCTAAATCACCTGTCCAGGTTCCCTCAGCAGTAGTCTTTACAGAGAGACAGAGCTCTATAAACACAATCATCCCATCAATCTTCCACTCCTATTACAGGAGTAATATCTGCTATAGAGATATATCTGCCTATCTGCTCCATAGAGATGCCTGCCTATGATAATTATAAAGTGGACCTGGATTTTCATCATAATTGACTAAAATGAATTGAAATTACTCATGATTTCACAGACTATCCAGTGTCTAGGTCCTATATAGACAATAAAGTATTTCAGACTAAGTCAATATCAAGTGCTCCTCTATATCTCCATTTCTTTGTAAGAGGCAATGGTTGTTCCATTTTAGGGACTACTCCATTAAAAGTTATTGGATGACAAATGGACTAGGATCAATAGTGATAACTGAGGACTCTAAATGGCTTATTTCCAGATTTTTGCCTTTTAAAATGTTTTCCTTGCGCTTTGTACATTGCTTATCTTAGGTTGTGTGATAAAAGCTCTAATCTTCGCAAGGCCGGAGGAGCACAGGGGCACAATGGCAGGTGGGACCCTGACTCAAGGACTCAAAGAAAGGGACGCCCTGTCTACGTGTGTCCCAGAGCAGTCCCAGGAGCACCTCAGCCCCAGTCACTGTATGTGAAATCCATCAGGATGAGTCAATGCCAAAGCACCTTTAGGACAGAGGTGGGTTGCTGCCTGGGAGTATGAGACATGCTATGGGATGTAGGAGAAAAGCATTTTGGAAGTGCACGGGACTTGTTATGGGAATGTTTAGGGCAGAAACCAAAGATGGGGAAAGGAATGAACCCAGATGATTTGGGGAGGAATAAGTATGGGAAAATAGAGGATGAGGGGGGAAAAAGGGCCACTTTTATATAAAGAATTTGATGGTTGGTACAATTGTCTGGCCATGAGCCCGCATGATCTGCACAGTGTCTCCTGTCTTCTCATCAAAAATTTTTTTAACTCCTTCCTGGATGAGGGACTTTCTATTCTGTGTGCATGTGTGTGTATGGGGGGGTGACTGCAGCAGCTGGAGTCAGGTCATGGGTCAGAGGGCCTGTGTGTTTGGAGTACCAGCAGCTGGAGAGAACGAAGTGACTGGATGTAAGTGGCAGCAACTGGAGTGGTACCATGGGTCATAGGGGCCCATGTGTCTGTAATGCCAGGAACTGGAGCAAGGAAGGCCTGAGTGCCAGCAGCTATGCTGGGACCATGGGCTGGACGACCTGTGAAACTGGATGCCGGTGAATGGGAAGATTAGACGAAGTAAAATCAAGTGCTAGCCCCTGGGGTAGGGTCCGGGGGATGGAGGGATGTAGGTCTGTAGTGCCAGCAAATGGGTGTGCAAATGAATGTGTGAGCACTATGGTGAAGTTCGAGCTGTGCTAGCCAGTATGTGACGTGGTCTGGGAGCTGCGTGAGAGGGTCTCTCTATAAAATCATAGAATCATTTAGGTTGGAAAAGACCTTTAAAATCATTGAGTTCAACTGTTAACCTAGTACTGAGAAGTCCACCACTAAACCATATCCCGAAGTGCCACTCCTACACGTCTTTTAAATACCTTCAGGGATGGTGACTCAACCACTTCCCTGGGCAGCCTGTCCCGATGCTTTATAGAGACCACCGGGGAGTTGGCTACTGGGGGACTAGGGGAACCTTGGCCAGTTTCCAGAGAGACTGTAGAGTCTGGGATCAGTCAGGAAACCTGCTTGTGTGTGTGTGAGTGAAACAGTCTGTACCAGCAACTGGAATGGAACTGTGGCCTTGGGAACTCATATGTCCAGGTGCCAGCAACCAGGGAGACTGAGATCCAGGAACAGCTACTGGGCAGACTGAGTGTCTGAGTCCAGCTGCTGAAGGGGTCCATGGTGTACATATCTCTATACGTATTCTCACTAGTGGACCCCCACCTGCTCAGCAAGAGAAGGAAGCAGTATGAGGCTGATGGTGTAGCGTGTGTTCATGTGAATACTGTGTGTACCTGCTAATATGTGTGGCCAGCCATGTGTATACGTAAATATGTGGTACGTATGTGAGCTCTGTGTGCATGTGCCTTCTGGGAATACGTCTTCAGCATTGTCACTGATTGAGCCCAGAATGATGGAGCTGAGGCAGTCATACCCTCCCTTGGGCTGTTGGATCTTGCCTGATATTTTTTCCCCTTAAGAACTTACTTTTCAAATGCTATTGAATGGTAGCAATTAATGTCCCATTACTGTTACACTACATTATTAATGTAGCTGTGCTGGTTTAAAAGTAAACCAGCAGGAGAAATGAACCCAACTCAAAAGAGTTTAGAAGTCAGAGCTACAATTTAATAAAAAGATTACAATAGATACACTGATACACAGGAAAATTGGTTTTAGCCCACAAAACCCAGTTGT
>JAVJGI010000040.1:21358234-21371279 GCA_035590275.1 Ibycter americanus | reverse complement strand
AGAGAGGGCATAGAATACACAGTTCCAGTTACACCCACACAGTGATAAACTGGTCCCAGCCACTATAACTAGGACAGTAGCTTTTGATAGTGTGTAGGAGATGGGTATGTATTTAGGAAAGCCAGTGCAGACCCATGAACTAGCATGTTCATGGATCTGCACAGGACAGGTATGGTTTAGTGAACATTTTCTTCTATAAACTGCTAATGCTTTGATTAAGAAACAACTTTGGGAACAATGTACATACATAGGTAGCATTAAGACTCATTCAGAAAATTGTGGCTTAACTCCTTATTTGGAAGAGACAAACTGGAATAAAACGTGAATATGCTTGTACAGCAAACTAGTCTGTTCCTAATAATTCAGGATTAAATTCATTGCTGAATTCCAAATTGTGTGCAATTAACCAACAAACTTTTAAAAATTGTTTGTGTATATATATATATATATAAATAGCAGGGGACTACATTGTTCCCTAATATTTCTCATAGAGTCCTAGAGACTTACACAACATAGGATCATAAAATCATAGAATGTTTTGGGTTGGAAAGGACCTTAAAGATCATCTGGTTCCAGCACCCCCTGCCATGGGTAGGGACACCTTCCACTAGAACAGGTTGCTCAAAGCAACATCCAACCTGGCCTTGAACACTTCCAGGCATGGGGCATCCACAACTTCCTGGGCAACCTGTTCCAGTGCCTGACCACCCTCATGACATCAGGTTTGTTAGCTCTGATCATGTTATGACCTTCAGCGCTCAAGGAAACAGGTGAGTGGAGTATTGGCTGTGTAAACAAGTTAGTCCTCTACTTCTGGCTGTGACACTACATAGACATAACAGGCAATACACTATCTTAAAACCAGATTTCATTATTCTGTAGAGTATGGTAGGAACATTAACTATGTTTCCAAATTACCTTGAATGCACAAGCTGGATTCCAGCTACAGTGAAAGATTCAGGTATCTAGTGATTTATAACATATGACTCAGGTGTACTTGCATGAAGAAGTGTCTTCTTTCTCAAGACACTCACTAATTTTTATGCAGTCCACTTCTGCAGTAATGTTTTGTTCTTTATATTAAGCTTCTGAGTTCATTGTCACTGGTAATTGCATCAAGACAATGAAGATAAACATTATCTTTCATAGATTTTAAATTGCCACCGGCAACTATTATTTCTTTTTAAAAATTTTATTTGATGAACACTTCTCCCGTACAACACTGTTCTGTCACCTGTTTCATTGGTCCATAAATTTAAAATTCATATCTTTTACCTTCTTTGGGTCATTATAATGAGAGGAAAACAAGGACCAACCAAATTCAGACACTGTAGTAATGCAACTCTTTTTAAACCATTGTTTTGCCCCCAAAATTCCTTCTTGAAATGTGACTGTTTTCATGTATTTCCAAATTCTATTGAATTCTGCCATCTCAAAATGTTCCATCCTTTAAAAGATTGATAATCATTCAGTCCATCTACTTCAGGCTAATAGATTCATAGATGTGCATCAGGCATTTTCTATCAAAATTTTGGCACCCAAATCAACAGGAGCTTTTGCAATTTTACAGTCAAAGGTGGCTCACATCAGATATCTTATTTCATTCCAGTTAGTATGGCAAAACTGTTGTTTGTATCATCTAGAGGAAAACAAATAACACTGATAGTGAATAATAATGAAAAGTTTTTAATATATTGAATTAATATTTGAAAACAATAGACAGAACTGTTGTTAATCTCTCCATTGGCCTGTGATTTTGGACAGCTTATGTGGTTCTAAGTATTTAAAGAACTCATTTGCCAGGTGAGCTTACTAAGCCCTCACAATTGCAAACCAGCCTACCATGCTTCTGACAGATTAAATGCCCACTTGGTGTTAATGTACTCATTAATTTTACTTTACATTCGGGACTGAATGATTCCCAAAGTTCACTTTTAGAAAAGTTTCAATCAAAGAATGGATGTGAAAATAATGAAATAGAAAAGGCTTTATGGTTTTGGCATTGTGGCTTTATTTAATTTTCTTTTATTGACCGAGAAATTCTAAAACATAATCATTAACCAGTGCAGATCTGCATAAAGAACAGATCGTATGTTGTAATTGCTCAGTCAGCTCACAGTGATAATGTGTGTAGTCACACAATAACCATAAAAAAGATGTTAAAAAATTGAAGCAATATAAACCCCTACATTTCTTACTACCGTTTGAATTTTACACACACACACACACACAAAACCACTTTTTTTAAATTGTAATGAGTTTTAAACATGGTAAAATCACAAAATCCAATCAGTTCTATGAGATCAAATTGAACAGTTCATATCACACTGTTTTTAGGATTATAGGTTCTTTTTGGAACAAGGAAGGAGATTTGTTAGGAGCAACTTAGAGATCTTGATAATATCGGTTTTGTACCTTTCCAAACTTTTACATGCAGGGTAAAAAAAAAGTCACGCCAGCACTATAAAATAGAAAACTTTGGTCATTAAAAGTCTGTATTGTTCCCAGTTGATGAACATAGGTAATTTATAGTCTTTTATACTACAGAAACTAGTTATTAGAACTATGATATCTATTTTCTACACATTTGTTGTACCTCAGACTCAATTCATTCCACTGTTTATTCAAGTCTATATTTAAAAAAACAGTTCAGAATCACTTTTCTTCTGTGCATTAATTACTGCATGGTATTTTAATCCTGGACTTCTGCTTATGACTTTTTGTTTTAAATTAATAACTTTTTCAAAAATATGGGTAGCATTACTCAGTCATTTTCTTTCTAAGACTGTATAGTTTTGTGAAAACATTCTTACTCTTCGTTCTTCCTATGATATTGATACCAAGTTTCAATAACTACTTATATTCATAAAACTGTGGCTTACTGTACTTGTATGATAAGTCACAAATATCAAACATTTTAAGCATCATAGGCTTTTGAAGAAATACTCTGGGTTTTGTTCATAATAGCAAGAACAAAATTCTCCAGAATTCTTCTACCCATGCAATAGAGCTTATAGAACAGAACAAAAACCATGGTATATACATAGCACTTGAAACTTTCTACTTAACCTACTGGAAAGATGTCCTTTTTACTTCTCTAAAGGTTTAAAGAAAGAAGTTTTCATCTGCTATTAATAAGCTAGGTAGGACAGGACAAAATATAAATCTATTAATTGCTTTCTTCCCTCACCCAAAAAATCAGTTACTTCACAGAGAATATTTTACTTCCTCTGCATTAGTCAGGCCCAACAAATCAAATCTCCAAGTCAATTAGTTTCGGTCTGCATCAAATGTCTTTTTAATGAAGTGTAAATTATCTAAAAACCTCATATTCACAATAACTCTGCAAGTTTACTTGATGTATCTATAGACTTATATATGTGATACAGTTTTTAAAAATTTACCTGTCATCCACTACCCAGGGTGTAGCAACTTGGACTACTGATCTAACAAACTTAATGCCTTCTTTTCCTTGGTCCTTAAGAGCAAGACCAGTTAACCTTCAGGTACTCAGCCCTCTGAGCTGGAAGACAGGAACAGGAAGCAGAATGAAGTCCCTATAGTCCAAGAGGAAATGGTTAGTGACTGGCTGCTCCACTTAGATGCACACAAGTCTGTGGGGCCAGATGGAATCCACCTGAGGGTACTGAAGGAGCTGACAGAAGAGCTCACCAAGCCACTATCCGTCATTTACCAACAGTCTCAGCTAGCTGGGGAAGTCCCAGAAGACTGGAGGTTAGCCAATATGACACACATATACAAGAAGGGCTGGAAGGAGGCTCTGGGGACATACAGGCCTCTCAGCCTGACCTTGGTGCTGGGGAAGGTTATGGAGCAGGTCATCCTGAGCACCATCACGTGGCCGGTACAGGACAACTGGGAGATCAGGTCCAGCCAACATGGGTTTATGAAAGGCAGGTCCTGCTTGATCAAACTGATCTCCTCCTACAACCTAGTAGATGAGGGAAAGGCTGTGGATGTTGTCTACCCAGACTTTAGCAAAGCCTTTGACACCATTCCCTACAGCATTCTCCTGGAGAAACTGGCTGCTCATGGCTTGGACGGGTGTAGTCTACGCTAGGTTCAAAGCTGGCTGGATGGCTGAGCCCAAAGAATGGTGGTGAATGGAGTTATGTCCAGCTGGTGGACAATCACAAGTGGTGTTCCCCAGGGCTCAGTACTGGAGTGAGTCCTGCCTAATGTCTTTATTAATGATCTGGATGAGGGGATCAAGTAAGTTTGGAGATGACACCAACTTGTGGGGGAGTGTTGATCTGCCTGAAGGTAGGAAGGCTCTACAGAGGGCTCTGGACAGGCTGGACTGATGGGCTGAGGCCAGCTGTATGAGGTGCAAGAAGGAGAAGTGCTGGGTCCTGCATTTGGGTCACAACAACCCCACACAACACTACAGGCTTGAGGGAGGGTGGCTGGAAAGCTGCCTGGTGGAAAAGGACCTGGGGGTGTTGTTTGACAGCTGGCTGAACATGAGCCAGCCTTGTGCCCAGGTGACCAAAAAGGCCAACAGCGTCTTGGCTTGTATCCAAACTCATGTGGCCGTCAGGACTAGGGAAGTGACTGTCCCCCTGTTCTTGACACCAGTGAGGCCGCACCTTGAATATTGTGTTCAAGTTTGAGTCCCTCACTTCAGAAGGGTCGTAGAGGTACTGGAGCATGTCCAGAGAAGGGCAACAGAGCTAGCAAGGGGTCTGGAGCACAAGTCTTATGAGGAGCATCTGAGGGAACTGGGACTGTTTAGCCTGGCAAAAAGAAGGCTGAGGGGACACCTTACCACTCTCTACAACTACCTGAAAGGAGGCTGTAGTGAGGTGAGTGTCAGTCCCTTTTCCTAGGTAACAAGTGAGAATATGAAATGTCCTCAAGTTGCACTAGAGGGGGTTTAGATTGGACACTGGGAAAAACTACTCTGCTGAAAGAGTTGTCAAGCATTGGAACAGGCTGTCCAGGGAAGTGGCTGAGTCACCATCCCTGAAGCCTTTTAAAAGACGTAGGTGTGACGCTTCTGGACATGGTTTAGTGGTGGACTTGGTAGTGCTAGGTTAACAGTTTGACTTATGGTCTTAGAGGTCTTTTCTAAACTAAGTGATTCTGTGATAAATGCCTTTAACAAGAAAAATTTATCCTGTAATTAAAATTTGTTAAATTACATTGCAGTAAGGTTGAAATAGATATTAAAAATGTTTCGATTATGAATGTGATTGCATATATATATACACACACATACACATATATATCTCTGTGCATTTCATTACATAAGTTATCTTGGTCTGCAGAGCATTCCAACTTTCATGACTTGACCTTTTCCAGTAAAGTAATGTTCTACTGGAGACTTTATCATTAATTCCAGTATAACCATTGCTCAAAAAGAAGTTTTTTTAGATGTACTTTCAGAGGTACTTCTTGTATCTGCATTAGCTGGAAAAGGAAATGGTTTTCTGCATACTGTCTCTGTAGGGTATTTTTCTGCTTTAAAACCTTGTAAGAGAGGAAGACTGAATTCTTCCAAGCTTATAATGGTGACTTGGACCAAAAACTAGAAATGGAGATCAAAGAACTTCTTTAGATTTTTTCGATCAATACAGTTGTTACTAAATATAATACTTCTAAACATTTCAAAAGAACAGTGAAAAAATAAGTTTACGATATTATTTAGATTTTAGAGAAACAGCTGCCTTTATAAATTCTGTATAAATAGGCTGGAGACAAAAAAAAAAAGGTCAAACATTTATTCTACAAATTTATGCATGATTTTTTTTTATTTAAATTGGAAAAAGAAACGATGGTGATGCAGAAATGAGGGAATAAATGTTGAAATTTTTTGTAAGTAAATGAAAAACATTAACATTATACTGCCAGTACACCAAACTCCACTATTCTCAGAATAAGGGTGACTGGGATGCTTTCACACCAGTTTTATAGAATTGCTGGAGAAGTTTGAGAACTGCATCTCAAGCTCAGATCACCTTCTCATATATTACTGTGAAGATTTTTAAAAATAAGCTTTCTGTATAAGAATTCATGAGAGGAAGTCTGATTTGCCAAATAGTTTTCTATCTTACTTCCACTTCCTACTGAAAAAAACCCTCTGTCAGATATTTTGATTTTCAAATTTAGGTGCTCCCCAGATAAGTTGTTGACCTGTGTTCACCGTGCTCTTATGCTACACTCTGTTACCGGTGACACACCACCATCTTTACCTGAAGCAATGTCATATATTCTAATGAGCTGAATGGCCGCTGCTACATATGGAGAAGTACAGGAAGAAAAATTGCATGGATTTCAACAAGCTTTCTTTAAAGAGAAAGACAACTTTTGCATTTGAAGTGAATTACTTTCATCTATCTATTTGCATGTATTTCTAAGACTACTGTGATAGCAGATAAATGGTTAGAAAAGCACAATGTTGCTCACAGAGTAGCATTTGAATAGCCCATGCATCACTAGTTACATAAATTTGGAGTACTAGGTTCACCATGTAAAAACGTTGCAGCCTTTAGGCTTGGAGAGAGGGTTTTTATCTGATTTGTTTTAGCATATAACTTATTCTAATAATAATCAATGTAAATAATGTTATTTGGGGGTCTAGTACTGGAACTCACCCAGCCAATGCAAAAGCATGACAAAGATTTTAATGAGTATTTAAAGTGATTTGATTTGTGCATGTTTTTGAGATATCTCAGGGTTTTGCCTGGGGGTTGGGGGAGTGGGGTGTGGGGGCAAGTGGGGTGGAGGCATCAGCAATTAATACATGTCAATTTAGAGGATCAAATTTTATTTAAATGTTCAAATTTGTCCTTTCTGAAAATTGCAGTTGATATTATCACAAGAATTATTACAATGATTCTTTAGAAGGTTCATTTTATCTTGAATGAACTTTTGAAACAGTTGATTATCTACAGCCTCACTGATCATTTGACTTACTTTTTTGTTGAACTTTTCTACATCTTTTTGTAGAAAGGCCATCCTTTTCCTCTCACACATTTTTTCCTTCGACAGTCAAACATATCGCTGTTTCCTGCCCATGTTTTCTTTGCAAAATGCTGTAAAGTTTGGGTTGAACCAAGGGGATTTGTGCTCCTAAATTAATAAGGCACCAGTTTTACTAGGTATCAAATAATTTGGCCATGAGACTAATATATATTTGCTTGCTACATTCCTGTAACTTCATTTGATGGAAAGCAATCGTTTCTAAAAGGGTTGTATGTATTACCTGTGCTTAGACCTTAGAAATACACAAATGCATATGCATGTATATGTATACATGTGCATTTATATGTGTATAAATAAATACATATACTAGGAAATGGATAATGTAGAGGAACTTATTTGGCTTCCAGCAATCAGGAACATTACAAACTATGTACAGCTTTACTACATCCATGTTTTAAGCCATTTCTTTTCTCTGTGACATGCAGTGAAACATCTAGCCAAGCTTTTTGACATAAAGCATGATTTTTACCATCACTTTAATCAATGTCTACCTTAATGAATCAAGACATGATTGTTCCCAACAAGACTTTCTGCTAGCATTCACCCTTTCTGCAGCATGTCTTGATACCCTGCAGCTGACCGATACTGTAAATACCAAAAATTCAAGTATTTCGCTGAATATGGTCATGTCAGGGACAGCTGCCTCTATATGGCATATTTATTTCTTTCAATAATGACTTAAAAATTGGAGAAAACCATATTTTTTGTCATTTCACTGTTAGTTAGCAAATATGTCTGCTTTATATCATCTAATTATATCAGCACATGTGGTAAACTGTAAATGTCACAGGCTGTTTTCTCACAAGTATCCTCTTTTCTATTATCATTTAGGTTTTCTGTTGGTCAGTTGGAAGAACACATTTCAAACCTTTCGATGGAAAAGTATGAGTTTTATTTCTTTTATGCACAGGAAATGTTGAATCCAGCTGTGTTACAGTGTAAGTATGTGTAGAGGAATGAAGGCAGTAGGTTGATTAGCATTGATAATATGCAGCTGTGGCCTTGCCGCGTAGGCAGTGAGTTGATTGACCTGGATGATGTGCAGCTGTAGCTTGTTCCCACTAAGTAGTTAAATAGCACTGAGGATTGTGGGAAAGGGGGCTGGACAGAGCAGGAACAGTGTGGTCTGGGCTCTGGAGAAAATGACTGCACGGACAGTTGAAGTTGACCAACAGTAAAAGCCTTGTTACAGCCTACTAACCTGCCTGCGCTGTGACAACTGGTGCCCTGTGTGAGGCTAACTGAGTTGGACTCCGGCTACAACAAGTATGTATTCTGAGTTTGGGCCTACTAGATTGGAGAAGGATGGAAAAATGGTGATTTTCATATCAACAGTGAATGTAATGTATTCTACATGCATTAGACTTGCTGCGCATGAGGTGAGACCTACTTATGATGATGGTCTGTGTGACAAAATCACATGAATAACCACTTACGGGGAAGAGCCTGACATATGGATCTCACGCTCATGCAACTGCCTTCAGGAGCTGCTAAGGTAGACACCAAGCTGCAGACAGAATCAGTTTAAGATCCAACCCTGTCTGCAGAACTTCTTTATATAGATGCTAGAATATGAATATATTGATACAGTCATAAAAATCCAGGCAGGTTTAGAAAAAGAGTTTATTGGTCGGCTACATTACTAGAAATGTAGTGCAGAGACTGCCATAAATTACATATTCATTGTTTTTCTCTGGGAATAAACAGTATTTTCATGTGGTGGGAACGACTACTTGGAGACAGATAAAGGTGAATAAGATTTTGACATAACAAAGACTGGTTGTCCTTTTTGAGGAAAGGATGCACAAAGACATTAGGAAATTATCTTAAGTGTGCTTCTGTGAAGTATAAAAGGAACGTGAACTGAGGCTCCTATAAGTTGAGGATTTATATACATACTTTTGAGTCTTGAACAAACTTAGTAATCAGTGCTTGTTATGAAAATGAGCTTTGCTATGTGAATAGATTTTTCCACTGACACTGTATGAATTTATACAGTCCAAAAAATATTTACCACAATTTCAAATTTTAAAGCCAAAGCAAAACCTTTGCTAATGGCCAGAGTGGATACTATACAGATATGCATATAGTATATTCTTCTAGAATCATCACTGAAAGAGCATTACACAAAAAATATGTTCATAAATCTCTTCTTTGCTCTTGTACTCTGCAAGAGTTACTTCTGCATTTTTTAATAATAGCTTGTGTTTGTACAGCATCTATCTACCCACCCTTTGAAGATTAAGACTTCTACTGCAGCCATGTAGTTGAAAGTGAACATTATGATGCAGTGAAAGCTCCAAAATGTTTCCATTAGCATGAACTATTTCACTTGTGCTTTGTATATCTTGGCTAAAATTTGGAACTCTCTAAACTGTTCTTAATGTTAATTTCCTTAGGGAGTTGGGTTCTTTATCTCTGAATTTATTCCATATAAATTCTCTTTTTGCCTTCCCAATCCTGGGGAAATAGAGGTATGCCCTGGTTTCAGCTAGGACAGAGTTAATTTTCTTAGTAGCTGGTGCAGTGCTGTGGTTTGGATTTGATGTGGGAACAATCTTGATAGGACACTGATGTTTTTGGTTGCTGGGTAATGCTTATACTAAGTGAAGGAATTCTCAGTTTCTTGGACTCTGCCACCGAGAGGGCTGGAGGGGCACGGGAAACTGGGAGGAGACACAACCAGGACAGGTGGCCTGAACTAGCCAAATAGGTATTCCATACTATATGATGTCATGCTGAGTATGTAAACTGAGGGAAGGAGGAGGAAGAGGAGGACATCTGGCATTATGGTGTTTTTCTTCCTGAGTAACCATTATGTGTGATGGAGCCCTGCTTTCCTGGAGATTGCTGAAGACCTGCCTGCCCATGGAAAGCAGTGAATGAATTCCTTGTTTTGCTTTCCTTGTGTGCGCGGCTTTTGCTTTATCTATTAAATTGTTCTTCTCTCAATCCTCGAGGTTTACATTAATTTCCAATCCTCCTCTGTCTGGGAGAGGGGGAATGAGCAAGCAGCTGCATGGGGCTTGATTGCTGGCAGGGGTTAAACCATGACAAGGTAAATTCTATAGAACTAGAAGCTTCATGAACTCTTGATGCACTAGTAGGTTAACGGCAATTAGCTATTTACCTCACTGGCAAATCTGTGACCTCAAATAGATGTATTTAATAATTGTGTTATAAAATCTCTTTTCTGGAGTGTAGTCCTTTGCAATGAAGTGTACATGAAGAAAGGTTACCATGAAGAATTACCATCTAATTTGAAATTTGTGCTTTGAATATAGCAGACAGGGAGAGGGCAGATGGCAGCGACTATAGTACTAGCATTTAGTTCCACTGATTAGCTATGTGTAAAATTTAATTGTTTTGAATAATTTGAAAACATTTTTCCTATTTATAAATAACATCATAAGCCCAACTCAGCTGACTTTATTATTAGAAATGGATAGCTTTTATGTGAGCATTGCAGTGGAAGGAGCACCGGTAAAGATGTGAGAATTCTTGGTGTAGGCAAACCTAGTTCTGGTGGGTCATTCCATATATCAGGGTCTGCAGGGAAAAACTTCTCAGAAATGGGTGCTCATAAAGAACATCTACTGAAATACAATTTCTGGCTAAAGCTTACACTTATAAATTGTTGATTTACTGGCTCTAAGTGTTTACCACTTTTCACACTAGTTGTGTAAAGAAGTGAAGACAGAAAGCTTCAGAGCTTTGCTAAGACCCTCCTTTGCCTAACCACATTCTGCAGTCTCCAGAGCTTTCTCAGTTCTTGATGGCTTTCCAAGGCAAGAATATACTTCACAAACTTTTCATGTACCTCTTAAAGAAGTATGAACACAACTGGGAGCACATTTAAATGCAGCGTTATCACAATGATCAAGCAGAGATCCAGAACAATTCTGTAACACTTCAGATTGAATTTGTTTGAATATACTTGCAGTGTTACTGCTGCCAGGACTAGTACTAATCCTGAGTTGCATGTTTATGAAGAGAAGATCTGGCTACTTACATGTGTTCATGTCACAGATTTATAGATTTTACACTTATCTTATACACTTTCCATTATTTCACTCACTGTTCTTTATATGCCTTTTCATTTTGATTGTTTTATCCTAATAGTGAACCTAAAATAAATCCATCACGGAAAAGACAGGTACAAAATTTGATGCTGTGAAAGTTCTTGTTACAAAAATACGAAAAAAGCCTGAGAGAGCACCAAACTACGGTCATGCCTTATTTGCTTGTTTTGTGATATTTATAATTTTTTTTCCCCTCTTTACACTTAAGAGTAATGTTAAATATTGACAATGGACTGTTTCCAAAGGCAGGAAAGAAGAGAGTGCATCTGATAAATGCAAACATCAGGTGACACCCACAGAGGCTAATTCAACATTATCATCTGAGTAATGCCCAAAGAAAGTCGGGGTTAACCTCTGTGCTCCCCACACAATCAGTTAGAAACATCCGTTGCTTCCAAAGTGCAATCCAAAAAGATGAATATACTGCAAAAGGGCTGACCTAGCATTAGTCAATAGGAAAGGCCAAGTGCAGGGCTATCTGTATCAATACTGTTGAATCCAATTTTGGAACTTAAAGGTTGGCTTGTTTGAAAGCTTATGGTGTTTTCAGGATGAATGTGCTCATCCCCTTGGAACATACTGCTGAAGTAATTCTCTACAAGTGCATACATTGAGCAGGACTTCAGTATGTTTTCCAGAAGGTATCACTTCTGTAGTACTCAACTGTCATTTAATGAAGATGTAGTTATAGGCCTGTCTCAGTTTGAAAGGCACTGGAACATTTTTCTAGAGTGTTCCTTAAATAATAGTTCATCAAGTAAGTATTGAGAGTTCGTTTATCATGGAGACAGAAGATAAATATCTAGACAGAGGCTGAAATTATTAAAAAATCAGAAAAGGTCAGACCTGAGCTCTGCTCCTGAGTTTCTTTCTGGATTTGAATTTTTTTTTTAGTCATTGTTTTCTTGGAAAACATAAGACTGTCCGAGGAAGGAGAAATGCTGGTATAAATCACTTTGGGTTGCAAAGGTCAAAAGACCAGCTCTTCCCATTTCCTGGGTGATTACCATAAACCCCAGACTGTAATACATAATTTGGCTTTTTTCCTGGCAGGCTTGTTCTTACTCCCCACAATGTCTTTCAACACAGATGAAGCTCTGCTTTATGCTAGGCTCAGTGCTGTTGGTTTACGTTTGAGAGAGCTCAGTGCTTCTTCATACAGACAGGGACATGGAATAAAATTAAAACAATATAATTTTAACTACTGGAATATAGATTTCCTTTATTACCTTGGATTCAGAGTCCTAAAACGTGGGTATCTTCCAGGTCAGGAAAATACTCATGCCTCAGTGATGTATCCCTTAAATTCTAGAGTTCTAAATAGTGAGATCAGCTGTATGTATGGTGGCTGATACACAAGAGGGCTGTGCTGCCATTCAGAGGGACCTCAGGCAGGCTTCAGAAACCGACCAACAGGAACCTTATTAAATTCAACAAAGCAAAAAGTAAAATCCTGCACTGGGAAGGAATAACCCCATTCACCAATGTGCACTGGGGGATGACTGCCCAGAAAACGGCTTTGTAGAGAAGAAATTTGAGGTCCTGGTGAACAAGACTACCTTGAGCCAGCAATGTTCCTTTGCAGCAAGGAAAGTGGACAGTCTGCTGGGCTCTTACCAGCTGGCTGAGGAGAGCCTTACCCTCTGCTCAGCCCTAGTGAGATGCATCTGGAGTGCTGTACCACTTCTGGACTCCTCAGTACAAGAAACATAGGGACAGCATCCAGTGAAGGGCCACAGGAATGATTAAGGTACTGGAGTAGACAGGCTGAGAGAAGTGAGATTCTTGAGCCTGGTGATTACCCATGTGTATAATCACCTGATGGAGGGACTGAAGATGTGGTAGGCAGACTCTTAGTACTGCACAGTGAAAGGAGAGACAATGAGCACAAATTAAAAAATCCAGGAAAACACTTTTTTACTGTGAGATTGGTAAAACACTGGCACAGGTTGCCC
>JAVJGI010000040.1:21347218-21358160 GCA_035590275.1 Ibycter americanus | reverse complement strand
TCCCCATCTTTCTGGGTGAGGGGAGTGAGCGGGTGGCTGCGTGGTGCTTGGTTGCCGGCCAGGGTTAAACCAGCACATGATTCCAAAGTGATTTTGCAATTCTACTGCCTCTCATAGTATTTATTTTGTTAGTATTGCTTAGTAATTAGTAGTAGTATTAGATACTGATAGATAGTATCACAGAGTAACTTGGTGAAGGCCCTAACTCCGTGAAGGCCCTAATGTAAGTTTACTTGTAGCTTTTACATTGGTAGAGGTAAAAACCTTTACATAAAAAAAACCCCAAACAATCAGTAATTTAGTAAATCAGCACTGATTTCTGCCAATGTAAAAACTAAGGCATTTTAAATAACTTTCTGAAGAACATTCACCCATGTATACCACAGCAGAGATTAAATTCACACATCTGACTCATGGTATGGTGGCACTAACTAAAGTCAGCTTCAGAATGTCCATTTAGTAAAGCACAGTTTTATAAAATCTTAATGTATTGCCTTAATAGAAGTCGGAATAAAAACCTTTGAATCTGTTTTGTGTACAGTGTAGTTATCTTTGTTTGTTTAAATAAACTTTTTTCAACAGTTCTCCACAAATCCCAAAGTAGCAATTGTTTTGATTTAAATGGATATTCATTAAATAGGAAGTATTACATATTATGGAAATGCTTTTTAGATTTTATATAGGAAGAATGAATGATAAATGGAATTCTTAGAAAAATGAACTTTATTACTGCTTTGGGATTCTAAGAACTGGTACAAAAATTCCAATACATAATTCTTAATGAATTCAATGAAAAAAATCTATGGTCTATGCACAGATGTTTTTATAGTCTCTGATTGATTTCCTATAAGGCTTATTCCTAATTAAAATCTTGAATAATTTTACATGGTGGATAATACTGTGGAGAATATTTCTTGTTCATGTATATCAGTGATTCTTTTCATTTAGGGATTTGTGATCCCTGGTATTTCATGTCTTGTTTCTCAGTGGGTTGTCATACATGACTAAGAGAAACAAGGTCATACATGCTCTTTGACAAGCCACATTTAAAATTCTTTAAGTTGTTTTTCCATCTCTATTAAAACCTATTAAGGACCTAGACTGAAAGCACTGGCTTAAAAAACTGCTGTGGCAGTGTTTGCAATGTACCTGATAGAGAAAGAAGCTGGACATGCTGGCATGGTTCCAGTGCAGCAGCTAAGCACCTGGATAAGTTTAAATGTGTGGATATTCCCACCAGAAAGTGATTTTATTGTCTGTTAAAAAAGGTCAGCATGTTTTCTAGTGATTTATTTTACAGCAAAATGTAAGTTATTTGTTAGCAACTGCAAGATATGGTAGAGCATCTGTGATAAGAACAAGTATCTGCAGTATGCTGCTTGATTCCACTTTATGTGACAGGTTGACATATGAGGTACCCTGCAGCTTGATATTTTAAGATCTTTGCACATGTGCTGCTTTACCTGTATACGTTGCTGTCTGCAGAACTGAGAAAACAGTTTTGCGCTTTGTATGTTGGATGCCTTGTATTTCAACTGGAAAGAATATTTATTCTTTTATTTCCTCATACAAGAGAAAGCAAAGTAGTCTTCATGTGTATGTCACATGTCATGTATAGTTTCATATGTAAACAGTACATATAAAAATGTATTCTTCATTTTGTTTTTACACAAGTAAATCTGCAGAATCTAGGAAGGCTCAGAAGAATGGAAATTCAGGAAAAAGAGCTCTTCTTAATTGTCACTCTTTCAGATACTATTGAGATAGATTATAGAAGTTGCAAGTTATAGTTCATGTTTTGGGATGTCTTTTTTTTTTCCTTCCTTTTTCAAAAATTATTGAAAACTACTGAAAATTTATTTAGAAATTGAAAGATCCTGGAATCAGAGAGCACAGTGAGCCAAAAGATGTATCTAGGATGATTAATATAGTGAAAGGGATCTTTGGAACTTTGAGTAGCACTGAAGTACTGAAATAGAAGTTGCTAGATAATGCTATTCTAGATTGGTAAACAGAGCAGTGACTGCAATGCTTTTCTTTAAACAGGTCTAGACTGGCTTAATCTTCTAATGGCTTAGGGGGTGTTTTGCACAGTAGGGGATATATGCTGCAGCTGAAATCTCCATTGTTACAGCTGTGTTTGGGATTCCAGCAATCTGTATCAGTTCCATTATTAAAGCAGTTGTTAACTAAAATAATGGCTGAATTAATTTACTGCATGCTTTCATGAGTTGAACTCTAGAAACACTTTGACATGAATTATTACTCTTATTATGATTGTTCTTTTGTATTTTGACAGCAGGAAAAAGGGTCAAGCCAGATATGTTGAACACTGAAAAATGCATAGGGTGAGGCAATTCCCCCAAGGTGCTTGCAACCCATGTTTGTATTTTCAAACACAGAGAGGATTTAGCAAATAAACTCCATTGAAAACTGGATTTCCAATAGCCGGGATGTTCAACCAGGCAAATAAACATTTGAAACTAAATTTGCAGAACAATTCTGGAAATTTAATCCTTAGAACTGAGAATTCACCAAATTGTCCAACTGCTTGATAAGCATGCTCAAATGGCTTTGAATATTTATTTTGATGGATGCAGTTTTAATTATTTTCATCAGAGAAAACTATGTGGTTTTTTTGTCAAAAATATGCATTTAAATAATTTTCAGATCTTCCTGGAAATATGAGATGTGTAATGATATTGACACCGGTGTCTGACTTTAGATGCCCAATACAGGGGACTTCAGAGCATCAACTTGTATTTTTCTGCTGTCTGGGGATTCCTGCTCTTCAGAATTTCTGGAAGGAGAATTGCAACTGGGTGGGAATGGACATGGGTAAGAGACACTGTATGCTGGCCAAGCAACTCATCTTGAGTGTGAAGGAAGTCCTGGAGATAGGAGAAACACTGAAATGGATGAAAATTGCAGTTATCCTAGTACTCCACTTCTCATCTAGGCTATGTTAAAACAGGATGCAGCTGAGTGTTTACAACTACTTTTGAATACTTCACACAATTAAAACAATAGCTTCCAGAGGGACATAGATTTCTGCTGAATTATTTGTGTATCATTGTGAAAGAAACAAAAGGAAAGTATGATACAAAGAACAAATTTTAGTTCTGCCATAATGCTGAATAAAAGATTGTTCTTTTAGAAGAGGTCCCCCTTCTGGCCTCACTCTCAAAAAAAAAACCCAAACCACCCAAAACCCCCAAAGCTTTCATTCAAAGCATTTGATTAAAAATATCACTTGAAAAAACAGGTCTAGAAATGAGAACATTGCTATGAATACTACCCAATAAAAGAGCATGGCTAATCTTCTTTACATTATTTTCATTTCACTGCTGAATTATTAAACAGCAATTTTTCTACAGCTTTGAACTCTGAAATAGCATTTTCTGCAATACTTATGCTCTCTGGTACACTGCATCAATCAAATCCGGCTGCCACAGATTTCAAATAGCTTGTTGGAAAAACGTGGTGATTTAACATGCTGCCTGTACTGAACTGCTCGACAAAGCTGTAAAGTAGTGAGAACATTTCCATTAAAAATAATTGCCCATTATTGGCTTCCTAATGGAGTTTGGTTAATTGACAATTATTTACATGTGAAATATTAAAGCAGTTTAAACCAGTCCTTAACCCTCTACACTGCTTAAAGGGTTACTACAAAGGCAAATGAAAACCTGTAAATGCAGCTATTGCTGAATTGAAGATTTTAGCAATGCCTCTGCTCAATAATAAGAGCTACTTGTCGAAGTGATTGGTGCAGTTACACTGACATCAAATCACATGCGGAAGAATGTGATCCATCCATCAGGCTCAGATTTATCAACTTGCAGAAGGGATCCCCATCCTTCAGCCAGGGTGGTATGTGTTCTTCTACATCATGTGACATAGTTGCAGGCATGCAGCTGATGTCCATGTCTTTATAATCAACCTCTTCCTTCACAGGAACAGATGAAAATTCACTTGCAGGTAGGCCACTTCGTATTTGTTCACTGGGAAGAGGTTTTGCTTCTTAATTCTGTATCCTCATGAAGAAGTGATTGCTAACAGTTTAAATGTAGTTCCCATTGTTCTGCAATACACTAAAAGAATGATTTTTCCTACTATTAAATACGAAGTAGTTTGGATTGGACATTATCTGAGGATCCCAGTTAAAATAAGAACAAGTAAAGAAATCAGGGTTGGACATCCAGAAGTCAGAAATCATGTAAATACAAAAACTCTGTGTTCAGAAGCATTGTAACCCAAACGAAAAATAACATACTGACAGTAAATTGCTGTTGACAGCCCACTAGGAACTGAAGCTGTTGTATGGCTGTTTACAGAGAATGAAAGTTGTGACTGAGATGAACAGGGCTGAGCATCTTGTGCATACACTGCTGTTTCAGCATGCATGCTCTTTGGGGCAGGTGAATGGGAAGCTGCAAGGAAAACAGATGGCTAGTAAGAAAAAAAAAAAAAAAAAAAAAGATTGACAGTGCTGCTGCAAGGCTGACTAGCTGGTAGCTAGCTTGCTCTCTGGGAACAAGACAGAGGGATCAGGAGCTTGGACAACCTTAAACCCACCCTGAGCCTGCATGGGGATTGCAGGAGGGGATTGGGAGGCAGTGGGAAAGGAGGTCAGATGGCTGTAGGCTGAGCAGGTGCCACTGGGGCCCCTGGCAATCAACAGTCGGTCACAACTGCTGCTTTGCCAGCAGGACATGTGATACCTCGGCTGGGCAGAAGGATGCATGACAGAGCTGCCAGATGAATGAGGCTTGGCAAGCCTGAAAGTGGGGATGGAAATCTGGAGCCTCCGGCCAAAAGTGGGCAATTAGTCAGGTCCAGTCTGGATGCAGAACACTGCAAACAGAATTGCAGTTCATTCAATATTCATACTTAATCTTGTTTTTTAAGCAATTTCATATGTGTGCATTCTTGTTTTCTTTTATGTGCTTTATTATTTTTAATTAGATAAAACTTAATATTTTTAACTAGCTGTGAAGATGGTGTAAGTTAATGTTAGAAATGTGTAGAAGAAAACACAAATGTAAATCTCCAAAATATTCTTATTTGCACAGGAAACTAACTTGCAAATTTTTTTTATCAGAAAGGCATACAGTTTTCCTAATTGAATATCCACACAACGGAGTGAAAATGAGACACCCAACTATTTAAAAACAATGCATGAATTTAAGTTTATGATTGCTTACTAGTGCTAATGTGAGCTGGGCTAAACAGCACCTGAAAACAGATATTGAAGTGAAACCATCGGCAGCTACCTTTGGAAACTTTGGCTTAAGAAGAGCATAACATATGCATTCGTCCACCATTAGTGATTCTGGCTTACTGAATTGGCTGGACACAGTGACAGATTCCTGCCTTGTCAGCACTTGAATTTGGAGGAGTCATTGCCAGAGATGTGGTTATACATAGCCAGGAAACAAAAAGAAACTTGAACAGGACTCCATAGCCTGTTAGTTCAGCTTCATTCAAAACAAATTTTAAAACTTTTACTTGATTAATGATAATCAGTCTGCTGGACTATTTTATCCAATTGCACTTTGCTCTGACAACCGTACAAATACCAGGTTTTGCAGAACATTAGAGGGTTTGGGATTAGATTCTCAAAGTTTGAATTTCATGTCCAGTGATTCATCAGTATTTTCATGAAGGTATGATCTATTATATTCACGAAATATAGGAAGTTGCTACAGAAATATGTTTTATGAGCTCTCTTTAGACTTAAATTTTCAAAAATATATTAAAAAAACAGATGGTCATGATGGTACTGCAAATTGAGGGGTAGAGCTGTTCATCGAACAAGAATGGCCATATTACTTTGAAATGCAGTGAGAGCTGTTGGATGCAGCATTTTCCTTTATTTTTTCTTTTTTTTCTTCTTCTTTATTTTGAATGAAAATATATTAAATACTGTATGTAGTGATGCCAATTCACTATCTTTGGATGCCATTTGGTTTGCATTCCTAAACACTTTGCAAAAAAACCAAAGGCCTGAATTTTTAATTAATATTTAATATCCACACAATGTCTGTGGTTCATTTTTACTTTATTAAGCAGTGGCTTCTCTAAGAGCTAATGTGTGTGGGATATTTGGGAAATCACATCTCATGTCAGCTACATACTTTTCTGTGCATTAAGCAAATCAGTTAATCTACCCCATCCTTCATTTTCCCTTTTTGTGAAATGGAAGTAATAACTTTCAATCCCAGAGTTCTTTTTACAAGAAAAATTGTAACAACAGCAAGGAACTCAAATACTATAATGTTGAGAGCACTGTAAGGAAATTGTTAGTGTGTATGAAGGAGTCGTGATATTATGTCTTTTTGCAGCAGACTCTTGTCTGCTGGATACTGCTCACCTTGTGAAGTACTTTGCTGACAGTGTGTACTCCATAGATGTACACGTGAACAACCTAAGCGTGAATAGTTTGAACTGCATAACTAAGCAAGTAGGAAGAATATTTTCAGTATGGATTCCTCTTACAAAACACTAGGATGGGAAAGTTAGTTAAGAATGAAACAACCAAAACATTAAAAAAAAAAGGGAGAATTATCTATGAAATAAGATCCCCTGTAGATTATGAGGACATGATGGAAGAGACAAGTCATTGACTGGCATAAGTTAAAATGTTTTTAATAAAGAAATATATTAAACAACTCAAAGTAGAAGGCAAGACTAGCAGAAATAAGCAAGCAAGCGTTAGCCTTACTGAAATATGCAAAGGCTCAAATAAATGATAAAAGAATCCTAATGCATGAAAATGTTAAAAAGACTTTTTAAAAGAAAAAAAATATTAAAGACCTGGAACAGGCTGAGAAAAACTTAACAAAGATAAGAAAACATCTAGAGCACGGATGTATCATTTGATAAATTTTAATTCACATTACTACTGGTATTTTAACTCTTCCAATTTTGTGGGTGAAGAAATATTTTTTCTGAACTTTAAAAGCTTTCCAGGGTTTGTTTCTTTTTTTTTCTTTTTTTCTTTTTTTTTTTCCCCTTGAACTTGAAAAAGAAGACTAAATTTCTTTTTTTTCAACCAAGAAGCAATATTGTGAAAGATTCAGAGGTCAGTCAAAATATTTTGAGCTACTTTCTTTTAATTTAAACCTCCACAAGTCTCAAAATTTCAAAAGTAAAAATAAGTACAATTTCAAAATAGAATGCCAATTCAGAATCAAGAAGGTTCAAAGGAAAAAAAATAATCCATAAAAAAGAATTCAAAATTTGAGATTCAAGAAAATCAATCATTTTGTACTAGTAGTTCAATTTCTTCCCAGCTGATAATTTTCTGATGAGAAAATACATTATCAGAAAATCCCTTGCCACCAGTAAGAACTAGTTTTTGTGATGTTGTAGAAACAGATAGAATATTTTTAAAATGACCTTTATATCACAATATATTTTGTACAGAATCCAGCCCAGCAACTAGATTAGTGCCTCTGGATGCTGTTGTAATAAGAAGTACTGAAAAGAAATCATGAAACTGTTATGGTTCCAAGAGCTTTTTTTATTATTACCATTGGTTTCTGTAGCCAAACACATAGTCCATCTGCTGTGAGCAACTTAAACAATAGCATATGTTCATAGATGAGTGGCAAAGAAATTTGAATTCGTATGTAAACATAGAGGTCACAAACCCAGAAATCCTACGCTGTATCTATTTATGAGGCCTAACTAGTTTGTTTCTAAAATTTCATTGTCTTATCTTCCTTTATGTTTCATTGAAAAGTTGTATAGGAAGTTGGCATGCTTATGTGATCTGGCAATAATTTACAGGTTTTTGAAGCCTCATTTTGCAAAAATGAAGTCTGTCTACTTGGCTTATGAAGAGGAGAAAAAAAGGCAAAAGTAATTTATGAAAGGGGTTATAAAGAAGAGAGAATAGCAAGTATCACATTATTTCTTTCCTGTTCCCATCAAGATCACATTTTCAAGATAACAGGTATGTCACTTCCTCTCAAACGAGAAACTGACTCAACATGTCATTTTGGAGGGGAAAAAAAATCACTTTTTATATTTTGGTATTATAGTATATTCTTTTAAATACTCCCCTGAAAACTCACCTTTTCCTTCTTTTCACTGGAAGGTTTAATCTACCAACTAATCCATTTTCTGTATGAGAAAGGATAGAAGAATCACAGATTTTCTTTGTTTACATTTTGCTCTCACAGGTGGATGATAAGTGCAGACGAGGAGTTAGTTGTTCATCATTAGTTATTAATTATTAGTTATTGGTGTGACCAGCAGGACTAGGGAAATGATTGTCCCCCTGCACTCAGCATTGGTGAGGCCGCACCTCAAATCCTATGTTCAGTGTTGGGCCCCTCACTACAAGAAAGACATCGAGGTGCTGGAGTGTGTCCGGAAAAGGGCAACAGAGCTGGCAAGGGGTCTGGAGCACAAGTCTTATGAGGAGTGGCTGTGGGAACTGAGGTTGTTTAGCCTGGCAAAAGGAGGGTGAGGGGATACCTTACCACTCTCTACAACTACCTGAAAAGAAGTTGTAGTGAGGTGCACATCGGTCCCTGTTCCTAGGTAACAAGCAATAAAAGAAGATGAAATGGCCTCAAGTTGCGCTAGAGGAGGTTTAGATTGGACACTGGGAAAAATTTCTTCACTGAAAGGATTGTCAAGCATTGGAACAGGCTGCCCAAGGAAATGGTTGAGTCACCATCCCTGAAGGCTTTTAAAAGACGTAGATGTGACACTTCTGGACATGGTTTAGTGGTGGACTTGGTAGTGCTAGGTTAACAGTTGGACTTGATCTTAAAGGTCTTTTCCAACTTAAACAACTCTATGATTCTACGTCTTTTTTTTCCCCACAAATAGAAGGAACAAACTTTGAAGACCCCTTCAGCACTCATGTATATAAGGGTCCTTGCTGGAATCACAGCCTCGCGACATTTATCTCTGCTCATGGATGGGGGCTTGGAATTAGATGATCTTTAAGGTCGCTTCCAACCTTTTTTTTCAAGTAGGCATCAGATTTGCTGTGAGCGGCAATCCTCATGGAGTTTACCTTGCTGGTAGTTCCTGCAGAACCATCCCACTTCTCTTTCCTTGCCTTCATCATTGCAGGTCCTTGTCAAGAAACACGTTAAGAAATAAAAACAATGAAAAGTAAGAGACATTATCTATTCTTTATTGTTAAATACTAAGCTGACTTTTTTTTTTTGCTTCATTTGCAGTAATATTTTTCTCTTCAAATACAATCATTTCTGTCTCTAGTAACTTCTAAAACAAAAGTCAAGAAAGTCTGTAAAAGCTACATATGGTGACCATTCATATCCACCTGCTTAAAACAGGGAAGTTGTTTTAGCAGTGACTTTAAAGGGAAAGTAGGAAAACCTGCTGTAATACTCTACTGGTCAAACAGGCATTCTTTCCTCTAGAAACTGCACTTCTGAAAAGCTGAATTCTCTTTTCTCTGACATCCAGTGGGTCAAATCTAGTCTTGCTTTGAGATCCAGGCTTAAGATCTCTCAGACTCTGTCTCCATACTCTTACTCTGTTTCTGTATTTTTTCCTTCCTTTCTGAAAAGGCTTCATGATTTAAGTTATCACAAGTTTTAAGTCAGTCCTGTGTAGAAAAAGCTTAATACATTTGGACATGGCAAACTGTTTATTTAAAGTGTTAAATTAACCCGCTAAGTATTAATTAAGCACAATATAACCTTCCTACCCTAGGCTTTTAAAATGAACTTGCCAAAATGTTATATTGCAAATCTCATATCTAAATCCTAGGCAATGCCTTGTAGCCTGCCTATTTCCTTTTTGTGTTCTGCAAATATATATAAAAACCTTACCCTTTTCTTTTTCATCCCTCCTTCTTTCCTTCTCTCATTCCTGCTTTTTTCCCCCCCTTTTTACCCTCTCTTTGTTTCTTTCTCCTTCCTTTCCCTTCCCCTCTTCCTCACCACTCCTTCCCCCTTGTATTTTTTCCCAGTAGGCAAATGTACACAGGTTCCACCTTGTTACGTAATTCTTTCAAGAGGCCTTCAGTGGGAATGCTCCCCAGCTTTCTGCGGTGTAGGTCGTGGTAAACACCTGTTTGGACGTCTGGTTTACCATAGCTCTTTAGGTGTGTTTGTACAAGTCACTTGATTGGATGTAGTCACTGGAATTCCTTCAGAGGCTTGCTGGTAATTCTGCAGTGATTGTTTCATGCTCAAGGATACGTAAAAAGCAAGAGAAAGCCCAAGTCATTAATTGTAATTGGAGTTAGATGTGAATAACCACTGGATTACTCAGGAATGACAAAGACTGTTGAGGAATATGTGTACTCAGTGTTTATCTGGAGAAATGCAGAATATAACAATAGTAGCAGCAGGTCAAATCACAGCTCTTTATTCAGCTTCCCACACAAGCTTTGCTGGCAGTAACCTGCTCTGGTTACATCATTCTTGGTAATCAAACTCCTAGTTTAAAGCCAAGACAGGTATGTTGACAAAAGCCGTTAAGACACTCGGATAACCTCTTTCTGTCATAGTCCTTGAAATGGAATGACTGGGCTTTTTTTCACAGATGGTAATATAGAATATGTACAAGTTTTATCCGTCCTGACTTTCTCAGCTCTTCTGTTTAGTATTGACAGTATCTATTTGGCAGTTTCTATGTGAAATAATAATGAAGAAAGTATAGAAACTAACAGTAGAAAGACGTGGTTAAGATTCACATTTTCTAATTCTTATTTTTGCAAGTTATCTAAAACTTTGTGCTGGTTTGACCCCGGAAAGATGTGCCGATTTAACTCCGGCCGGCAACCAAGCACCACGCAGCCACCCACTCACTCCCCCTCACCCAGAGGGATGGGCAGGAGAATCGGAAAGGAATGTAAAACTCAGGGGTTGAGATAAGAACAATTTAATAGGTAAAGCAAAAGCTGCGCGCACAAGCAAAGCAAAGGAAGAAATTCGTTCAC
>JAVJGI010000040.1:21277810-21347118 GCA_035590275.1 Ibycter americanus | reverse complement strand
CTGGCTGTGTCCCCTCCCAATTTCCTATGCCCCCCTCAGCCCTCTGGCTGGCAGGGCCCAAGGAACTGAAAAGTCCTGGATTTAGTATAAACATCACCCAGCAACAACTAAAAACATCAGCACGTTATCAACATTGCTCTCCCATCACAGTCAAAACACAGCGCAGCACCAACTACTAAGAAGAAAATTAACTCCATCCCAGCTAAAACTAGGACAAACTTTGAGCTAGAAGCTACTCTGTATTTTTTAATTATCGTTATTAAATATGATTAATAATGCACTAAAGAATTTGTATTTCCCCCCCTCATTTTTAAATGGGAGAGTACCCTAGAGCTCACACATACAGCAATATCTTCGCCATTCTAAGAGTCACATCTGTATTCATTGTTTTTATCTCCGTTCTCACCATCTCTTCTAGTGGGAGCACTGCAGTCTTCTGGATGGAAATAAAAGATAAGAAAATAACAAAAACTCTCAGTCAGGAAGTAAAAACAGTTATTTAGGGCTCAATATTTCAAGGGGATTGCTTGTGGCTCCACAGGAGCTCATGTTTGACAAGTTTGAATTTTGTGTTATAAAACACTTGCTCAGGGAAGAATGTTTTTCGCTTTGTACTAAAGGAGAAAGAAATGCAATGGACCTTACAAACTGACATAGCTCTTCTTACACTTGTATGGACACACCACAAATTTAACCTTGCATAATTCTCTCCCTAGTGCTTCATCTGCAGGAATCCTGTTTTTTCAGTGGTTGTTTTTTGTGAACCAGTCTAGGAATTTGGCTGAAAGGGTCTCAGATCTGTGTAGTGTGATGACTGAGTCACATAAGAGATTCTAAAAGAATTCCTGAGGTATCAACAATTTTAAGACCATAGTGTTAAGACTTAAAAGCATGCATATGATTGCTGTAGGAAAGACTTCTATGGATCCTTCTGGTGTAGGCTTTGAATATCATTTCCCTCCACTCTCCCCATGTAGATCCACTTATTCAATGTCTCATACAGCCTGCCTTCCCTGCTAGGAATGTACCAACACATCTAAGGCAAATTGAGATAACAGATGTGCTTGTGAACAAAGGTCCATGAGAGCTATAATACAGAAGTAAAGGTATGTCTGGAAAGAGAGATGAGTTATTTTTTATACCATTGAAATAAGGATGTATGTGTGGTGTCCCAATGTACAGATGGGTGGCGAAGTCAGGAAATACGTAGGACACAGGTCTGTCATCACAGAGGAGGAGGCAATGAACGTTTTCTGCTTCCTCCATGTGTGTAGAAGAGCTACTGCTGGGAATGGCACCTATGGATATCAAGTGTTTCATTCCTAAAGCTGCAGAGTGGAATAGTGGGATAACCATTCCCCTGAGTGTCCTCAGGGGGAGGTGATAGCTTAAATGTGCTTGTGGGACATTCAGTTATTGTATGAAAGGAAGCGATTTACCTGGATGGGCAAGGGGCCTCTCAGTTAGCACCAGATTGTGCAGTGCTTCCACTTGCTTGGCCAATGATACCGTCATATTGTTGTATAGTCTCAATATTGTTAGTGTAACTGCATCTGGCCCTGCCTTGATTATGTGTGTGACAAGATTTGTGAATCCAATGGTGATATCGCTTTCAGTTGGTTTATAGCTATAATTCTGTTCCATGTGTTTATTTTAATTTACATGTTGTCAGCTGGGAAGAAGAACAATTTATAGAATTATTGTTGTAGTTCATTTCAGTCGAAGCAAATGATCTAATCTGTACTGCCTTCCACTATCTGTGAAATTGATTCTTTCTTTATGTTATTTTCCTTGTTTTAAATGCAATTTAACTAAAAGGCGCATCTTTGTATTCTTAGAAATGAAATAAAAATTGCATGGTTACTCAAAACGTGAAGTGGGGTCCTAACTCACTTAACCGTTGTAAAATAAAGTTTACATTACTTTGTAAATCAATCATCTGATATAGATGACTTTTAAAAAATTCAGCACTGTGTTGAAACAGGTTTATATGCTAGCCACTACATCATGTTGACATAAAAAAACATGCTAAGATATAGTCAGTTCAAAAATGAACGATGAAATTGTCAAACCAGTTTTTTCATCAGTGTTTGCAGTCTTTAAAATGAAGTTGTTTTAGTTACATTGATTGCTTTGATGATATTTGCATAGCCAAGCTTATTGAGTTTCTTGAAAGCAAAGTATGAGGTTACATATGCACAAATTAACTTATTGTTAAGTTGATTGACACAACTGAAGGGGCGAGGAGTTTTGAGACCTCTTATAAATGCCTACTTTGAAGGACTATAATCTGATGCAACCTTATATAGTCAGAATTAAACCTGTACAGAAACAACTGTGCCATGAACTTCAGTCTCAGGGAAAACGTCTAGCATGGATGCAGGATGCTCTGAGTCATTGGCAAATTTTTAACGCACAGTTTGCAGAAGCTAACAATTCACTTTTGGTCATTCCCAGTTCTGGAGATGCCTTTTCATAGCCATGCTTCCAGGATGGACCACACAGCCCGTCTGTGCTTTACCACCAACAACTTCTAAAGTACAGGGAGATGGACCAGGATACAAAATCTATATCCGATATTCACAGGTGGGGATGATATTGAAAAGGAACATTTCATTTAAGTGTTTTGTCTTCATGGGGCTTCCCTAGGATTTTTCCAAAATGTCTGGGAGTCTGTAAGCCACAGCTTCCAAATGATACTCTTATCTTGTCTCTAAGAAACCTCCCCTGAAAGATTAAAGTCTTTCCTGTGGTTTCTAGTAATTATGATTTGAAAACATGATGCAGTGTACCAAACAATAACCAGAAAACAGAAACATCCCAACTTTTAATATATTAAAAAGCTGATGACATGTAAGCATTCAATGCGTTCTAGAGACTTGGCTTATGATTTTTGTAGCCTTGTATTTGGTGAGACAATACTTATAAGTCTCCCCAACCCTCCTGCTACTGCATGTCTGGTGCAGCCAGAGCTGGCTGGGGAATCAATGCGATTCTGGAGCAAGTCTTTAGGCTTTGAAATGTATTAATTTTCTTCCCCAGTAGAGCAATAAGAAAACCTTCCCACTGTTCTACGTTCAGAAAAATGGAATTTTCTGAAAAATTTTGTCTGCAACGTGAGCTGTTGGATTTGGAAACAGTAAGTGGCCTGGTGTCTGGGTTCAGGCCTGGGGACACTCTTCCTGGTACAGCATTGTGTACTCCAATTTAAATATCTGTCCTGACTTATCTAGGGCAGAACTTCTCATCCCAGATCAGTATGAATGGGGCAAATAAATGTCTTTGACACAGCTCTTTGTCCCAGTGACATTCCAGCTACCAGGATATCTAATTTTTTATGCATTCTCTCAAAACCTTCCCAAAGAAAACATTTTGATACCTATTACATTTTATGGAAGGTTTTAAACTTAAAGATTTAAAAAAAGGAAACTTAAGTAGCTGTACCTACATGGAAATGCAGATTGTGAGTTTTTTGAGGCTATGCGGTCAGATTAAACTCTTCTCACTTACCAATACAAATGGCTTTTTCAAGTAAAAAAATCCCTCTGTGACTTAGGGCCAATAAGGGCACATCAGCCAGCTTAAAAGTTTGAGTACTGGGGTTTTTTTTAAGATGAATTTACAGGGTCAGCTGCCAGTAAGCTTCAGTCCATAAGTAACAAAACAAGCATCTTGGCAAAATAATGGCATAAATTTTAATAAATGCAGTTATGTGAGAATTAAGAACATTCTGCACTATTGAAAAAATGGGAAGGAATTACATTTTCTTGTGGGCTTTGTTTCCTGTAACTTAATTCCTCAGCTCTGGTTTCCACTGCTCATTCCAGCTATACATATATGAAATATCTTCTTGGACTGTTACAGTCAATGAAACAAATGTTAAGACAAAGAAAAATGAAAATCATTGTCAGTTCTGAGCACAGGATCCTTCACTGGAGGGTAGAGAAAAAAGTTTCCAGTGTTTGAAGAGTATAAGATAGTATTTGTACTTGTTGCTCTTAATACAAAGGTAGCCAAAGAACATTTTTGAGATAAGGGAGACAAATCATATTTGTAAACACATCTTTGCTGGTTGCTTATCCTTTTTGTTCCTTACCAGTCCAACTCTCAAAAGTAGTGCAGAAGAATCAGTACAACATGACAAAGAAGAAGTAGGAAAATGAAGAGAGTGACAATGAAGTCCACCAATACAAGCATAGATACCTGTATGGTAAAACACACTTTTCTCAGTAGCAAAAACTTGAGAGACTTTGCTTTATGTTTGAAACTTTTCCCTGTAGTTCCTTTTGAATGTTCCACTGCAATACAGAACTTTTTGCCTGCACTGCAAAACTTTGTGGGTTTCCATCAGTTGCACAGCAAAACCATTCAACTGCAGGGCCCTATCCTTAATGTTATTTTTAATAAGGCTACTAAAACCATGCAGGAATAAGGAGCAGAAAAGGCAAAATCACAATGTAGTGAAGAAGAAAAAAATACTAAAAAATAATAATCTTTATTCTTTCAGGGAAAAAAAAGAAAATAGCATGTTTCAATTAGAGTTGGGAGTTTACACTAATCTGCAGATATGTAATATCACATGGGGTTATTAATTACATTTACTGTTTAAAGAAATATTTTTACAGGAAGATGCTTTTCAAATGGACAATATTTCCCAATTATGTGTGCTCTAGTTGCAGACAAGTTTGTCATTTTAATAGTATAAAATCTATTTTGGAACTCAATTGCTAGTAGCAAAGATTTCTGTAGTAAAGATTTTCTTAAGACTAATACAGAAAAGGCATGATGTATAGATGATTTTGTGGTAAATCCTACTTTTCTGCCATATCCAAAACAATTTGTGCAACTTTTGTCTGACTAGTGCTTGGAAATAACAAACTCTATGATGAACATATTTAACTCAGTCATAGAAATTACATCTTCGAAAAGTTCTACTGGACTTCACAAGAGTTTCCTTTACTGATCTGTGGTCATCAGTTAGTATTTCCTGAATTCAATCATGGAAGTCAAAACAGCTAAGCCAATTTAGACCAGTTTCTGTTCTTAATATTTTAGCTATGAGATTTCACTTGATCCACAGCATTTTTGATGACTAATATATCATTCCTGGGCTGAATTATGGCATATCTTTCTGGTTTATTTTTTTACATTCTACACTTATTAAAACTCCTACTTCAAGTGGTAAATGCTAATGCAGTTAAGCATATGTACACATACTTCCACATACACATAATATTTTTTAATATTAGAGAACTCACTCATGCATTAAATATTTTTAAAGTACTCTTTCAGTGGTTAAGAAACACATTTTGCATTTGTCTTTTGCAGTCTTGTCCCTCTGATGCCTCAGATAAAACATTTCTATTAACATCTCTAGCAGAGCTTGAGGGTAAAATTTCGAAACATTACATTAGAGATGCAAGATTATTTTTTGATGGGTTTTACATGCTTTTCTCCAGTATTATATGTTAAACATTTTTTGCAACAGAATTTATTTGCTCAATAAACTGCATGTAACAGTACATGTATGTTGAGTTGATATTAATATTCTTCACAACATGATAATATTATTATAACACAAAAGACAAAAAAGCAGCACAGTTTCCATTGTAGGCTCTTGCTTCTGTTTTAACTCTCTCATCCTACAGCATTTGAAGCATCTGAGTACATGTGTCTTGAATGCACAAGGAACTGGTTCAGCCTAAATTAACTCTGAGATGAGATAATGTCATCTTTAAGCTGATCTCTCCCAATATGGGAGATTAAAGTAGAAGGTTACGTACAGAATGTGCCCACCCTGTTGTATTAAGGTAATTAGGTGATAAAAGATAGACTTTCTTCAGATGACCATTTATTTGGCAGAGAAGTAGGAACAGTAGTGGCAGTAGAGATGAAAAAGGGTGTGCTGGAATCAACAGCCCACAGGGGCCACACTTCCCTACTACAGAACCGGCAGTTACGAACTGTAGCGTAGGATTTCGTGTCTTTCACGTGATCTGTGATTTCTCCTGCTACTTAGGTAGGAATCATTTTAACCATCAGTCTCTGGGGTGTGATACTGGGAAACCATATGCTTTCCACTGTTCTGAATGACATGTAAATTATGTTTTTTTCTCAGGAATGGAAGTGATTTTAGTATCCCAGAGAAAATGCCTGGTAAGCGTGTTCACATTAAAATGGACCATATTTGCTCTGAAGAACAACCGGATATAGCAGAATTTGAAATACACGAATCATGTTTTGGACAAACTGGGAATCAGTCTGTAATAAAGAAGATTGTTCATATTCCAAATATTACTATCTTAAATTTCTACAGTTGCTGCAGTTATTTTAGAGCTAATTTTGAATTCAAAGTTCTACTAGGTTTGTTCCACAGTTGGTAGCTGAAGTCATTGGTCAAGAAAATCTGTAGTGGAATTTCAGGATTTTCTGATATCTGCTTTGCATGACACAGTTGAGTTGCTTTGTAAGAAGATCTGAACATATTTGAGCTGAATTATAAATTGTTTATATAGTTAAACACTCCTGTATATTTTTATCCCTCTTCTGTTGGCCATTTTCCTAGAGGATGAAGTTGAAATGAGGAATTCAGCTGGAGAACACCTGGACACTTACGGCTTGTGTGATAAATTCAGTTCATCATCATATGAACAAAAACCAATACAGGTTCTAGCTAAAGTGTTCTGGAAGAAAGAAAAAAAAAAAAAGGACTGTTAACCAAATTTCTGATAAAATGTGCATCATTAACTTACTAGAATCAACAAGAATGGAAATGGTGTGCTCTATTTATTATAAAGTTTAAAAAGGTTATGTATATCATTCTTGTTAGTCAATGAACCTTGCATGCTTCACAGACAATACGCTGCAGTACATAATATTAAGTCTCCTTATGAAAACAAATAAATTACTTTACCAAAATCAATATGACTTTGCATTATCTATTATCATGAAAAGGGTTACTGCAGTAAGTTAAATAATAATACGAAGTAGGCTACTTCTGAATAAAATAATACCTAAAAAAAATTTACTTAAAGCTTTATTTCTTTTTTGAAAACAAAAAATGTTCTTTTGTACATAGATACAGTGTTGAAGTGAGAAGAGACCAAGTACGTTTTGGCAAAGAAATTACTAAGAAAAATATAGAAAATAAGTAAATTAATGAATAATTTAGCTTTCATAGAAATAATCTTTGATTACCCAAATAATCCTGTTCTTTTTAATAACTAAATATTATCAGTGTCCTACTAAAAGGATAGTGACAGCAAAGGAGAAATTCAATACCACAATCTTCAGCATGTAGGTAGGCTTCATTCCACCTACCCTCAGATCTCAACAATGTCTACAGCTAAGCAATTCTTCCCAGAGTCCCTTTAAAATCAATGGAGAGAAATATACACGTTTCAAGTATATTTACCTTGTATTATTTTAGATGTCTTTTTTAAAATGAGGAGAATTGTCTGTGTCTCCATGGACTATGAAGATGTCTTAGGCTGACTAACGTACTGTGATACAGGCAGATATATATGTTATAGAGAATACACAAGATGCAATTCTGTTTCTAAAATTCCTTGAGATAAAAGCATTCCTATAACAAACAGCAAGTATAAAAAAATATATTTAAACACCAACTGGAACTGCAACAGCAACATTATGCATTACCACACATTAGAAATTATTCAAATAAATTAGCATTTACATGAAATTTGCAAACTTGACTCTAAATATCTGATAACCTAGGTGTAAGGAATGAAACAGCTAATGGAGAGAACAGAGAAACTATGAGGCAATATCAGCCAGTTAGGCTGACACTAGACCCAGCGTATCAGCAGTTGTAATGCTGGGCAATTTTGTAATAATCACAGCTGTTCACACGTTGACCGTATCTTAGCTCATCCCAGAATTAATTTTTAACTAACAAGGAGTGGGATGACTTCTTGTGCACAGGCAAGGAGATCTCACAAAGGCAAAAAAGGAAGTTTCTGGTCTAACTTTTGATCATCTTCTGTTATCTCTGTAGATCTGATGAGTTAGGAACAGGGGTTGTCTTTCCCAGGAGAGTGGATTCTTGAGTCATCTGTCTTCTTATTTATCCAGAAAAACTGTCTGTCTCCTGTTGATTTCTGCTAATTTGGAGAGAGGGGGTTGGGAAAAGAGAGGAAGTCTGCTTTTCCAAGTCTGCTTTTCCTCCCTTCCCAAGGCCTTCAAGAAGTGATAATTTTATTCAAGCAGTTTATCTATTGAGATATTCTTTGAAGCCGTAGGTTCTCTGTATCTCTCTTCTCTAAGCAAGCAACAACACAGAATTGTCCTTTCTTACTCTGTGGAAACTCCTGTTTATCAAAGCTTCACATCTTCTTTTCTAAATTAAATAGGTCTGTACTGAGCAGAGTTGACAGGTCAAGTGCTTCCCGTAAAGTACCTTCTGTCGTCAGTTTGATGTGATATCCACATCTGTTGCCTATGTTCATAATATAAAGTCCATGATCCAGGATCAGAGCAGAAATTATGTGGAGACTCATAGTTATTTCTCAGCTTTTTGCCACTTTGGCTGTTTATACGATTCATATGCCAAGATAATTCCCTTGCATTTTTCAGCATACTATATTCCCATATATCTTAGTTTGCTTCTCAGATACAGTCTAATTCCTTTTAAATGGAGTTTCATGGCTAATACTTAGAAAGCCTGCATCTTCACATAACTTGTAACATGGAAGACTTCCCTGTGATTTGTGTCAGATGAAAGAAAAAGAAGTCCAGATGCATGAAAATGTATAGTGACATCCCTTTGTTTGAAATTGAGTCAAAAGGAGTTTAGTGCTCAAATACTTTTGTGATGATTATAAGACTTAACCTAATCATGTCTAATCATCTTAATTTTCCAAATCAAAGATTTGGGAACCAATCATTTGACCTTCCCTGATCACAGATCCCAGAGAAGGAATAGGTAGCATTCTGTAAAACAAATATATTTCCATTTTTCTGAAGTTATTGGTGGTGGGGTGTTGTTTTTTATGTATTGACTCATATTGTTAAGGTACTACTCTGTATTTCCAAGGAACCTTCAAGCTTGTCTTGATTTTGTGCAATTTGTACCAAAATCTAAAGATAATCACAATTTTGTATTTTGTTTCATCAGTTCTAACATGAGGGATCAATATCCCAAAGTCACAAATACATATGGGAGTACTGAGATCTCAGTAGATTCCTGTCACTTTTTCTATGAACTTATTCATGCAAAACTCTCTTCAATCAAATCTAAATAAAGAGAATAACAGAAACAGTATATGCCCGTCCAGATCTCTTTGAAAGACCAAGAACACAGTTGGATTTATCATTTGGAAGGTAATGAAAGCTTTAAAATTCAAATTAATAATGTGTGAAGTGAATCATTTTGGCAAATATATAACACTTAAAATATTTTGTTCAGTTTAGGACACAAAAATCCTTGTTAGTTCAGAACAAATATCTATATAAAGTCTGAAGAGCTATTTGAACTTTGTTACCTGTATACTGAGAATAAATAATTTGAAACTGAAGAGTAAACTATAGAAAATTTCCTTGGCACACTCGCAATTAAATGAGGGTTTATAATTTACACAAAGCATAACTGCATTTTTAATAGGTAAAAGGCACATTAATCATTCAAGTGCTAGAGCATCCTTAGAAAAGTCACATTGGTATGCATCAATGTAAGGACTATTTATAGGCACATTGATTGTTTTAATTTCAGATTGAACATAAATTCTACCAATTTAACCAAGTATTTAATAATTTAGATAATCACACATCAATGAAAAATAATGTTTTTATTTCCCTGACAAACAGGCTGACCTTTAAAATGAGAAGCAATCTGTCTTTTATAGCCGCTGGAGGAGGAGATTTTCACATTTGATTGTGTCTCAAGCATTTTTATTTAACTCTTTTTCTTGCATTCTTGAACAACCCTGCTGTACTCCTGCTACCCTACGTTTGACACAGACTACACATTCCAATTCAACTCATACATTTCTTAAAAGGATGTAGATAATAATCCTAAACTAATTATAATATGTTTAAAGTAACATATCAGTTTATAACTGTTACCACAGATCTGAACTGGGCAGTGAAGTGGACAGTTTCATTAAAGCAAGCTATTTGCGTTCTGCTGTGCCATCAAGGGGTACTAAAGTGTGTACACTGAGAAATAATTTTGAGATTGCTGCAGAAACTGCTTTTTGGTTTGTTATCTGCATAGTGCAAATAGCTCATAGTTTATGATTCCCATGGAGGAGTTTAAGGGCGAGGTAACCACAAGAACAGAAGCACAGCAATCATTAACAACAAAAATTTCCAAAATTTGCTTCCTGAATGGGATGGGTATACTGGGTGGGTTGTGATTTCGGTTCTACAAAACACGTGCATGTGTGGTACACATACACACAATCACACTCACCGTACAGAACCAACTCACATCAGTCAAGGCTTCTGATCCAGCTGTGACTGGTATCATGGACTCAATGGAACAACACGCTCACGGCAGCTGGTCAAGGTGCCTGAGACCTGGCTGGTGGTCTGCCGGGCTTTATACATAGTAGTTCCACACTGGGCTCAGATTTTGGCTTGGCTTTCCGTCTGCTCCCTCCAAGGGCGAGGGGAACAAAAGAGGCTATTGTTTTCACTCCTTCTTTTTAATTTGAATCGTTACAACACCTGCTAGTGGCCTTGCTGCTCATATTACCCCCAGGCCTACTAGTTGTTACCTGGATTATTATTAGTTTCTGGCTTCCTGCTATAAATGTGTTCTAAGTATGTAAAGTTGTTGAGAGTAGCTCTTTGGTTCTTTCTCATGAAAATGTAAAACACTACAGCAGAACAGATGTACTCCAGAGCTTTTGACCAAGCTTCCCTGTAACCATTTTCTGTGCTTTGTTTATTTTTCCAGCAAACACCTGGACAGATAAATGAGTTACGGTTGGGCAGGTAGAGCCAAAGTCTCACCAATCTGAGCACTGATTTTGGGTAATCTTCACCCAATGATATATGTTTTAAATAAAGAAGTATCCAAAACATGAGACCAGCCACAGAAACTGATTAAAAGATGTTCACATCTTCTTTTAGGTTGGCTATTGTAACAAAAATTCAAAGAGATTCTCCATTTCAAATCTGAAAATGAACATGTAAAGGTACAACGTCATCGAGCTCTCTACTACATTCAGTAAATGGATGTGTCTTTGAACCAGCATCCTATGTTTGAAATATCTGTAGCGAAAGGCGGTGAAGCTTCTCTCAACTACGACATCAATGCAATCAGTCTTTGTACCCCTAATTCCACTCCTGTGCTTAAAAGCAGAAGATAGCTTCTTTTGCTGTAAGACTGAAGAAAATATTAGTGAAAAGACCATAAAATAGAGCCATCTTCCCTCCATTCCCCACCAAAATATTTTTTGGGTTTTTTTATTGCTCTGGTTATCATAATTTTGGGTGGGGGTGTTTGAGGTTTACAGGTCTTTAAGGATAAGCTTTCAAGCTGTACTAATTTCAACCTAAATTTGAGCTTAGCTAACTGTGAGACTTCTATATGGACCAAGTTGTCATGTGCAAGTCTAGAATTCAGATGTCTTCTATGGTAGATGCATTTAAATATACTATTTTAATAATGATTTAAATATCATATTTTAATTATGATTAAGATCATTAATATTAATCGTAACTTTCATTTATTTTCTTCCCAAAGACCGTTTCACTCTCATTAATTTTCATAAACATTAAACTAAATACACCCTTTGCAGTAAACTTAGAATTCCTGTTTTAGCAACCTAAAAATAATAGCACAATAATTTACTTAAAAAAGGAAGAAAAATGGAAATATGCAAAGTTACATACATTGGGTCAGATTCTTACTATATACTTTAGAAATAATTTTTACTGCAATAGTGTACCCAGTTCAACCCCTTTTGGAGGTCATCTGATTTCTTGCCTGAAACTGGGAAGGGATTAGGTATGTTAACGGTTTAGACATTAGCTGGAAGGAAGTTGTGGAAAGATGTAATTTTGCAATAGAATCCAGAACAGGTATGTTATGTTGTGTACTCACTTTCTGCCAGAAAGGTAAAGAGGAAGACCTAGCCAGTGGTGTGTTAGAGAAGGCTTTGTGTTGACTTTTGTGTTCCTGTTAATGAATCACACATCAGCAAAAAGACTTTAGAAAGATTCAGTTAAAGTTCTGAATTTTTTGAGAGCTTCTATGAGAACTCTGAACATAGAGTTAATATATGGAAAGTATTTGTACTCTAGTAGGTAATAATTACATCTTTAGTCCTTGTTTGTCAAGGCTCATTAGCATGAAAATTGAAATTAATTTAAGATACAGGAAAGCACCGGTTTTAAATTGTTTTTATTAGCTGAATAAAACTACAAGCTTTGTGGTATTCTCAGTGGTTGGAACTCCCACTTATTACTTCAGAAAGGTATGCTTCAGAGCACCACTGTTACAAATGCTCTGTGATTGATGAGTAGATTGCAAAAGTACAACTAAAGTATCTCAGCTAAATGTAAATTGAAACATTAGCATTTAAAAAGAAATTAAGTATTGACAGTAAAAAGAGGTAAGAATTTTACATTTAAATGAAAATTCATTTTCTATAAAATGAAGATAATTTATAAAAATTGAATTTTCTTTTCTCTTTCTTTCCTTTTAAGTGGTTTGAACCCAGCAGAAATACTGCTGAATAAAATGTCTAACTCTTTTCCTATCTGTGTCTGAGGAATAACGGTGAATATCTTAATTTTAAAGTCAAACTTTTGTTTAAAAAAAAAAAGTGCATGCATCTGATTTTTTTTCTGATATCAGTTTGGTAAGTTACATGGTACTTGGTATAAGCACAGATTGAGATGTACTGAAATTTATTTTGAAATATTTATTTTTAGACATTTCAACGAAAAAAAAAAAAAAGACCAAAAACTCCTTTACATGGAAGAGAAACCACTTTCTGGACATATGCCATTGCCTCTCTGAATGGTTTGCTGGAAGCATCTGTCTGGTAGTGCCAATATTTAGTTCCTCACTAATTATGATTTTTCATTCAGCCGGGGTAATTGCAAAATTGTCTTTCTTTGGACAGCAAGCTCAGACTGATGGATATCTTCAAAATATCAGTGGATATCCTCAAAAGTTTTTCAGTATGTGCTGGAAACATCCATTTTTCCACAGGAGGGGTACATTTTTTCAGCTGGTTTCTAAGCAATCAATATTTTTCCCTTAAGTTCAAGCATTATCTAAAGATTAGTTTAAAGAGAAAGAATTATTACCAACTTTTGCTTTTTTTTAAAAAATAAAAACTACTAAAATAATTCCACAGTTCAGATCCAAAGTTTTAGTTTAAGACCTGGGGGGAACCCACTGACCCACAATACAGTTGTTTATTTAGTGATTATATGATACATTCTGATATGCTCATGCAGAATGAAGGGAAAAAGTTTTATTATCACAACCATATCCTATTTCAACAGACATTAAAAAAAAAAAGGATGAGTGAAGGAATAATTTTTTCTTCTTATATTCTAACTTTGTGACTGTTTGGATTAGAAAATATTATTCTTTATACCCAACAAAATTGCTTGACTAGTTACTGATTAAAAATGTGTCACCTTGGATGCTGTAACCATCTAGATGTTCCCAACCAGGTATTTCAGATGATGCCATCAAATATAGACACAAGTACCTGTATAATACAAACAAAACATAAAAGTAATACAGAAAATAAACTGAATACTAATGTGTCTTTGAATATGTACGACAGCATAACAGGATGAATGAATAGAAATGGAAAAGAAACAAAATTCAGTTGAGAAATACAGTATATACTTGTAACAAAGTACATAATTAACCTTTGGGAAATGTACCTAGAGAGCTAGAGGACTTTTCATTATGTGAAATTTTAAAACTGAAATTGGTTGAAGATTAGTTGTGTTCTTAAGTACCATACCAGAAATTAGGGTCACGGTGCAAAAATTAATGAATGTAATTATTTTGTCTGGTTTATGCAGTAGATCAGAATACAGAGTATACTTCTGTCTGAATCTGACTAAACATTTAGCTAGCTGATGATTATTTGATGATAAGTATCAAATATGTATATATGATGATAAGTATCTCCAATTCCAGTTTTCTGAACTCTCTTTGCAAGCTTTTTCACTTCAATCAGAGTCATTCAAGGGTTCTGCAGAAACATGTGACTGCTCTGTAGCATGAAACATACCATGGTTTGAATCTGGCTTTTTAGAATAGCATTCTTTTAAAGAAGTAGACCTACATTTTGATGGAAACTCAGCCTAAGAAATCTATCGGTCTTTCAATGCATAGCTTATTTGCCAAGGAGTTGTATTTTGTTGATGAGTGGGTCCTTCGTCCCAGTCTGAGATTTTCTTCTGTTGCTTTTTTTAACCTTAAGAACTCTACAGGTCTTTGGCTACTATATTGATAGCACTGCCATACACGGAATGTAAGAAGAATAGCTAGAAGACCATCATCTTCAGTTCAGTATTTTGTAAAACCAAACCAAACCCTGTATTAGCTAGTGTTTTTCCATTGTCTAAGTTCTTTTTTCAGAATATCATCTTTGATTCATTAGTTTTCTCTAAAATAAAAAAGAAATTCTAGATGCCAACTTTAATTTTATTTTTCAAAATGCTGATCAAACCCAAAACCTATGAATATCCATTTGCCTATACAAGTGAATGATTTGGTTAATAGGTGGTTATATAAAACTAAACAGCATTAAGTTGAAAGGCAAGAATTTCAAACAGAACTACTGGAGAATACTAATTGCAAGAATGATGTATTTCAGGGATCAATAGTAGCAAGGCACAAGAAGAATGATAATGGAAAATATCAATATAGAAGTATTAGATCCTCTTTAAGGTCCATGAGGAGAGACAATTGTACTTGATGTCAGACAAGTACATTTGGCAGTCTTTCTTATTTGGGGGGGCGGGGAGTAAGGGATGAAAACCAGCATACTTTTAACATCTTCTGCATTGAAAAGAATGCACACAGCTTTTTCTAGTGTAATAATTTACTTGTTTGTTAAGTATTCTAAATTTGTTGTCCTAGTGCACATAAAAAGGCACCACATTTTAGATGCCTTATTAAGCAAATTATACTCACCAGCAAACAGGTAAATAATTTGTTATGTGTGAAGCTATTAGCTGAAAATTAGAAGGAAATATTTTATTTATTTATTTGTGTCTAGAATAGCAAACCATAATTAGTACTGCATTCTTAAGGCTAGTTTAGTGACTTTTACATTGATGCTGCTGATATGCCAGTCAGGACGGTTCCAGGTCAGTAATTGCAGTGTTACCAGGTAAACCAGCCTTTTATCAGTGTAGTTGGAGCTGTGCTAGCTGATTGTAGTCAGACTTTTCCTAGGCTTAGGCTTACAAGAATATCAATCTGTTGACAAAGATAAAAAGGAAAAGCTGTTATACAACAATACACAATAAACTCTTCCTAAATATTTCTGGGGAACGGAAGGAAGTTCTTTCAAAGTGCTGTGACAATATACAATGGCAACTGTGCTAATTGCAAAAAGGAAGCAATATTGCTAATGTGTTCCTTCCAAGATCAGCAGTGCCAACTTTTCAGCTACTCTCTTTAATTACGTCTCAGGTTAATATGGACAATATTCACACTTAACCAAAAGAAATAAAGTAGACAATATTATTTACTAGCAATTCCTAAGTATTAGGCTAAAAGGCTGTGTTCTTTTCAACAGAAAAAAAAAGATATTTTCGCTCACTTTTGGTTTAGAATGTAGTTTGAATATATATTCAGGCTTGCTTTTATGTTCAACTGTATCTTTCTTTTTTCATGTGTAGAAATATGCTGGGATTTATACTTTTGTATTTGTTTGCCTCAGGACTGGGCTAAAGCTAGGGACTTGAAAAAGATGAACAGAATATTTTTATCGTCACTGAATCCCGTAGAAGTTTTAGCATTTGGCAAAGGAGGACCTAGAAGAAACTTTGTTTTACTACCATTCTAGTCATCACTTCTAAAAATCATGATTTTCCAATGTATTCTAAGGAAAATCTTCATTCAAAATATTGTTTAATAGTTGCTATGGTGATTTCAGTATGCAAAATATAATCAACTACTGATTCCAAGAATAAAATTCTGGAACTTGTTTAGTCTTTTTACTAGTGTTACAATTCAAGATGCTCAAGTTATGAAGAGATGTGGCCCAAAGACTTGTCATCTTTCAAAGTGTAGCGAATAATAGAAATCAAACAAAGCTCTACCTGCTGCTTAATGCTTTTCTACAATCAAGTGAAATGTCATAACACTAGTTTTGGCAACCTTCTGATTTCTAAATCACAAGACATCCATTTGGTTTTGCTTTTTTGTGTTTTGGTTTTCCTTTTGTCTAGTTTCCTCTAAGTATTCCCTGATAGCCCTATATATTCAAATGAGACCATTGATATTCTGTACTGTTTGTGAAGGGGGTTGGTAATCATTACGTGTGTCTAAGGTTGTCAAATACTTTCTGTAACTAGAAATGTGACTGAACAACTGACCAAATCTTAGTGGCTTTGCAAAACCAGGCCCTAGCTTTTGAAAGAATCTATATCATAACTCAATAATCCCACAATTATCAAGATCCTCTCAAAACCAGATTTTTTTTCCAATTCCGTTACTTCTAACAGTCTGTTTTAGAACCCAGTCCATTCATACAACTGCTCGTAGCTTTGCCAGTCTCTAAGTATTTGGCTGATGCTTTACCCGGCAAATGTTTCCCTCAGCCTAAATATTTTTGGAGATGTTTCAGCTAAAACAGTTCAGCTGTTTCCAGGAAGGACTAGTGAAAAATATATTGCCTTGGCCATACCTATTCATAAGAGGTAATTCTGATTACTTCTTTCCTAGCTCTGGATTAGAAGCGTAAAACCATTCAGATCATCCTATCCACCACTAGGAAACAGTATTTTACTTAGGAATTTTTGTACTGAAGTGTCAAGGAAACACCTTGATGATGCTAAAAGATTACAATTCCATAAAAATGAGTATAACCAAACAAATTTTCTCCTCCTGTCCTGTCCCGTCTCTTCCCCTCCCCTCCCCTCCCCTCCCCTCCCTCTCCCTCTACCCAAACACACTCTTTCTCAAGACACAGCTTGTTACAGAGAAATATGTCAAGCATAAGCAGTGTCTATCCAGACTCAGAGAAACTTAAGGTCAGTTTTTGTTAAAAAAAGGCAGTCAATACATAGATGGTGGCATAGGGAACAAATAGCACTGAAGAATTTGGTTGCCTTCTTTCAGCAGAATAACAGAACTGCTGTAGAAATTATCTACAGCTTTTTCATTTTTCAGTTATCTTTTCTTCTTGCCTCTACATTGAACTGAAAAATGTGTACACTGTGTGTTGAATTAGAAATTCCATCACAGAGTGTTCAGTGACTGGAATTTGAACTAGAACCGATTCAGCCATTCTGTTTAAAGTGGGGGTTTTTTTGTTGTTTTTTGGTGTTTTGGGGGGTTTTTTTGGGGGGGTGGAGGGGGGTGGGGGGTGTTGATTCTCTTTGGTTGGTTGGTTTGGTTTACTTTGTGGGGTTTTTTTAAGTCATTTGGAAGTGATAGAGTTATTGAACGGTTTTCTTAGCATTTGTTCCAGGATAAAACACACACCTGGGTAGAATCTATTTTCCAGCTATCATCACATGTAGTTAAACACACAGAACAAAACCAATAGCCTTATTTGAGGATCGATACACAGCTAGATGTGATTATGTATTTCACCTGGGTGGCACGTGTGCAAAATATTTAGTTTTACTCTCCGTCCCCATTGTCACAAGGGCTTACTACCTACTCACATTCAACATATTGTCTACCAGGACCCTCAGGCCTGCGACACGCAAAACTCCTTCCTAACCCGTTGTTCCCCAGCAGGTACCGTCACATGGGATTGTTTTGTCCCAGATCTCAGCGTTTGTCTTTGCAGGAATTTCTGAATCTTTTGCCAGCAACTTGTCGAACCTGTTTAGATCACTGTAAGCAGCAGCCTTACCCTCCAGCATATCAAATGTAACCCAGTTTGGTATCAGCTATGAGCTTTCAAAAGGTGCCTTCTGTCCTATCACCTAGGTCGTTATTCAAGTGGTTTAACAGCATCAGCACCCTGAGCAATGCCAATGATAATTAGATGACAGCTGGTTTTTCCTGCTGCTGATCGCAGTCTTTTCACCTGAGATGTACAGTCAGCTTTCCACACACCATTCTTAGTCTTCCTATCAAAACCACATTTCCATGGTTTGATTGCAAGGATACTAGGTGGAAAGCCTTGCTAACGTCAAGATAAATAACATTCACAGCACTTCCCTCTTCCATTGAGGCAGTTGTCTCATCAGAGAAGGCAAAACACTTCATCAGTCCTGGGGATGTAACTTGCTAGAACGGCAGCAAAACTGAGATACATTACATATGGGAAATCTCGTTACATATTATGGCTTCAAAGTTTCCCTTAAATAATCAGAAAAGGAAAGTATTCCTGTACTATTCCTTTATGATGGCTATTATAGTCTGTCATCTGTTACAGGGACATTCATTTGACTTCCAAACCCGAGTTCAAGAGAGTGTAAGGAACTTGCTCGACAACAACAACAAAAAAAGATAAAAGGAATCACTGCAGCTAAGTTTTAAAGCACTTTACCAAAACCATTCAGATATAACTCCTCAGATTAATTAAAACAGCATAGCTATTACCTGAAAAGAATATATAAATAAAATATTTTTATAAATTTCACAGAAATAGAAGATTCTTAATCCTCATTTTTTTGCAAATTGTAGAATGTTAGAAAAAGATAATTTTCTTAGGTAATATTTCTAACCTAAATATTGCCTGAGAAAAGTGTTACATTGTGTCTTCTGCATTTGGGAATTTCAGTGTGTCTTCAGTGCCAGAAGAATTTCATGACAGAGACCTTCTTTTATTTTCTAATCAGTAACATATAGTTGAATTCTTACAAATATGGCAAACCGGTGTATCTGATTTATCACTCTGATGTGGCAAGAGCTGTGGAAACTAAGTCATAAGTGAGATACAAGGATAAGATTCAGGTTTGTCCTGTAATTATGACGTCATTCAGTATGAAGCCATCATGGATATCAGACTGTGTGCACACATGGTGCACTTAAGTTATTGATTTCTTGGGTAGTCTAGGAACTCACCTTGCCTCTAAATAGATGGCACTTAACTGATTTGGGACAAGGGACTCCTGGGACAAGGTAATTACCTGAACTCCCAGCAACCCTCACAACAGAGCCTTTGGCTATTCTTGCAGGTGAGGAACAGGTATTGTATGTACATTTGATGTGTTGATTAACCTCCTGGGTGGAGAATTTGTCAGTCCCAGGAATTAATTTCTTCTGCAGATTCTTGCCTATGATAATTTCCTTTGATTCTCCTTCTTTTTGACATGTCTCTTTTTTCACTTATTCGAAAAGACTTACAAGACCTATAATGCCTCATAAAGTTTAAAGGTTTCTTAGAATATGTGTAAACATCTATCAGTATTATCACCAGTTTATAGTAATCATATTAATCAACATAAACACTATTATATTGTGATCTAAAGAATGCATTTAATTTTGGACCCATGATGTTTAAGTTTATAGTGTATTCTCCAGTGTGGTTTTGACTAGTATTAATTAGCATTTTCAGTGATGATGCAAAGGCAGTGTTTGGGACATCCTATCACAGATTAATTCCATGAGGGAATGTCCCTACAGGGACAAGACTGGAATTGCTTTGGCTATTCAGTGTCCAGTGCTATCCTAACAAGCTTCATACTCTTCATAAATGCTCTGTCATTTGACTCTGGCTCATGCAACACCCTTATTTCCATTCTGTGAAAGTATCTTTTACTTCACTTCAGACTATGTGAAGCAAGAGTTTTTTTATTTTAGGGTAAGAGTGGTGTTGCTCATGACAGTGGTGGCCCAGGGCAAAACACTGTTGTAGTGTGGATGCCACTCAGCCTCAGGGACTGACACCTGCCCCAACCCCTGTTTTATTTTGTAGCAGAGGCATAGACAGCAATTGCAGCCCCTTCACTTCTGGAGGGCAAGACTTTTGGGAACTGATAGGATGACTCAAAAAAGTTTTTCAGTGAACTGCAGTAAAAGACACTGTAAAGGAACTGCTATCCTCAAAATTCTATTATGCTTTTACTTTGCAAATAGACCTTGACTCCTTATGTGACAAAATTATATATGTTGCTCTGATTTCTTCTTTTTCTATGAATTGTCGCATTATATTATGAGTCAGATGTTTTGAGCTTGCAACCTGCATTCAGTTGAGAATCTCAATTTTTAGTTGTTCTTCAAAAACACCGGATAAAAGCTTTAGGAATCTTTTGGATGAAAAGTGCTATGTGAAAGTGAGATAATTCTTATGATTTTTAAAGAACATTAGAAATGATAAGAAATAGTAATTTCCTCTCTGTATTTTATCACTAATTTACTTAGGTGACTAAACCTTTGTAAAAATTATTAAGTACTGACCAGTAATGTAAAACCAATATTAAAATCAGGGCTGTTAGTAGTTTGCTTTGTTATATCGTGTCCTTCTGGTCTTCCCTGAGTCTGCTGTTGAATGTCATGAAAATTCAGTGTTATTTTTCGAAAGTAAAAATATCATTGTGCAAAAAAATGCTTTCCTACTAAACTGCCACATGAAGTATTTCATATTTCATAAAACAGCCTATGTGATAATACGCCTTATTTACCAAGAGATCAATCTGAAGTGTTCTTAATGACATCTTGAATTAACTGAAGTGGAACTGTTCCTCACAACATTTGTCCTCAAGACTTCTCAGAGGTGGTTTTTTTTCAGTTTCTGACTGTGTTGCTAAGTTGGCAGAAAATGGAAAAGTTTCCCTATCAAATACTACAAGATTCTGGATGGCTTCTGAAAGCCAGTGACTTGAACAAAATGATTTGCAAACTACAATTATCAAATAGAACTGTGATCAAATTTTTTTGAATTATTGTCTTCTCAAGAACAAGTCTTCTGAAGACAAGCATTTGAAGTTGAAAGCAATTGTTAACGCATCTCTTTACCAAAACTACAGCTGTTGCAAATTCAGAAATGAAGATATATAATTTTCCCATATTCATCAATTATTTCATGAAGATATAATTTTTATATCAAAAGTCATTGCCTAGCAGCTAAACTTTTATTCAAGAGAGGTTTTATTCATTCTAAGAACAGATTTGCAACTGCTGGTGATTCTGCTGATAGCCAAGGTATTTAGAGTGGAAGACGTTTATCTTGCTTAGCATCTCTCGCATAGTAGTAGACTGTTTTCTGTATAACTCAGATAAGATTCCCATATCAACATTTTTAAAAGTGACTAATTATTTTGTATGCCTCCATTTCTAGATGGGCATCTGCAGTAAGTCCTTTTTTTTCTATTCCCACCCCCACTTTTTTTTTTATTTTGCTTGTTTTTCAGGAGCTACTGAGCAGTCTTTCTCTGAAGGTCAAGACAGAGCTTCAGATCAGAGTCTGGAAATTTGCTAGTAAATTCTCAGGATGCTAGTTAAAAGGAGTTATAACTAATTTTAGTGTTAGAAGAATAAGTGAGAAAGAAATCTTAAGATTCTATAGGGAATCAACAGTTTAACACATAGAATAAAAAATAGAAGGAAGTTAAAAATAAAAAGTACACTTACAAGGGAAAAAAATATAATGCAAACTAGATGGTAAATTACAGACCTGCTGATAGCTTGGGCAAACGTATAGGTAAACTAGTGCAGGCAGATAGTGGGATCAAACTATATTGGGAAAAACTTTAAGAAATGAGTGATTATTATTATCTTGAATTTCAGTATTCAGATGGGAACTTACCATGGTGATTTCACCATATCAATGGTGAAAGAATGGCTGGATCCTGGTATTATTCTGGCTACAAGTGAATCTCTGAATGAAGCAACTAGCACTGAGACATTTTTAATCCAGGAAGAGAAGAGGAGACAACTCTGTTATCAAGTACAAATATAAATTAGTATTCCTCATACTTTGATGAATATTCTAGGCAAAATGAAGGAAAGGTAATAATAAAAAATGCTGAGGGACTAGTGATTTGATTTTTAAATTATGAAAATGTATTTTTTTAAAATATTGCTGAAAAATTTATCTAGTTCAGTTTTGCATGAATGGCATTTCCTTACAAACTTGCCTGTTTTCAAAAAGTTCCCCAAATATGGCTCAAACCCAGCGCTCAAAAAATTTTAGGAGATAAAATGTCCCTTCTCCACCTATTCTCACTGGGTAATTTGTCCACTTTGAGGGGGGGGAAACTAAACAAGCAAGCAAAAAACCCGTGTTCAAACTAACATTGTTAGTCACTGCATAAAGAGTTTTACCATTACCCTTTCTATTTAGTAATTTTTAATGTATTGCAAAGTGTTTACATAGCTCAGCCCAGACTCTTGGGAACTGAACCTAAGCCATGGGACATGGAGGGAAACACAGATCTTCAAGGAGAAAATAGTTTACAGAAATGCCTGATTCTTGTTCAGTCTTTTTATCCTAAACACCCTGGGCAGTTGTAGATGAAAAGGGAGGGAAAAAAATTTCCTACATTTGACCTCCCATCTTGTGAAAATTCAACATGAAAAACATATATGCAAAACTATTTCAGAAGCTGCAAAATCTAGTAATTTTCTCAGGGTGTCCACAGACACCATTTTCAGCCTAAAAGAGTTGAACTGCTAAACAATACAGACGGAAAGAATCTGTTATTTAAGAGAGTGATTCAGAATGCAAAACTAATGTGGGTGCCTTGAGGTTTTCTCTGAGGAAATGTCTCTCTAAAAAGTATATAAAGTCTGGAAGACTTACCTCCATAAAGTAAATTTAGTTTTTTATTTCTTTGCACTGAGAATGTTTTTAATATCAAGAAATATATGAATTATTGATTAAACTTCCATCATTATCAGTATATTCCAATACTTGTCCTCCAACCTTTGACACTGAGAAATAATTTATCTTTTGAGGCACTAGGGATTTAGTTTAGTGCAGCAAATCACACAAACATAAACCTTACTTTAAGTATTTAAGTCAGCACTACTCATATATAAGGATTAGCACAATATCGAATTGCGCATCACACATTTTCTTGAATTAAGGGGAAAGCATTTAGAACCTCCTAGAAAGGAGTCTTATAAAATGATAACAAAGGAATATAGATATTTAAATGTTTACTTGAGAAATATATTTTTGCTGCAGCAAGGAACTCAATTTTGGACAGACTTGATTATCATCTTGTTCAATAAAGTTTTGAAATTTGCTATAAATGTAAGAAACAAGTATAATTCCACGTGCTATAGCACTTATTATGCAGATGACATACAAAACCCCCCAAATACGAGGCACAACTCTTTGAAATAATGTGTATGTTTGTGATCATCACTTTTAATCCAGCCTGATAAAGTCAAGTGTGGATATTATGTATTTTAGATGGGTAATAATTTTTAAATTGGGGAAAAAATATTTTCTTATGTATATGACTTTATTATTAAATCATTCACATTATCCAGTGTAAATATCTGAAGGCAGATAGCAATGACAGTAACTTCAAATCTGTAATAGCAATTTAATCACACACTGACTGAGAACAACTGTTTAAATATCTTATGGTAGATGAAAATTTTGCTGAATTGAATTTCGTTGTTCACTTTGAACAAAATTCATGTTCAGTGCAGCTGCGGTTGATAGTTCATAAAATATATTTTAAAAGGTATCACTTAAAACAATATAAGGACTTTTTACTTTCCTGAGTTTCTACTGAAAACAGCCAGAATGAGATTGTTTGTCCAAAACCTTCCCCCCCCCCCCGCCCCAAATAAAGGTATTTCAGGTAGGACAGGAAAGTGAAGGTACAATTTAGATATTGGGTGGTGGAAAGAGCAGAACTTGTAAAAGGCATTGGAAAGCAGTACCACAGAGATAAAACACAAAGCTAAAACACTAAAAAACCCCACCCATACAACTCACCTAATAATGTGCAGTGTCTCTGATCAGTTCAGACTTCAAATAACTCCATACTGAAACCAATGTTCAAAAATATTTTTTTTCCCCATAACTTAATGACTTGGGGCAGGGGTGGGGGTGGGGGTGTTAGTTGGACCTTTGGGAAGAGATTTACACAGAATTTTAAACTTCTTGCATTGTTCTCTGCCTTGATGTGTGATGACAGTCTTAAATAAATATTTTATTAACACGTGGGAGTCATTGTTATAGTATGCTTCTAGAGATAAATATCAGAGCTAATCTGTGTGACTTATCTTCATTCCTACATTTAAGATGTGTGATCTTTGGGAAATGTAAATTTTAAATTTATTGTTTCTGTTGCAAGTTTGATACAATTCTCAGTGAGTTGAGTGAAAGCCGTAATATTTTTGGTTTTCATTGTCTTCAGTTATAGAAAATTGAAACTTTGTAGAATCTTTTGTGAAACTTCATCCAGAAGCTTTCCTTGCACAGAAATGTTTCCCTTTCATATGCAGAATTATTTATTTAATTATTGTGTATGTATGAACAACTGTTGATGTTGGTAAGTGGAGGAAGGTAAATCTGAAAACAGAGCAGAAGAGCCTAGATATGTTATTATATAATGGAAAACCACATTGAGAAAAACCCATTTACAGCACTAAAGATATCACAAAAAACCATTTGTCATATGAAAAGAAATTAATAGGAACCCTTCAGAGCCTCTGCAGATTTTGAACTCTTTCCTGCCCTTTATCCTTATGAAGTTAAGACTTACCCATTTTGGGCAGTGGGGAAAGAAAATCAAGAAGAAGGGAATAAATTATGAGTACTACTAAGAAGAAAAACAGTAACAAGGACTCTACAACCTCTCAAGCAACCTCTAAGTCTCACCAGCACTACCACTAGAAAGTTTTTTTTCCTAATGTTTAATTTATAGGGACTTTTTCTGTAATTTAGATCTATATTTTTTGTCTTTTCCACTATAAATATGAGGGGAAAAAATCCCAACCACATTTGCAGGAGCCTTTTACGTGCTTCAGAACAGTTACCATACCCATCCTTGACCTTTTGGATAACAGTTCCAGAACATTCAGGGTTTTGTCAGACAGCATGTTTTGATCATTTTTGTCACTCTGTTGTGCAAATTCCTTAGTACATCCACATCTTTCTGTATCACTTTCTCTGAACCTTACCAATGTTGAACAAAGCAGAAAGATTACTTTATGTTCCTACATGCTGTACTGTTGTTTACACAGCCCAGCATGGCTTTTCACCAACATGGTTTCATTTGTCATCTTCTTTGCAGATTTAATCTGCTCTAACCATTGGATTCTACCTAGCTAATTTTTCACCATCATGTGTTTGTTCAGCATTTTCCTTCCTACACTGTGGTATCTTGCATTTCTATCTAGTGAATAACATAATCTAGTACAAACATAGTTGTGTTTGGTTTTGGGTTTTGTACCCTTTGAACTCCTCTCTCCATCTAATGTTGTTACTCTCTCATGTAAACCAATTAGGGTTTATCTAGCCTAGTTCTTAATAAATCTCTGTTTTCTATTCCTTAGTTCCTTGTCACATTAGAAATATTTACAAGTTTGTTTTTTTTTTCTCTAACTGAAAAAATAGTATCTGGCATTTCATTCAGAATTTAATGTCATGAATCTGTTTAATTTCTCAAACACTATTTGAAAGACATTAATTACGCTTGCTTTTTTCCCAGTCCTCTGGAAATTCATCTGTCCTTCATAAGTTTGCAAATATAATCACCGTTAAACTGAGTTTCATAGAATCAAAGAATTATAGAATCATAAAACAAACCAGGTTAGAAGGGACCTTGAAAGATTATCTGGTCAAAACTTTAATGGAAAAGGAAGCCTAGATGAGAATATTTAGTGCCCTATCCAATCACTTCTTAAAAACCTCCAGTGATGGGGACTGTACCCCGTCCCTGAGGAGGTTGTTCCACTGAATTATTGTTCTTACCATAAAAAAATTATTTCTTATGTAAAGACAAAACCTCTCCCATTGTGACTTTTATCTGTTTCCCCTTGTTTTCTCTATGTGACTCCTGGGCAAGAAAGAGCCTCTGCTCACTTTGTGGTTGCTCTTTAAGTACTGGAACAGCGTTATGAGGTCCTGCCTGAGCCTTCTCTTCTTCAGGGAGAAAATACCTGACGCTTTCAGTTAGTCCTCATAGGGCATATTCCCCAGATGTTTGATCATCTTTGTGCTCCTCCTTTGGACCTTCTCTAGTCTGGCCACACCTTTCTCAGATTTCATTGGATGCTTAAAAGTCCTACAGTGAAATTGCAAGTCAACTTGAATACACTGAATTTAACTAACCTCTCTAACCCATTCTGTTCTTAGAAGACTGAGGTCTTCTTCTGCCACTGATAATAATTGTCATAACTGTCAGAGTTCAGTTAACTTTTTAAATAATAAAATATTTGAAAAATGAGTTCATATCTTTGACATCAACTATCAATAGCTTTCTTTCTCTGCTAAGTGGCACACGAGCCAATTCTAGCTTTTCCTCCTGGTACTAATTGGCTTGTGGTTATTGTTGCATCTTTGCGCCTCTTTTGATTTTGTCTCTCAGAGCTTGTAGTAAACATTTGCATTCATCTTTTTAATCTTTGTGATTAAGTTGTATACTGAGCTCATTTTTTGGCCTGAATGCTCTTTTATTATGCTTTCAAAATTTCTTCTAGATTTGTTTATTTAGACTGATCCATTATTACCAATTTGCAAATAAATGAAATGTGAAGTATATAATCTGATTTTTTAAAATTATTTTGATATAAATTTTCTTTCTGTATTAAGTTCCATGAAAGCTCTCATTTCATTGTCACCATCATTCAAGTTACCATTCACTGTGAAATTCTCAACAATATCCTCCCAATTCGTACATTTGCTATGTAGAAGCAAAGTTTCCACCTAGTTATCTTAACCACAGTGAAGAACAAAAATTATTTCAAAAGTGCATACCCAAAGCTTGCTAGACAGTCTGTTCCCTTCTCAGTATATACTCAGCTAAAGTTTTTTCTGTCCCCATCACCCTCTGCCTTCAATGATTTCTGCCTTAAAGTTTAGAACTCATAAAGCTGGACATTGTATAGTAGTTGGCTGACTGCCTTTTTTAGAGAGATTTGATATATGACATACTAGATGTTTGGAATAAGATGTATGTTATATTTCCATCAAAGTTGTCAGATCTCATCCCTGAGATGTATGGATCTGTAATATACAGGGCATGCCAACTAAAGATTGAAATGCCTAGACAGTCACGCTGGAAAATTGGAAAGTTTTGTATTTTGGGATAGCTTATCCTTGGTCTAACTGCAGTGTAATCAATTTCATAGGTGCTAATAACACTGATAGATTTACAAATGTATGTAAAATGAAAGGTCTTTTGTGTTTTGAATTTTGTACATTATTTCAACTGTGTCAGCTGGTTACTTAACTCCTGGTAAGAGTTCTTTTAATTACTACTACTACTATTACTAGGCCATTAATTATTAATTAGGTGCCATGTGTAGGTGAAAAACATTGCATGTAAATATGAATTTTATGCTAACATCATTTTGGTTAGCTCAGGCTTCTGTAGTGCACATTTTTCTTGAGCAGCAATGAACACAGTCATAGTAACAGCAATCCCTAAGCAGGAGAAAATGGAAAAAATATGAGAGGAAAATCACCTAACTGTAAGGGTATTCCAAGAGATTTTAAGAATTCAGGTTGATCTTCATTATCGCTGCTAGGAATCTGCAGATATTATCTGTCATCATATACCATGTTAACCACCACTTCCACCACCACCACCACCAATAATATGTTCCTGATTAAAATCTGAATAAAATTGTGAATAGCAAGTTGGTGCCAAGGCAATAGAAAAAACTGCCAGCAAAGCTGGGACAAATATATTTCCTGTGGAGAGAAAAGCTAGTTTCTCAGGGCCAGCTAATCTATGTGCCAGACAAACTGTTCACAAAAATAGGTTTAGCTTTTCCTTGCTTCTGAATTTCCTGGCTTATAGAGTGGTACTGGGTTCCTGGTGTATTATCCTAAGTGTTCCCGAACCAAATGGCTATTCTGGCAGTGGGGCATGACCTCATTTGACATTGTATTTGCCACACATATTTATCTGTGGTCATGGACCCTGTGCCTTGGCAGAAGGAATTGGTAAAGCAGCTAAAACTAAAGCAGACCCAGTATTCATTTTTATAGCTGAAGGAGACAAATCAGTTGTATTGGGGTACTGAACCTAGTGCAGACACTGTGGCTTAATTCCCCTTCTGCAGGGAGAGACACAGGTAACTTATGACAGGCCAGAGCTTCCATTGCGCAATACTCCTTCTCACAAAAGATCAAGAAAAATCACTTCACTGAGAGGTGAGAGATACAAATTCAAACCTCTATCACAGTTTAATTCATACATCAAAATGAAGTTGCAGAACCGGCTGGGTTTATTGCTGTACCAGTATCAGATCTGCTGTGGTGGTGTGTACTCTTTACTCCTTTATTTTTCTTTCTTTTTCCCTTGTGAAAAAGGATACATGTCTCTGCTTTATTCCAAGTGACATACAAACAAATCGCAATACTTTAGAATTGTTTATGAAATAGGATTCTTATCCTCTGATCAGCTGGGTAGGTTTCTCAAGTTGGTTGTTGTATTTGTTAGCCTCCTTGTTCTCTCTCCATATTGTGGAGGTGTATTGGAAAAGGTGTATTTTCTACATTTTCCTAGGATGAAAATAATAGGAAATTTAAACAAAGAAAATCAAGAAAAGGGAATGGTCTGCTCCCTGGCAAATTGGTCTGGCACTAAATTTTTTCAAGAAGGCTTGACAAGAGGCATTCTTTACTACAGTAACCAGTGCCAAGTCCTATCTATTCTCAGGTCCATGGCTTCAGTAAGAGGTAAGCTTTGGCAAGCTGACAAATAAAAATTAAAGTAGTAGAAGAACAAATTCCTTTCTTAGACCCTTATCACTTCCAGCTGGCAAAGAGTTGTAGTCCTAATGAGAAAACAGGATTTAAAAGTAATGAAGCTTCTTGGTTTCAGTTGTTTACTTTAAAAAGGTCTCATTCTGCAGAGTGCTTGTTTTCAGTTCCAAGTTTTAACAAGAACTGAATGTGTCACTGTAGGGCCACTATCATTATTTAAAAAGATAAACTTTAAGTGGTATTAGCTTTGTAGAGGAGGATTATCTCAGTTCCTAAATTATCTCTGTTCATAAATCTTTATATGAAGATAGATAACAGTCAGAAGGGAAATAATCATGTTTCAAACCCACCCTTTTCTATCTTTAAAGGAAAATAAGTATTTACTTCTGTGGAAATGTTAGCATATTGGCACTAATAGAAGCTACCCTATAATTAATATAATACACTAAAACTAGTAAAGGAATTCATTTAAACACTCAAAATGATTTGTCTTGATTTGAAAAGCTATATTTAAAGATTGTTGACATTTTGTCTTCCTTAATATGGAAATGAGCTAAAATTTCAAAATAAAAAAAGTTTGCCTTTGGTTTTTTTTCCTCATTTCCTCCTCTCTTTAACCAACTGATCTTTTATAAGTCTTAAAGTTTCAGTGACAGCACACTGAAAAAAAAGCACGAAATCTGAACTGAGGATATGATTTTTAAAAACATTTCTCACTTTTATCACTTTATGTTCACTTAAATGGATGTTGTTAATCTTGAGTTTACCAAGGCTTTTGACACTGCTTCCAATAACATACTCATAGACCTACCAACGAAATACAGACAAGATAAATGAACAGTACAGTGGAATGAAAACTGGCTGAACAGCTGGTCTCAAAGGGTTGTGATCAGCAACACAAACTCCAGCTGGAAGCCAGAAACTAGTGGGGTATACTGGAGATTGATGCTGGGGCCAGTACTGCTTAACATCTGCATTAATGACCCCCATGATGTGACCAAGGGGATCCTCAGTAAATTTGCTGATTAGATGAAACTGGGAGGAGTGGATGATACATTGGAGAGTTGTGTTGCCATTCAGAGGGACTTGGACAGGCTGAAACAATGGGCCAACAGGAAACTCATGAAACTGGGGAGAATAACTCCAAGCACTCACACACGTTGTGACCAATCATCTGGAAAGCAACTTGGTGGAGAAGAGCCTTGAGGTACTGGTGGACAAAAAGTTGACCATGAGCTAACAATGTGGGCTTGCAGAAACAAAGGCCAGCAGCCTACAGGGCTGCATTAAGCAGCAGGTTGACTGAGGTGATCCTTCCCCTCTGCTCAGAGCTGGTTACGCACATCTGGGTACTCTGTCCAGTGCTGGGCTCCCCAGTGTAAGAGAGATATGTATGCATTGGAGTGAAGGGCTACTAAAATGACTGAGGGACTGGAGCTTTAAGAAGAGGTTGAGAACACAGGGACTGTTCAGCCCAGGAAAAGAAGGCCTGGGGGGTTCTTATCCATGTGTATAAATACTTGATGTGTTAGTAAATGAGATGGAGCCAGACTCTTCTTAATGGTGCCCAATGACAGGATCAGAGGCAACAGGCATAAACTGAAACACTGGAAACAAAAACTTAAACTTTAAAATTTTGCTACTGTGAGAGTGATTAAACGCTGGAACAGGTTGCCCAGAGAGGTTGTGGAGTCTCCATCTTTGAAGAAATTAAAAAATCGGATACACTCTTGGGCAATGTCCTCTAACTGACCCTGCTCTAAGCAGAGGGTTGGACTAAACAATTTCTAGATTGCCTTTAAGCTTCAATAATTCTGTGATTCTAGGAATCACTAGAATTAAAACAGTTTGGTTTATCTATTTCAAATAAATTTATACATTAACAGATTTACAGGAATACTATTAAAAGGAAAAGAATTATGTTAAGTATCTTTTATTTTTCTTTTTTTCTCTCGTTAGCAATATTTCTGTTAATTGAAACTATATAATGTAATTTACTTATATACATGTAAGTAAAGGATAACGTGTACACCAAATATTCATTAAAAAGCACAGACTTCTTTCATTGGATCTGCCATGAGCTAATGCATACTAAGAAAGATATGTTTCAGGAAAAAAGAAAAAAAAGCTCTTATATATCCAGCATATCTAACATCATGAGCAAATATATAGCATATGCAATTGTAGAGCTGATCATGACATGATTGTAAATGTGATTTCAGAGTTCATATCAAAGAACTGGATCAAATAATTGCATATCAGAATGGGCCCTTTCTGATATGCAGGCTCCTGTAGTGCAATGCCTTCTGGCTGCTCAGACATCTGTAGATGCATTCAAAGAGGCTGAAGAGAGTTGTGCAGAAACTCTTGCTGTGTCTATGCGTTTGAAACTGGGATTGCAAATGGGTGGGGATTTGTTGAGTAATAGCTGAGGAAAAGAATGACTATTTTAAAAGGCTATATTTAGATATTGCTTGAGATTTCTTTTTATTGTTGAGCATATGAATACGTGTGATTGATTACCACATTCTTTGTGTCTGTTTTTTCCCCTTTCCCAAATATTTATGGGTCTTTTTTTCCTAATGCTTCTCAAATGCAAGTGAGACCAAAGCAAATTAAGTACAAGCTGGATTATGTTTAAATACCTTTCTTTTGCTTATGCTCTAGAGTGCAACTCTTACTGCTGCCATTTGCAGCTAGTTGCATGTGTATGTAATAGGTAGAAGAAAACTTGTTATTTTCTGTATGTTTAGTACACAATGGGAAGGGGAGAGGAAGGAAACATTAACAACAATTACTTTTATTTACTAAATATGGGAAATAAACCTATAATAGGGTTTTGTCGCAGTCTTATCCCTTTGGGATACATACATATGCAAGTGAAAGACAAAATGTGTTTTCTTTTTTTTCATTTAAGTGTTACAGAGGGTTACTAATTAAAATGGTAATTGTCTGTCACTAAAATAAGTTAGTTACAGAAACCTATTTGTGTAGACTGAGGAGCAAGCTAAAAAATGTTACTTTTCAGAAACTAGCTGCTGCCAGCATTCTCTTGGTAGATTGAAAGTGACTAAGGTTGGAAAGTTCACCAGAAAAGCTGGTCTCTGAATTTCTCTGATCAGAATCCAAAATGCATCATGTTTAATTCCTAAGCCAAAGAACTAAAAAAAATATCATTTTTTAGTGCTTACCTTTTTAAAATACTTACAGATATATCTTAATGTATTTAATTGTGCAGAATAATAGATTACCACCTCCTGGCACCCTTAAAAATACTCTACCTCCCACTAAAATAATGAGAATTAGGTATTATACTAATAGGCAATATATAAGATCGTGAGAAACAAAGAAACTTACATCTGCATCTGTCTTGCTATCAAAATATCTTGCCAATACACCATTAGTTTGTGGGGTTTTTTCCTTATATTTTCAATAATTTCTTTCTTACACTAAATTAATATATGTTCTTGAGTACTTAATCTGGACAACAATTCAATTGTATTAGAAACTCTTGGTGAACATTATAAAGCTAATATTTATTTTATTGCACTTAGTGGATTTCTTAATGGATGAAATTATTAAATTTAAAGCAAAGGAGTGTTGAAAAGCTTTGGGTATCTGATTGCAATTACATACTGTTAGAATTAATTATACATGTCAAACCGAGTTTAATTTTCATAGTCAGTTTACTGAGTTTAGGCAGCCATATATGCAGCCAATTTAGATAGCAATACTACTGAATATCCTTTGTTGAACAAATATTTATTTATTTTCACTGAATTATAGAATACTGAATTGTCTTTTTGCTCTTATCAGAAATGCTGTGAATGATATAAGTTGTTAACAGATTTAATAAGCCAATAGTTTCCTGCTGTTTTTCCTAGAATCACAAAGACATATTTAACAATAGCTCGTTAGAATAAAGAAATCATGGATATGATTACCTCTATAATGTTTATGAATGAGATTTCAGAATTCTATGTCCACACAAAAGTTCATTTTCTAAGTCAACACCTCAGTATTTGCGCTGATCAAATGCAGTCCCCTTGAACCTGGGGAAAGGAAAAAAAGCTTTTGGGATTTCCTTTATGTGTCTTGGGAACGTGGAAGATTTTACTGAAGTGTTTTTATTCCTAATTGATCCCAAATAGAAAACTGAGTTGAGAAGATATTAAATGTTTTTTTCAAAACCATGTACAGCTTATGTTCCACAGTTGCAGGCAAGAGATGATATGAAAACACTTGTCATGCACCGTGAACACTGTTGAGAAATCATTCCTATGCCTAGCTGAGTGTTGTTTATGTTCTATAATTTGAAATAAGAGGCTGGAACTTGTGTTCCTTGTTCTGGTTTACCAGGAGACATTACTTTCTTGGTAAGTTTATTCCTCTCTTCCATAGCATCTTTCTTCCAAGTCTCTTGGGCTTTTTACTTTTGCTACTCTGTTACTGCAAAGACATTGGGCTTTGTAAATGTGTACTCTCGGCTCTCCCTGCAGCATTCTGGGTTTCTTGAGATTTTTTGGTCTAGACTTAAAATCTGTAACAGTTTATTGGAATCAGTACCACAGTGTGACTATGGAGAATAAAATTAATTGGATACTTCTGGATATATGTGCTGGATGACTAGATTTATGCTAAACTTGACTTGATAGCCTGAGTGATATCTCCTTTTCTCACATTCTACAGCAAAAAAAGAAATTATCAAAGCTTAAAATGTTTGGTCCTACAGGAAGTGAAGTTAATTCAGTTTGTTTTGTTTTAATTGGAATGTGGAAATCCTTTTCAGGAAAGGGAAACTGCTTATAACATTACGACTTCATTCTAAGTGTTACTGTTCTATTGTGTGGATGCATGTGTGCATGTATATAGATAGAAGTGTATCTCTGCATTTAGAACTTTTATATTGAATCTTTAAATCCTGTCTGTGTAAAAGAAAAGAATTACTGTGCAAGGTTCAAACACACTATAAAGATAGGGATCACATCAATGAGACTACCGTAGTATACAGTGGATTTCAATCACTAGATACGTGAACACATTTTAATCATTCTGGTACATACTGAACAGGAAGAATTCTTCATACAGTACTACAACAAAAATTACTAAGGTGGCAAACAAATTAATAACCTCTTCCCCAACATAAAAATTGTAGGATGAGGGATGTAACCATCTGCATGTGTACATAAAATCGTGGTTGCTCCTGTATATTTCAGAGCTGAGTTTGCATTCCTGCAGGAGAAAAGGACAAGCTCCATTTTAACATCCCGAGACCTGCCCTGTAACTCTGTGTTTGTATATAAGTGGTGTATGACACAATCCATTACAATTTAATGTAAAGTTTAGTTCACTGTAGAGTAAATATTTTAAGCATCTAAGTTCTTGATCTCTGGAATGAAATATATAGCAGACCTTAGGCACTGAAGAAGACAAATTTGTAAAAAAATTGCACCAGTTGAATCTCTTTAATCATCACATTGAGAGCTGAACGAGGGTCAGTGTGAGAAAGAATGGTGACAACAGTTATTTATGTATGTGTCCCAAACTAAGCTGTTATAAATGCTCTGGGACAGAAAGGGTAAAAGATCACGGTGGCATCTTGCTCCTCCATACCCCAGAGTTTTTGGACTCCCTTGTACTTCAGGTCTGCAAGTACCTCAACCCTACTACATGAAGTGCTTCACAGTCTCAGGATTGCAGGAGGGGACCAAGCCTCCAGCTCTTTCAGGCCTTCAGTCTCCCTAAGATTTGTGGACTCTAGACATAGTTCTTCGCACTGCTTACTGCAGATCTTGTCATCTTCTCTGTTCTTTCCCCACTGCCAGCTGTCAGCCTTCCCCTACCTTTCCAGCTTTCCTTTATCTATTTCCACACCTAAACCTTACATGTGTTCCCCACAAACCACACCAGTCTTTTCTGTGATAGGGATAAAATAAAATGAAATAAACTCTTAACACAGACCACAATCATTGAAATAAAAACTTCTAGCTGGGTAAGGCTCTGGGAAGAAGAAAGTGACTGTTTCTAAAGAGACGGGAGCCCCCTTGATTTATTACATACTCTAAGAGGCAGCCGCATAGAACATTCTCATAGTAAAAGGAGAGTTCTTCTAAAGCAAGATTTTTCAGAAAACCGCTTCCACTCGCTCAGATGCCCCTTTGGAGTGATCAAGTAAATTAGTTGGCCATACTGTTACAGAAAATTGGTGCTTTAATAGTTTTACAGAACATTTTAAGTTATCAGATCAAATTTCCTCTTTTCAACTCCCAATGCATCTTTTTTGCAGGGATGTTTTCAGAGCAAAAATACAGTATAAATGAATGCTTAGAAAAGTTACTAGGTAATATTAGCTATAAACAAAAAAAATCACATCATAGAAATTATAATGATCTAAATGTTTCATCACACAATTATTATGAAAGTTTTTAACCCAAAATATTTCACTGATGGGCTTTTCAGAGGTACTCCATAAATTGAATCAGAATATCTGGAGGAATAAGGAACTGCAGAATGAAACCAGAAAGGAAGGCTAAGAGGGAAAGGTCCAGGAATTCACACATGAGTTTAGCTATCCAAGAAAATATACAAGAACTGTATCCTAAAGCTGTAAAAACCTGCTTTGTACTGAGGAATTAAGTGTGCTCTCAAAATCAGTTACCACAACAGAGTTGTGGCTGTGGCAACAAACAGTGAGAAAGAGGCTACGTCTTCAGCCAGTATCTTACTTTTCAAAGTGATCACATAAATTTACCTAACCACTGTGGAAACAAATACCATGCACAGCAGTGAGAGGTTTCAATAGAATTTGTAAGCTGTAGAAATCCATTTAAGAAATTCACTTCTGGTAAAAACGAGATTGATGCTGCTGTGTAAGTCTTTCAAAACACTTAGATGCAGACATTTAGAGCAACTGCTAGCTGTTTCTTGTATTTGCTGGCAGATATAGATAATTGTGGAAATATTATATAGCCAAAGTGGTGACAAATCCACCAAAATCTGAAGCTCTTTGACCCACAGCTTAATTCAGTAATTATTATTGAATCCCAGGGTGGAAGACACTGGGAATGTGGAATGGGACATCGGGGAGGACTTGCTATTCTTCTGCTAACTTATGACTGTTTGTTCATAAATTCATTAACTGCTCAGTCTCCTAAGAAATATATTTTCCTTGAATTTACAATTTATGAAACAACCAGGAGTTTTTCACTACATTTGTAGCCTATCAAATTATTTTAGAGTTTCCAAGGGAGACAGACCTGTTAATGAAGTTAATCTCCCTCTCTGCAGGAGAACCAGATTTTCTTCTCTGGTGGTCAAGAATCTGTTCCAAAACCCGTTTTGCATGGGATGTTGGGCCAGTGACTTCAATGACCTTTAGATCTGACTTTGAATTCTTTTTTTATTCCTCCATTTGTCATCTACTCATTTTGCATTTGACCCCTTTTAAAAAAGATCCTGTCTTATTCACTTAGAGATCAAACTGTTTAAAGAACTTGTTTTATCAGGGCATATAGTCTCATTAGGTACCTGTATAGTGCCTGAGACAACAAAATGAGAACTCTAACAACAGTTGCAACAGTCAATTTAAAAAGTTATTTTATTTGGCTGAAGTTCTCAGGTAGTGCAGTGACATAAATCAGGGGCTCTTGCCAGAGGATGTAATTCTATTGTACTACATTTACCTGATGGCCTGAGTCTGTGTAGGTGCTTGTAAAGTATCTGAGATTGTGACATTACTGTTTGCTAATTTTCATTACAGCATTATTTAGACATTTCAACTATAGAAGTTCTATTATACTAGGAACAACACAAACAAGCAAGAACGCAGTGGTTTTGTTCAGAACAGTGTACAGCTGACTAAGATAAGATGAACAAAAGGTGAAAAATCAAGTGTGCAGAAAGAAACCTAAGCAAGACAATTTACACATCAGGATAATGTGAAAGCCAGAAATAAAGCCTTATTGGCCACAACATACTCCTTCTCATTTGCTTTTTTTTTTTTTAGGCCAAATATTATTGATATTATGTATGCTACTGTAAAATTTCATTATGTTCAAACTAGTGATAATAACAATGGATTTTCTTTTTGTAAGGTTTCAGCAAAACAGTAATCATTTTTAATTTACTCAGATATGAAAAAATGTTTTTCCTTTTACTGTAGAAACTTGCATTCAGATAACTGAAAATTATTGTAGCAAGAAACTTTTAAATTGGCTCATTTTGTGAGTCTCCTTAAGAAGACAGTCTTCAGATTCAAAAGATTAACCCAGACATTTTCCAGCCATCAAAAGAAGCATTTAATGTTGCCAATTTCCTACATGTGCAATAAGATCTTTAATCATGCTTTATAGTTTGAGGTGCAGTATTGGATTTCAGAGCTTAGAACTGTAAAACTTTGGGCTCTTCCAAATTTCTTCTCACTTTTGGCTGGTTATCAAAAGAACTCAGCTGAAGAGAGGAGCTTGACTGAATCCTGCCAACACATGGTTCAGAATTTATATGCAACCCTGGTCAGGTATTCTAAACAACTCAAAAACCCTTGTGGATCCAACAGGATACATTTTTTGAAAATCTGTCTTTGCATGTCTCTGATCAGATATGAATGATGCAGTACTCTTATGTATTGTCCACTTGCACTACAAAAGGCTATCAGGCTGTATTTGGTATGAGTATGAACTTCCCTGTCTATACTTGGCATAATTACCAATATAGAATTTACCAAGAAATTTTGCCTGGTACAGCACTGAGTAGTGTCAGACAAAACTGCTTGTGTCTGTTTAGTAAAATTCCTCAAACTGTCTTTCAGGAGTCTGAAAGATAAAGGAAATATTGTTGTACAAGAAACTGACCAGTTTCGATAAACCCTTTTCCCAGTTTCATGGAGTCATAGAAAACCACAGGTTCTCTGAAAGTCATCTAGTGCAAACTTCTGCTCAGAGAAGGGAGAAGTCAAAGGAGGTTGCACATGGCCTTGGGCAGTCAAGTTCTGAGTATCTGCGAAGAGCAGGATTCCACAGCCTCACTAGAAAACTTGCTACAGGCTTTGACCAACTTCCCAGTGAAATTTTTTTTCTAACTAGAATATCTGTTTTGGCAACTTTTGTCATTGAGTTTTGTCCGTTCATGGTATACATCCAAGAAGCTGATTGGAGTGGGTGCAGAGGAGGGCCATGAAAATGATCAGAGGAATGGAAGACTTCTCTTATGAAGAAAGGCTGAGAAAACTGAGGTTTTTCAGCCTGGGGAAGAGAAGGCTCTGTGGACACCTTGTTGCTGCCTTGCAGTACTTAAATGGGACGTATAAGATAGAGGTGGACATTTTACCAGGGCCCGTAGTGACAGGACAAGGGGAAATGGTTTTAAAGTAAAAAAGAGTGGCTTTAAATTGGACATGAGGAAGAATTTTTTTATGGTGAGGGTGGTGAGACACTGGCACAGGTTGCCCAGAGAAGTTATGGATGTCCCTTCATCAGTGGAAGCGTTGAAAATCAGGTTGGATGGGGCTTTGAACAACTCAATCTAGTTGAAGTTGTACCTGCTCATGGCAGGGTAGTTTGGACCACATGATCTTTAAAGGTTCCTTCTACCCAAACCATCCCATGATGCTATAATAAGTCCACTATACTTGCCATTAGATAGCTATCTGCAGTAAGATCCCACCTTAGCTGCCTTAAGGTTACGAATAAAGCCTGCTTTCTCCAGTCTTTTTGAAGATTTTTAGTTTCCAGTGTATTTCACACTGCCCTTTATTGTGGCTTCCCTATTTCTATGATAATCCTTTTCAAAATAAATAACCAGAACTTCTCAGGTCATGCTCTGAGTCACTTCACCTTGCACATTGTTTGAATGCTATAGTATTTTCTGTAATTTACATTCACTGTGTGTTCTATATTATTTTTATTTAATATTTAAAAATTTATGGTTTTCCATCTTACATTATTTTTATGAACATTGAATGTGATGAACCATTTTTCATTTCATTGCTCAGTTAGTATTTCACTGTCCTATATAGTGTTGGCTGTACCCACTTTGAGGCATATTTACTTCATATTCCTACTTTCAGTTAATTTTTCTTGGCCAGTATCCTCCTTTCTGCCATTCTGATAAGCATATAAAGGTCTGCATTAACAAAAATGCAATCATTCTGGATTTACATAGTGTGAGAGAACAGAATTTGTCACCCTTTATCATAATGCTTCCTTATGGTTGTATATTAATTATCATCTCATCTTAAAACACAACAGTATGCTTTCAGAGTCTGATTCATCTTGGCCCTTTCCTAATTACTAACATCTGATTCAATACTATTGCCCATTACAAATTCAATTAATATAATCAGTCACCTTTGAAAATGCCAATAATAACTGTAAATGTTGCACAACATGAGACATTTGAAACTGCAGCCTTCCTAGTGGTTATGTCATCTTACAATCCTTGAATTTTAACTTGTGTGTTACATTTACTCAAACATAGACATTTTGACTGAGCCCAATGGAAAATTATATCTTTTTACACTTTGAATAATGTGTTATCTTTATATGCAAATTTGAAAGACACTAACTAGTATTTCAAGGGTGGTTCAGAGTGCTTTTTTCCGTACCTTGAGGTGATTGCTTCTAAATCTATTTATGTGAATAATGTGACAATTCTTAATGTTGTATATCTCATAAATCATCCAATAGCTCTCCATGATAACATCAGATATGATTTGAAATTTGAATGACTGAGACAGATTGTGTCAGGTGTATGAGACAGATTTAAGCTGCTCTCCCTAATAATCTCATAATTAAGCTAGTGCCTCTACAGTTGGTGAGTCATTTTACATTTTTTTTCAGGGCTAACAATAGGAAAGTAGAATTTTGTAATATAGGCATGAAATCTGAGACAGGAAATGTTTCTGTCCAATGAGACATATGATAAAAAGTCTGAACAGATCTGAATAGAATTTTCAAAGAAAATTTTTCTTTTTTTTTTTAAATTGCATTTTCTTGGATGCATATCCATCTCAACTCATTTTATTTGCATTCATCACGAGTACTGTGAGTTTGCTCTTGTCTGTAGACCTGCTTATTGTATTAGACTTCCATTACACCTACTAGTTAAAACATCTTTTAGCAAAGAAAGAGGGCACATGTCAAGCTTAGCCAGTCTAGCCTTCTTTTATTGTCAAGTACAAAGTGAATTCATAAGAACAAGACAATGCGAAACCAAAGTCTACTGTGCAATAAACATGCTCCCACCACCCAGACTGAATTTGAAAAAAACATTACTTTGGAGACCTTTTCAATCAATTCAAACAAGCAAAACCCTATTAATCTCTAGTGTTTGTCCTCCTGCAGCTGGCTTTAGTTAATCAGAAATATTTCAGTTAAGGCATTGCTTCTTATTATGTTTGCAAAGATTTAATCAAAAGAAATATGTACAGTTAAAACTGGGCAAATACTTAAAAATAATGTGAATCATGGTCAGTAATGTATGACTCATGCTTCTCCAATATTAATTAGAAATTTTGGTAGGACAAAGTAGATGTGCTTGATGGTACACAAGCAGAAACTAGCAGTAGAAAGCAGTTATTAAAAAAAAAAGAATGAATTTTAATTTCAAATAAGAGTTATCTTTAGGTCTACTGCAAACACAGAGTGGTAAATGAAACTCCTAATCTCACATCCTTCTCACAGTTCTGTGCACATCAAAAGCATGACTGAACAAATTGTCTGAGAGGACTTGACGATCTTAAAAGTCTTTTCCAACCTAAATGATTCTTTGATTCTATGATATTAACTATTTGGAAAGATGGGAAAGAAAAGAAGGGAAACAGGTCTGAACACCAGGGGCAGATCTGAGGGCAATAACCAGTTAACATAGGCAGCAACTGTTCACTCTGCATTAATGAAAACGTGTTCAAGCTGGCCAAGATGCATATTTAAGACTTCAGAAGGGCAAAGTCATGGACAGCATAAAGGATCATTAGTTGCTGATGCCGTAGCTAGCAAAGGTGACACAACTAAAGGATCTCAGAGAGGCTGTGGAACATCATCTTGGCAACTTTTGGCAGTGGCGAAAGAAGGCAGCTACCGGGTTCTCTTATTTGTCTTTGTGGGTTGAGACAGTATTATCCAGTTGATGCACATAAATCAAGCTTGAACTCCATGTTTCTCAATGGCATTTTGTAAACTGGATCATCATCAACATCAACATCACAGAAAAAATGCAGAAAACTTAAAAAATGAAAGATAGCAAATCATATTCTTTTCCAGCCTTCCTTCCAACCGAATGTCACATTGCTGCAATTGACTGGAAATCCCCTCCTTGCACAGAACTCTTGCAGTTGTTAAGGAAACCAAGAGAACTTGCATATATATACACTTGCTCCTAGTGTGCAAAGACTGATGTACTGCAAGTCTTTTAATATACCAAAATAGTAAGTGTCAGGAAAGGATAAAAATTCACAGTGACAATTCATTACCAGGAAAAAAAAAAAAAGGTATTAAAATTCTGTATGATTATAAACCAGATTTTGAAAAAAAGAATACATCATTTTCAGAGGACCAGCTGTATAGGTTATTTAACTCTTGTGCCCTCCAGATTCTAGCTTTATACTACAACACAGGTTTCATTCTTCAGAAAATACTCTGCTAGTTCACACAGCCCTTTCCAGGTGTCATATGAATTTCAGTGCAGATTCAAAAATATAGTATACTTGTCATAAAAAAAAGACTGTTTCCCCCGTCCCAGCTTTACTCCTGGGAGGGCCTATAGATCAGCTGAGAGCTACTCTGTAGACTTCACCTGAACTTGCAATTGTGTGATTTTTTTCTGGGTGGTATCATGTGTCAGGGGGCTTTCTATGCTACAAAAGAAGAACTGAATATCAACATGAGGGGATAGAACATGTGCATAACTTCAGCTGATCCTTGCTAATGTTGCTTACCACAGATGCATCAGGACAATTTTTCATGTGAGAAGGTGATAATTTCTACTTCGGACTAATATGTAACACTTTTGCTGAAATACTGATTATCTCCCATTCCTTACACACTGTAATTCCACTTTGTCTGTAAAATAGCTTTTTTTGCCCCCAAATTCTCACCAAATTACTCTCACTTTGGTTACTTTCACCAAATATACCAACATATAATGATTCTACTGTCTTTTTAATCATCATAAAATGATACAATATAGTAATGTGCAAAGACAGTGAAAGATAGAAAGTATTCCTTCTGAACAAGGGACATGAAAGAAAAAAATGTAAGATACTATTTCGTAACCTTATTTATAACTGAATTTTCACCTCCTTTTGCTTTGCCATTAATACTATTGCTATTGCCACATAACAAAACAATGCATATTTAGAGCAGTAAAAACCACATCAGAAGCTATATTATAGGTTGTTTTCAGTTCTCCATTCATTAGACGAATTGTTGTAAGGATTGTATAATCCTGTCAGGTTGTAAAAACAAAGTCTTGGGTGTTGACAGGGATATGGATTTCTTTCAGCTTCCTTTTAGCTTGATGACAGAAAAACAGTTTTGGGAATATTTCTCATTCAATATTCAGAAACTACCTTCTCAAAACAGCAATATTGTACCTACCTGTGAAAAGCAAAGTAAAAATTGTAATCTGTGATGACTGTAATTACTTACAGCAAATGGATCTTCAGAAGTGGCAGGGCAACTTGAAACCTCCAGTGTAATTGCTGTCTTATTCAATTATTGACCTGCTTTGGAGTTGAAAAAGACAGAAAGTTCTCCTTGGTTAAAATGCTACATCACAGGAACTCTGCAGTCCTTGCAATGAAGTATAATCAGGGTTGGAGAACGTTACATACATGAAATAAATAACCATCCTCTAGAAGACACTTTCCAATGGAAATTTAATGTGGTGTCCCCCACCCAGCTTTAACTTGGAAGTTACAGTGTAGTACTGTAGTTCTATTGGTTACTTGCAGCCGGCTAAATACAGAATGTAAATACTAAATTCAGGTAACTGTAATAAACTGGATATTTTGGACCAAACCTCTGCAAAAGTGGTAATTCTTCTGAGTATGATGTTATCATGGATTACCGTTTATATCAATCTGTGGCTTATCTCTTTTCAATTTTGGGAAGACTGTATGCTTGTAGAAGTGCCATTATTAAAGAAAAACTTTCTTCTTGCTAACAGACTCTAACAGAGTACAGTTAAATTCTATTCAGTAGCTGCAGAATATGTTGACTTCTTTCACTTTTAAGAATAAATTGAATAAAAACATGAAAACTCTAGAAGGAGGATGATATTTGGATGGTATTCCAGTATTGCTGTACGTAGAGTAGTCAATCTTTATCTTGAAAGTAGTCGGGCTTTTTTTGGTCCTATTATGTTGAAAGACTGTTTCAGAATGCCACTGAATAAAAATATCTTTTATTTTATTAAATATAAATAGTATTTATATATTTACCTAAAGATACTCATTGTCAGTTTGCATATATTTTTCGTTGTGACAACACAGTCTTGTAGCTTATTAGTTGCCTAGATAATGGTCAATTACTGGCCAGCTAAATAAATGAATCTGTAATGAATGTCACTCATTTATTTAGTAATTTATTAAGTAGCAAGGAGACCGTTCAGATGACCCAACTGGCCTTGCTAGCATAGCACTAATAATTCAGTGTTTTTTGCAGAAAGAAGGGAACATTATGAAATGTAAGGCATAAATTCCAGTTTCTCACCAACCTTCTTGACTTTTCCTATGGTGTCACTGAAAAGAGTTCAACAGATCTCTCTCTTACTAAGTAAATGTTTTAGATTTAATCTTATTTAGAGCCTGCTTCTAGGCAAAAAAAAAAAAGTTTGCATTTAACAATTTTTTCTAGAGAATGAGATTCCAGTTTTCCTTTTTTCCTGATTTGGAGTTACTTTGGACAAATATTTACTCGTCTAGACACTACTGAAGACAATAGATCCAGTCCCTTTATCGAAGCTAGGATTTGAAAGCCCTATGCAATTAACTTAATCAAAGTTCAATCAAATTTCATTAGACTTTGGCACTCTTGTGCCTGCATCAAGGACAGAACAAAAGATATACTTGGAAAAAAGTTTGATCAAGAGGTCTGACTATAAATATATCTGTATACCACATATAATTTCATGAAATTTGATATGCTAAAAATAGTTTGTTTTAGAAAACTGGATTGTCATGGTCTTTTATCAGTAAGTTTGAATAGTTTGGGTTTTTTTCACAGGAGTACACCCATGATCTATTGTCTTACCTCTGTACAGCTGTCAAACATTCACAGAGAATTCATAGAGGAAAACATGATGCATGTAATTCAGATTTCTTTTTTCTTTTTTCTTTTTTTGGTACCTAAATTAAGGAGATTAATATTTTCAAAAGGACTAAGTGAACTATTCCCGGTGCAATCTGTCCATCAGGCTTTCTAGCTCCTTGAGAATCTGTTTCAGCTCCTGAGGACAGCCTGAAGGTCTGATCAGTTTTGCCATTGGTCTCCTAAAAGTGCCTTCTCTATGAGAGTAGAATAGATATAGGAAAAGATCTATTAGCCCTGGAGGTTTCCTTCATGCTTGGTTATGGAAGCTGGGTGAGGGAGACAATTCTGTTACTCTGACCTACTTGGTCTGAATTACTTCCTCCACACCAAGATAATGCATGAAAGCCTTGTGAAGCAAACTGGAAAAACTCAAGCTCTAAATCTGAAGTTCAGTCCTTCTTACGAAAATCTGTGGATAGCAGAAATGAGGGCGTATGCACATGTTTTTGTAAAATGTATTTCATGGATAATATTGTACAGGATTGTTCACATGGAGATTTGGAAATACATATTTTGAACCTTAAAGATAAAATCACAGAGATGAGGAATGGAATTGCTGATACTGGCAATGTACTGAGATGTGTGTTCTCTGACTCCATGATTCATAGTTCTGACAGACTAATAGATATTATTACTAAAACACGGAGTGTTAAACTGCTGCATGCTCCCCGTGAATGATTCTGTGTAAAACCAGGCTGCTTTTATCAGACAAGCTGAATGCATCTCATAATTGCTATAGCATTATTCAGTGCAGAGAAACTGTTATGCTGCAACACAAATTAGTAAATGGTATAAAACTAAAGACGACACGGAATTTCAGACTTGATTCTGGTTTAGCTTTCTGTTACATATTTCTTAATTCCATTAACTGTGTTACTACCAGTAGCTACTGGGTCATTACCGTTTTATGCTGGTATAAGTAAGAACTGTCCACACATGAAAATGTGATGTGCTTTGGTATACAAATCCTATGTAACTTTCACCAAGTGTTTTAATTGCATTTTCTCATTTCTGTCTGGAAGTCTATTATTCACAATTTTTTCATATGACATTACAATAATTTCTGGCAAATATTTTCATATCAAGTTCATCAGGCAAAGATTTTTAAATTTCCTTTCCCAATAAAAATACTCAGTATGTATTTCCTCAGTCTGTGACGAATGAAAATGAAGAATGCTTATGGCTTTATCAGAGCATCCACAACGGACATATGATTCTTGTGGCAGAGGATGTCTAAGTAACCTTACTGACCCTACAAACAGAAAGACTTATTTGATATTGCAAAAAGATTTAACAATTTTGTTTATTTATTTATTTATTTATTTACCGATGAGACAGTACATGTATCTTTTAGGCAAAAATTCAGTAAAGCTATGACAAGAAGTAATACTCACTCTTCAGTTCAGATATTATATCTAAAAGTTAGTCTCTATCACAGCTACATATTACAGTTCTATAGTTTTTTAAACTTCTGAATTATATGGGAATTTAAAACATATTTTTTAAAATTGAACTATCATAAAATACATTTTTACAGTGGGTTATTTATAACATCTACATCATGAAGCCTTTTTTGTTGTCTGTAAAATATTTAAAGAAAAAGAACCTGATTCCTGTTTCTACTCTTTCTCTGATACATAGTACTATGGAGTTACTTAGACAGTTAAGTGGTGTGCTGGGGGAAAAGCTGGTCCAGTAATTACTACACCACATAAGAAAATTTGCAGGTAGGTCCTGCTTTGGTATAGACTCCCACCGTAACCCAGTGAGAACTTTCACAGATGTCTGAATAGAAAAGAATTCAAATCCTTGTTCATCTGACCTTCCCATAGTTCAAATACAAATCGGTAGCTTGGCAAAAATTCAATGACTGAAGCAGAAATAGAGCTCTTGCTTGATGACTTCTCATTCTTTAGATTTATCAGCATTTCATACTGACTCCCATTTTCCTGTTTATTCAACATTTCCACTGAATTCATCACTGATAGAACTGACCTATACGCTATTATTCTAGAGTGTTTTGTTATAAGTGCTTAAAGCCCACTCTGTGGTTATTGGGAGTTCTGGATTTTAAAAAATAGCCAACTGTCCAAGGGATAACATTAATATCCCTGCTTTAATACAGGAAAACAGTCTATAATACTTTTAGTTCTAAAGGATACCAGCTGTTTATAATAGGTGTTTCATGGGTTTTATGTCGTCCTGCCCAATGTGCTTCTCATCACTCCATCATCATAATTAGCTTTTCAATTAGCAGTATTATGTAGACACAAGATTAGCAGCAGCTGAATCAAATTCACTTTGCTTATGACAGCATCTTTTGCAATGATTATTGCTGTTAAATAATATAAATAAAAACAACAGAGAAATAGGCTTTAGGAAACAAATTTTCTGCTTTCTACGTCCCACTCAAGTTCAAGGAAATGCAGTCTTTTTTGTTCACATTAAATCTATATATATGGAACAGAAGTGACATCAGAAAAAACCTTGTACATTCCTACCAAATACCTTTTCTATGTTTGTTAAAATTAGCACATAAATAGAAATTACCTAAGTTTATATTCTACTTTTTAAAGATAGTTTGAATCAAAACCTATACATTCTTTAGTCTATAGACTCATAGCATTATTAAGAATACAGATATCATATCCTAAATGAAAGTCTTTGCAAAATTATATGAAGGAAATTACTAATAATATACAATAGTAAAGAAATTTATGTAAGTAATTTTAATTCAACTTTATTCTTCTTTCTCTGTGAATTTTACTTTTATTAGCTATCTCCCAACTAGAAGCAGACATAATACTCTTAGATGTTGCTACCTAACAAATGTAAATGAGAAGAAGATACTGTAGACTTTTGGTAATGATGATCTTGTTGGCCATACAGTTTTTCCTTGATGAACTCCATGGGAGTTTAAAAAAGTTTTAAATGGGATTTGGATCATGATCTTTTGTTGGATAAATCTAACTATAAGAGTTTAGAAAATTGTCCAGATCTCCACCTTCTGGGCCTCTCCTTTCCCAACTATCATCTCAAACATAAAAGTCAAAACAATTCTTGAGTATCTGTTAATTTTATAAAGGAGTCAATGTCCCTGTACACATTCCTGCACTATTAACATGGGAATAATGTTAACTTGTTTTTGTTTTTGGTACAGTAAAATGCTCATAGAAATATATTCTATATTGGTGGTGATCTTTCTCTCATCAAAGTAAAAAGATTTTTTTTTAACATTAAACAAGACCAGATCACGTATGTTTAAGTCTCTGTTAACAACTTTTAAACAGCTTTCAATATTGGTTAGTCAACATTTCTGAAGCCACATACTCTCGCATTTTTAGGTAAAAAACATTTTTGACTGCAAATACTCATGAAGCACTCACTGTCCATCTACAGAATCTCTGGGGTTCTTGATGAATCCTGTGCTTGTGATCATGGACACCCTCCTGGAGCTTTCCATCACTCCTCTTGCAAAATATTACCAGGAATTACAGTCCAGCAGCACTGAGCTGGCTTGTGATACTCATGTCAAGGTGATTCAGTGAAAGTTTCAAACATGTTGACATAAACTTGCCTCTTTAATAAGATAAAATAAAATCATGTTTCTGCCATTATAAAATGTGGTTGGCTGCCAGTTCTCACTGTACTCACCTGCTTCATTCTGAACTGTTACAGTATTTCAAGGAATTAAGGGTTGAACACTCTTCAGATCATTTCAGATAACTTCAGCAAACTGACCACATTTTGTGAATACCAGATGTAGTTAGCAAAACTTGGTCTATGTGAGAGGGAATTGCCCACACTGAAAAAATACCGCAAGTTTAGAGGATATCTACACATTCTTCATATTACTGCATGCATCATGAGGAAACAAATAGTGATGATACTAAATGAACATTTCAGTCACTCTTGTCACAACCTGGATCTTTGAAGCAAGAACTAGAGTTTTATCACCTACAGGTTTCTTAGTAATTTATTTTTTTTCATCCTATGACAAAGCTGATTCTTAGTGGAGTTATCTTAAAATAAAATATTTCCATTAGTCACTGCTAGTACCCTAAATTCTCTTTGTCATTCAATGCAGTCTGTATATACAGCCTACAAGCACTGGACAAAATAGAGTAAAAGGAATAAGCAATTCCTAATGCCTAAGGATGCGTCTACAATTTGTTTAGATTGAGTGCAAAACAAATGTACTTACTGTTCCCAGTCATTGCATTTCAGATTGCATCACAGTGCAGGCTTGGAGCTCCCAAACTAGTTTCCTCTTAGATGAAACTAAACCAGATGATGCACCCCAGAAACACACCTATCACATTCTTGGCATTAATATGAATATTCATCTCTTGGGATCAGACAACAGCTACCTGAAGAACAACAACAACAATCCAAAGAACCCCCTGAAAAGCAGATGTTGAATATTAGATCTTCAGCACCATCTGTTTTGCTCTATAGATCTTTTTCTCAAGGGCCGAACTGAATTCTAATATAGACATATCCTAAGATTTTTGTTTTCTTTCCCTCTGTTCCTTTGGCCCAGTCCCTTAACATCTGTTTCCATCATTCCACACATTAGATAGAGGAACAGTCTCTGTGTTACATAACTTGTAAACTGTATCCATGCATAAAGTAATTCCAGAGCCCACTGATGGCTAAGAGACTCTATGTGCCGTTAGGACTACTTAGCAGCTTGGACACGGCTCAAACCTCTAAGCTGGTCATCATACACCAACCCATGTATTCCTGCTGGTCATTGAGCCAGGGTATATGTTAAGTCTTTGTTGACCAACCTAATATAATCGATATTCCTCCCAGCTGGCTAGATGATCAACATACTGAAACTATTCTGAGCAGAGTTAGCAGCAATAGAAAGCTGCATCGGTACTCTTTTCCCAATAATGCAATTATTAAACTCATCTCACTGTTATCATTTCCACAACTTTTCCTGTTTGTGGCAATGTAGGAAAAAGCAGGGGGCAAGATGTATTTCAGAAGCTAGGTGGCAAGCTGTCTCATACAGTAAGCAGCAACAGTAGTAGCCCACTTGCTCATTAGAGTGTTGGGGTTTTTTTGGTTGGTTGGTTTTGATTTTTGTTGTTGATGATGATGGTTGGTTGTGTGCTTTTTTGTTTGCTTTTCCTGATAGAAAAAGCAAATGCATTCAAAACCTTGATTTTTGGTGTGGAATAAAATTCTTGCTTTTGAGGAAGTCTATTCACAGATACTACAGAAATACTGTTTATAATATAATAATACTTATGGTTATGTAATAATAACCAGTATTTAATAATTGCGATGTTTATGTCACCTGCCTAAGAAAGAATTGTTAAGCAGTAAATATCCATCAAATCTTGACAATTGTCTTATAGTTTCATTGAAGATTATGAGAAAGATAATGAAATAAATTTACTTTAACAAGTGCTGATAACTCATTGCTATATTGTCTGGTTTTAAAAGTACACAGTAAAAAGCTACAGTATATGAATTCCTGTGCAGTGTAGGTGTAAAGATCTTGACATCCCTAGACAGTTTGTCAGTTTGCAGTTCACTCCATATGATTAGACATAATAAAATGTTGTCCTTTTTATGAAGATACTAGAGGGGATTGTTTAGCATATTAATGACTTCCTCTAATATGTCCATCAGCATGGAAAAAAAGAGTAAAGAAGTTTGAACTAAAGGAAGAAGAAAAGCAGAAATATATATATATATACTTTTTTTTTAAGCATCAGTTAGTAGTTAGAAGTGTATATACTGCAAACTACTGTGCCGTGCATTGTAAACTATAGACAAGCTCCAGCTGTATACCCTGAACACAAGGACAGGGTATCCAGCTGGTTCCTGTTGGCCATTTTACACTCTTAGTCTGAGGTTAGCCAGTGTCTGCATTTTCATTTACATAAAGTATTAAGAGCATCCAATTGGCCTTTGCACCCATATACCTGTAGGGTTTTGTAGAAAAGCATTTCTAATATCATTGCTGATGCACTCAGTGGGTTGCGGGGAGGTGGTGCAGAAAGGCTAAGGGCACTGGAAATTTTGCTGTTAACACCTCTTCCAGATCTTCCTGAATGGTCATATTGATCTACTGTGAGTGCAAGGACAAGGATAAGGGAAAGATCTGAACATAATGACACCACAGTATTATTTGGTCTATAAAGACAGATGGATCTGCAGCTTTATCAGGTGCATAACAAAGGTAGACACCAGGTAAAAGACCTTCAGAGAATTTCGTAGTTGAAGAGGCTTTCGTCTGACACTTAATGATAACTGCTTTTTTTTTTGCCATATTCAGTTTATTCCATGAAAGTCAGCATTGCTTTCTTTTATACTTCCATGGAAATGTGTAGTGTAGCTAACTTCCTACTGTCCACCTTCTCTGGGATCTTCTGTAGCAGACATTTGGCTCATAGTGTTCTAGCTTTCTTTGTTATCCCACCTATGTGAACTGCAATGGAAAACAACTGCAAATTTTCTATCTAGAATTAGGTATAACATATTACATACATAATATGTCATTTTGTGTCCTGATATATATGCAAAAACCTCTTTTTCTCCATTTTCTCTGTTTATCTTGTATTCACATTTCCCCTGCACCACAAAAGGTGGTTTTGAAAATGAACCAACCAAAGAAAAAAACAGCTGTTGTGTTGCTGTTTTTTTATCTTTTAAAATACTGTTATTTTACAGAGTTGATTTTTCTGCCAAACAACATAGAAAGAGATTTACACTGATACCTGCTCAGTTAGTTCATTCACCCATTGATGAAATCCTGAAACATCAAGCAACTACCTACACGTTTGGAGACTACAGTTCCCATTGCAAAGGAAACTCTGACATTTTATATAGAAATTTAAATCAAAAGATCTTTATGGATCCAGTGGCTGAAATTACTACTGAATTGACTACATTGGTTTAGTTTAATTGACTTGTTGAATAAACAACAAAAAAGAAACAAATAGATGAAGAAAATCACCTCTAAGCAAATCTTTCAGCACTGATAATAGTCAAGGGCAAGATAAGCAGTGTTCTGCACAAAGACATCAAAGAGACTATTATAAATGAATAAAGAAGAATGATCTCTGAGAAGATATATTTTATAGATTATAACCAAAAGGTCAAAGATAATTCTGTGTGGTGAAGGAAAATTCTCCAATTTTAAAAGGTTCTTGAAATATTTTTTCCTTTTTTTTAGTTTTTTTGCTTTACTACCTAACTTTCCTAACAGAATTACAAGTGCTTACAAAAGCACTATGAGAGCTCATCTGGATCATCTGGGAATGACTGAAGACTTGGCTCCAGCCTACAGTGGCCTGGTGGTGGCAGAATCACAGAATTCCCCACAGTGCGGGTGATTGAGTGGAGCATAATTTGTGAAGGCTGCACACAGAAGGAAAGGCACCTTCAAACCTGTGGCTGAATATCAAAGCAGCCCATCATTCCTGGAGAATGGGAGTTCTTCTGGCAAGGTACCAGTGGGTGGGAAGGAGAAGAAATTAATGCTTACCAATAATGGTGATAGAAACAAGGTATAAAATGCAGGGACCAGTTTTGAAATATCAATTAATCTTCCAGTACTATTAACTGATGGTGTTACATATCATGTTACAAGTGATACTAATACTATATTCAAGCTAAATTTTCCCTCATCTTATGTTTAGGACACAGTGTCACTCTCCCATCATAAATTAGCAAAGATTTTCTAAGGAACTCCTCAGCACACAAAAGTTCAGATGACATAAATTATTTGACAACTTGACCCTAAAAATTTGGAGAGACTCCAATATATGATTTTCTAGTATCTTAGCTTCACATGGTTGAAGCAGCAGAAGAATACTGAGAATATTTTACTCCCCAGATGCATATTGGAGGACATTTCCAGCCCTTTAACTTTCATTTGCTCTTCTTCACACCGTAGAGCAGAGTGAAGCATATAAGCTAATGTATATGATAAAAAGCCTAATTTAGAATTCAGAGCATTTGCTTGCAATACATTTGATGCTTTAGTCAGGATAGGGGTGTCTAGAGATTAAATCTACAGCTGTTGGAACATTTTGGAATACTGGGTGAAAACAAATTATTAAGTACAGCTTGAAAGTAGAATTAAACCTCTGAAGTGTAAGGTTTTCTTACTGTGGCAATCTAAATTTGCATATGAAACAAGTCAGGTAATAATTTAATTATTAAGGCCTTCACCCAGCTCTGCATCAATGTACCTTTGCAATTGCACAGGGTTCCACTGGCTTCATGGTTGCTTGAGTTTAGCTGAGGGTAATTTTGGAGTCAAAGGACAATTTTTTAAAGATTTATTTTGTGTGTCATTACTTAAATATTCTATTGGGTTTGTGTCCACCAGGATGTAGGATGACTGTAGTGGTAGACACAGATGAAAGGATAGACTGGCCTAGAAGTTCCAGGAGCTGAATTTTTCCCTTAAATAATTGACTGCTTTAAGTTTCAGAATTTTTGCTTGCTTCTTTTTCACATGGAGACTTCCTCTGTCAAGAAAGTAAGAGCATCTTGGAACATCTTTTCAAAAACTTGTTTTTCTTGCAATCTAATACTTACACAGACAAAGTAAAGGAAAGTCAAGCTTGATATTAGTCAAAATTGTTACAGGCTTTCACTATCAGATAAAATATGTATGAGATGGTCACACATGCCTAAGAGTTAACTTGCTTTTTCAAACAGTGAATAATACCATCAAAAGTTCATGTTGTGAGATACTTGTCTGACTTAAATCATTTGATATTGACATTCTTTGCTTTGCTTTTAATAACTCCTACAGAAAGCTGAAAACAAGATTAAAAAAGAAGAAATTAGTAGATATACCTTATAGGGAGCATTTATTACCTCTCATATATATATATATATATATATATATATATATATATAAAGTGGTTCAAAAAGTTGCTCTCAAATGTAATATCTAAATAATTCTTTGACATTCATTACAGACTGGTGAAAGTATAATGAATATGAATATCTTTTCATTTGATGACATCTTTGCTATTTTCTCTTTTACTATGCTTTGATTAAATACTTGAGTTGCAACAGCCTTACAAAGTAATTTTTCAACTTTACCCAGAGTGCCATCTAATGGTACTGTTGTCTTAAATGGGAGAAAAAAAAAAAAAAAAAGAAAAAAAAAAAAAGATGTGTGGGTCATAGTGAAGATTTTATTTTAAGATACAAACGAATTACATCACTATGTTGGAATACAGCCATCGATTTGTTTAGCTAGTAGAGAAGGGTAGAGCTGAAGTGATCCGATCTTTATATTGTTTTCTCATTGGATTAATTCATCAACAACATAAATTCTGTTATTTTAGTGAAACAATAAGACTACAATATTTAGGAAGGGTTGAAAATGAGCTAAAAGCAGTGGTAGGATAATCTCATTGTCTTTTTTCCTTCATCCTCCTTTTCTCTTCTCCTGAAAAGGTTGATACCATTTTCTGCAATTCTGAATGTTACTTGGGTCTAACTCAGCAAAGTGCTTAATATTAAGCACAAACTTAAGTTTCAACTCCAAGGATCTATATAACTAAAGCCACAGAATAATCTTGGAATTTAAACTTTCCTGACTAATTTGTTCTGTGAAACACCTTGCATATATGTGGCACTTTTAAAACCTACTATTAATGATGACACATGGCTCCAGCTGGTGCCTACAATAGGTATCTAATGAATTCCTTCAAATTTGTACAGATTCTTTTGGTTTGACCTCCAATCTCTTGTTAGGGCTTGCATTGACTATAAATCTTACATATATTAATGCCTGTGGTAACATGTCAGGCTCACTTGACTGTGTGACAAAATTTAGCTTGAAAAGCCTTGTACTGTATAACACCTTGGCCCATTATACTTCATTTACTTTTATTGCAGACCGGGAGATCTAATTCATCTCACAGCTAATGCTGGCTTCAAAGGAAAAATGCACTGCTAATAATGCACTTTGTGTTGGTCCCCAGATAATGGTTTAAAAACGGAATTGATTTTTTTTTTTTTTTACATGCAATTTTATTCTTCTCAGTATAAGTGCATTGTTGAGATTGAAACTGTACAGTGGAGGGCAAACAAAATGATTCAGGTTCTGCAAGTCTAAATTACAAAGAAAGGTTTGCCCGTATAGTTCAGAAATAGAAGTCTAAGCAAAGACCCTGTAGACAGGGAAATAAGATTTTGAAAGAAAGGAGCACTCTAACAAACACTAAAATACATTAAATGATTAATAAAAAATATAAAAATAAATTAAAAAGAGACTAACTGGCCTGAATGACAGAAGATGTCAAAGAAATTTTGTAATCCACAAATTGTACCAAATGCTTACACCCATTCCGTAAAATAAATCAGTTCAATGAAGTAATAGACATACAGAAAGAATAAAAAATCAGAGATACATTGTTGATGGAATAATACAGAAATACACCTAGCCGTTGCATAGCAAGCTGTCATGAGGATGATCCCCTAGGTGCCAACAGGAGCTGGACAACAAATTACGTATATGCGGTCACCATAAGCTCCTCTAACGAGCATATCATGCCTTTCATAGGTACTTAGAAAGCAAATAGAGGATGAATAGTTCAAGCATGAATTATTAACTTAAGTTCAAATGTGACTGTAAGTTTCTATTTGTCACCTATGTGGATGTTCAAGCATATTTCATCCCTGAAGCATTCACATTCATTTTGTAATCAGAATATTGAACTGGAACACTCACCACTCACCATGTCTCATTTTTAGACTTATTAATTCCATTTGAGACTCAATACCTTTCATTCTCTCTTTTTCATATAAAGATAAAACCATTACAGACCACAAAAGTTTTGGGCCCTCTTTGCCCACAGCTGCACTCACCAAATGGAAAGTGCTTTTCAAATTCAACACAGACGTTTTAGGATAAAAAGCTTGATAGCTGTGAGCTTTTTCCTTAGGATATACTGTACTAGGACCAAAAAATTGGAGCTATCCTGCAAAAGCAAAATAATCTAAGCTTTATTTTGGACTGCTCTTCAGTCCAAATTTCTTACAGGAAAAGTGAAATTTTACAGCTCTTGGACTGCATATCTAGAACTGCAACCTATGATAGATAAGGCCACGTTATAAACTTACTGTATCCATTCAAATCCATTATTTTTATTGGGATTTTCTCAGTGCAAGAAAATGCAATCTAACATACAATATTTAACAGGAAAATATAGTGTCTCAAATACTACTTTTCATTCATTTTTATGTACCATTAAGGTTTTACAAAGGAAAACCAGAAAAAAAAAGAAGTAGGTGCAATGAATTTACCAGTGGATAGTTTTGCGACATGGTGATTTTATCAGGCTATTTCTTGAAGAAAGATATCCTCGCTGCATAAGACTGCTGTGTGATTTTTCAACTTCACATTGCAGTGTTACCACATCTTGAATAAAGGTCATAACTTATTCCAGAAATTTATGGATAGTTTTCCTGGACCACTGCTTGTTATTTTACTGATCTTTTGCTTGAAATAGCTCTTAGAGAAGACTGCCAATTACTTTACCTGGATATGTGCTGGATTTTTCATCTGTATTGTCTTTCTAAATAAATCATCACAAAACCTGTGATAGCAATAGTTAACTATTTGTATGCAGTTCACTGCCAAAAAAACCCCTGCTAATTCCAATGCACAGATGGTCACTACTTTTTCCCTCATAAAAGGAATAGAAGTACAGCTCTTTTTTTCTTAAGATGACATTAAACATCATACTTTTAGGACGACTGAGCCTAATTTCACACTTTTTTTGCATCTGCTGGCCACTGTTTGCCATTTATTCTAACAGTAGTTGCTCCTTTGACCACAAGTGGGAAGGGAAGTGGAAAATGTGTTGGCATAAGGTTGTACAAGAATTTCCATGTCTATGCTGTTTGTGTGCATATTGCATCTGTTATTTCCTTTGCATTTTACACACATATATATAATTGAATGCTGTTGCACTCATGGTCAGAATGCCTATTGAAACTAAAAAACCCAAACCAAAACAAAAAACCAAACAAAAACCCAAAGACCTAATTTATTGGGATCTTTTGAATAGTGTAATGCTTGCTTAGGGAATTGAATCTCTGTGGCAGGATGGTTGGTCACAGTCCAGAGGGTGATAGGAGTCTTTGTTGCAAGAGTCCTTGCAATGACATCTAGCTGAATTTGAATGGGGCTCCTTGAACCACTGATCTGCTCAGTTCTTACATCCAGCCAGGCTGTGGTCCCACGTGACCACCTTAGCACGTGCACCGAATCAAAGCATCATAGAATGGTTTGGGTTTGAAGGGACCTTTGAAGATCATCTAGTTCAAACCCCTGCCACGGGCAGGGACATCTTTCACTGGATTAGGTTTCTCAAAGACCCATCCAATCTGACCTTGGAAAAGAGAAAGGGATGTGTCCATATATTTTAAAAGAAGGATGACTTCTTCAGTGTAAACAGTTTGAAGCTTGATTCAATGGCAAAGTTTCCGCAGAAAAATTTCCCTTTCTATATAGCATGAAGGAGCTATTTATAATTTTATATTGTAACAGAGAAGATTAACAGTGATGAGATACATCTCTAGAAAATCTCTTCCATTACTAATATCTGCACAGGAGTAAAAGGAAGGATTTATGTGTGTGTCTTCTCCTTTGAACATACATAATTTGAGCATTCTCTTCTTTAACAGCAAGCAACAGAGATGTTTGGCTACAAACCCCGTTAATAATAAGCTTCAGAAAGCATCAAATAAGCTTCAGGGATACTAGTATGTACATGTATTTATTAATCTGACATTACAAAAATAGGTATGCATAGAAATAAATAAATATATTGAAAAAGGATTGAAAGACTATAAATTCCAATACCTTTTATGCTTGCAGGCTGACTTACGCTGATGCCATAAGCAGCTTTATTTCATATTTTTTAGCTCCTCTAAATCACGGTATGCTGTAAATGCACATTTAAGGAACTCGGAAGCAAAATCCCAAAAGAACTCATCTTAAGCATGTTGAAATAAAAGCTGGAAACGTATCTGCTTCCCAAATTCTGTCTGAGTTCAGAAAGATAGCCATATACTGGGCTCAATGCTTTAAGCCGTGCAGCCAGGGTCTGAGATGAAAATTGTGACCTCTGCCCAAGTGTGACCTCTGTTGTGATGATTGCCTCAAAATAAGTGTATGAAGTTGCTGGTGAGCACCAGCATAATTTTGGTGTGATACACTAACATTACACCAATCATATGCTTTGTCATATGTGTTTATCTAGTCAATCAGTACAATATTATTCCATTTGCATCTTATATAGATGTTACGTTGGGGACAAATCCAAGTGTTTGGAGATTATCAAATTTATAGTGGACTGACGAACAAAATATGAACATCATTCTCTGCTGTAAAGTGCTAAAGCTGTAAGGGGACTGGGGGATCATATTTTCATCAAAGCAATAAGAACCTCATGAGGATCTAACATCCAGCTATCACTGTCATCCATTTCAGTCTTTAATTTTGAGTGAATTAGACTTCTCCCCAAATACTGCTTATTTTTCCTGTCTTCTTGTTAATATCTTTATCCTAGTGTCTTTATTTCTAATGTAATTTTTTGATTTGTCATTACTACAAAGATGCACTTTGATACAAAAGATGAGAATCCCCTCCTACATATTTTAACAAACTTAATTAATTTTGATCACTACATTTAGGTATCTCTGACACTATGATTGCAACATATATGACTGCAGCTGAAGCACTAAGTAAGAGCAGATGAAAAGAATGTTATTGTGGGATGTAATATGATGATTCTGTGATTAAAATGTATTGATTCCCCGATGCACTCATACATCTGTTATATACTCAAGTTGGACATCTCTCTAGTTTGTGCATTTAGAATTACCAAGTAGGTAAGAGTGAGCATTTTTCTTGCAGATACTCACAAAGGTAATTTTGTTCACCAGATTTTGCTTTTTTCCCCCTGCATATGAATATCCTGAAAATAGAGTAGAACATCAGTTAAGTTCTTTACTACATAGTTTGCCTAACTTTTTGGTGCAAATATTTTCTTGTTGCCATTCTTTTTCCATGTTTTCCTCTCCATAGCGACCTTCCCATATTAATTCAATTCCCAAATCTTTTTTCATTGTTTTCATGATGTTCTTTGAACACTCTTATTTAATTGTTCCCCTTACACAGTAGCCTAAATGATTCTTTTCTTTAAAAACAAAACAAAAAAACCAAAAACCCCCAAAACCCTGCACATGCTACTGCTATCAAAAGCTTGTCTGCTCATCAGTCCAGTTCAGATTCAGTTCAAATTTCTTGTTCATGTTTGTCACCACATTGCTTCATCCTCCTGGTAATGTCTATTAATCATTTATATGTTGAATTAAAAGGCAGCTATTGGTTATTCATTAGTTCAGGCCCAATGTTCTTATTCTTTGTAGGTGGATGATTTTTTTCCCCTTATCTTAGATATCTAGTTGTCATCTCATACTAATCCCCCACCCTCACTCAGAATAATGCTCTGCATCTGAGATAGCCAAAACAGTACAAAATGTAGTTGCATGATTATTTATTATCTCTGAAAATATTTTCTGCTGAACCATGACCAAATGCCCAATTAACATGAGCATTTGGAGATGCATTCTGGCATCTTTTGATTGAATAGCATCTTACTCCTCAAGATGTCCACTTCAATGCAAGTAAAGTACACATGGAAAATATATCCAGTAACTGTGAATAATGGAGCCAGAATATGGCTTCAGTAGAACATGCTGCCAATCCTCAAAGAAAATACTAGATAAATATTTAAGTAGCTAAAAACTGAAAATAATGAAAATGAGTGGTATTATAATTTACATTTACAGATGGATCTAAAAATAAAACCTAAAGATTTTTTTTTCTTATGAAATAGTTGACATCTGTGTTTAATGCCAGGAACATTTATCTTGTTGCAGTTGTCTCTGTCAAGCTGATTTGCATTTTACTATTATTAATTCATGAATGGGTGAAATATTTTGCTGTTCATTCATATAACTATCCTGTCTCCTAAATATCTCCTACCGGTTTTACATTTATATAGCCCAAGTGATTTAAATGCTAAATTAGCCAGTTATGTCTGAGACTGCTATCACCAGTAAAGTGAGATATATGTGGTGCAATGTTTGCAATACTAACTAAAAACTTTAAAAAAGGTGATGATTACTATGATGAAAGAGGTAAGTATAATTTCTGAGAAAATCTTGCAGTTTTCAGGTTGAGATTTGAAAAATAACATTCATCACCTATATCAGACATAAACCTTCAAAACAGAATGTAAGACAGATTTTAGTTCTGCATAAACTTTGTGCTGGCCTCCTTCAGAGAGGTGTGTGTCATACTCTGTCCTCACACAGGCAAAATTACCGTTGAGTTCATTGGGAATTTGTACTGATGAAGGGCTTTAGATTACTGTCTATTGGATATTTCTGTTTATCATAGTAGTTTAAACTGCAAGATAATGGTAAAGCACATTTTTCTCTTTCACAGTACTAGGGATGGTTTCTAAAGCTTTAATGAACTGGTCAATTCCCTTCCCCCATGACCTTCTCTTTCTTGCCCCTGCTCCCAAGCAAGGCAACAAAACCCCAAACCCAAACCACCCAGCTCAGCTATTCTCCCTCCCAGAAGAATCCAAACAAAAAGTTCATTATAGCTTCTGGATTTGACTGGCTTATGTGCTCATTTGTAAAATGTACTGCTGACAGTCTTAATTTTCAATTCATTATCAGTTCTACACAGCCCAGCATGTTGAAAAATACTAAGCATTTTATAAAAAATCATCTTTCTTCTTAAGGAGGAATCATAATTACACATTTTTACAATGTAAATGGTTCTGTAACCGCTCCATCCCTGGTGTAACATTGATAGAGTATGTTTAATAAATCAGGTTTATAGCTCATTCTCAAATGACAATATTTGGGCTGTGTTATATTTTCAGCTGTATCTGTATGGTGCAGAGTTCTGTTCTGTACCTCAGTGTTTGCCAGTTATAAGATAAAATAAGGATTAGATAACAATGGCACTTAAACCGCGTGCTTTAAATGTGTTGGCATATCAGCAATTAAATCACCAGTCTGGCAAGACACTTTTCTGCTGTCTTAAGTGTGTAAAATGAATAATTCTGCAATAAACTCTTCACAGTTACCTTTAGTGCTATGTAGCAGGTTGAGATAAAGGGCAAGTGTGTTACTTAGTTTCAGTTACTCCAAAAACTACTTTGAAAACAAACATTTTGTGGCTGTGGCACAGTCCCAGAATTATACTGCTAGCACCCATGGAGGTGAAACAAATTGAGGATTGATCTAGGGACCAAGCTGAAGTATAGCTATCCTTGCAGTTGTGACTGGTCACTGGTGACTAAACCTAAAGACTAAGAAGAGCATGAAATCTGTGAATGTTTGCAAGGCACGCTATGAGGGAGACTGCCTACTGTTTTTCTTTCATGGAGACCTTATGGTTGTCCTCTTTGCTAAACAGACTCATCATGGACTGAGAAATAAACTGTACCAGGTAAAACATAGAAAAACCTCAGATTTCTTGCTTTTTGTAACAAATTTAGAGTTTTTACCTTCTCTTGGAGCAACACAGTAGTGTGCTGTGTATCCATTTATTAACAACTAATTCAGGTACATAATTTTATGCACCTAACTCTAAATTTATTTATTTTCTTGAAGTCATATGTATTTACAAAATCTGCAGCAGCAGACTACATTTCCTCCTTGTTCTGCACAACACCCAGAATAAGTGGCATTAATCCCATTGGCAAATACACAAGCTATCACTCTTCACAAGGCCAATCTGATGATGAATATGTTATCAAAGTTGAAATGGTATCTGCAATAAAAGGGGTATCAGCATTACTGTGCTCTCCATACTGCTGTGCCTGTATGTCTCAGTCCTGACATTGCTCAGTGATAGAGCACTGAAACTCCTCTCACTCACAGCATTGGAATCCATTCTGATTAGAGAGACAGTGGGAACTTTAGCAAGATCTTACATTGTTACAGACTTTCACTGCTCATAGCTCATTGACTACGCACAGGCTGCCAAGCACTAGCAGTGTTTAATGTCGCCCTGATACAGTTTTAAATAAAACACGTTTATTGTCATAAGCAGAAAACAGGATGTACAGAAGGCAGAATCCAAGTGCCAGGTATTAAACAGTGCTTTGTCACCTTACAGGGAATGTCAGCAGCAGTGTTTTTTCTTGAGATTAAAAACCTGTTCAACACGAAAAATCTTGGTGATGCCCGCTAAGGACTTTCAGATTGTGCACATTATTTAGACACTTCTTTGCTACCTGCCATTGTCTGTTTTGAAATGGTAGGTGGTTTAGTGTGTTCTGATCCTTCCCTATTCCTTTTCAATTTATTTCCCCAGAGAGTATGGGTTAGGCGCAGCAGCTGGCTGTCACTGTGACTTGTTTTTTACTCAGCTGTGCAGCTGAGCTGAATAAGGAACAAGGAGAAAAAGTCAACAAAGTTGTCCAAAGTCAGTCAGTGCCATGGCTGAAACTGGAACATAGAATCACCTTGACTCCAAGCCTAAATGCTGCAGGAGTTGCCTGCTTTTAATTAAATACTGTACATTTTGGAAACTTTCTTGCTTTCCTGTTACATTTTACTCAAGCAATTCTTTGGAAAAGAAATGGTGGTAGTGGTGAGGAAACAAAAAACAAAGACCCCACCCTGTGAGCCAGATATTTCAACCTACTGTATACAGCAGTTTCTGTTTTCGTATACATGTCTGTTTATTGCTTCAATTCAATATTCAAGATTTCTGAATTCATTGGAAAACAGTAAAATGGGTCTGACACAGGAATGAAGGCATGTAATAGGTGACAGACCAGAGCATATTTTTAAATGCTTTTCTCATTGAATAGTGATCCATTTTAATATATTTTAATTAATGTAATCTAAGTAATATTATTTTTAAAATTCCAGCCATATGTCTAATGAAAGCTCACATTCAGATAAGGACAAATAGGTTCATTCTTCTTGACCCCAAGTGATATGCTGGTATTTCTTTACAATGAGTGAAAGTGTATGGTTATTTCACTTCTTGCTTTACTTTTCTAAAACTATCTATACTGTCTACAGTGACTTGGATGTTATTTGCATGATTTACACTCTTTCCTTAAGATTTTTGCTTGTTTGCTTTAAATAAAACTTGTTTAGTTTTAGAAATTTAGGTAATATCTGCCCCAGGTAATATAGTGCTATTCAGAGACATTTAAGTGAGTTATACATGAGCTAGTTCCGTAACTATATGCTCAGTCAGTGCAGTAGTTTATTTCAACTGAATAATCAATAATCTGAGAAACCAGGCAACTTGTCTGGGGTAAGTGATAATCTGAACTAGTACTTCCACAGCTGCTACGTTATTTCATGTAGGGATGAGTATTTGGAGGTAGTTTATGTCTTGCAGATGTATCCATGAAATCTCATGTTATTAATAAGTAGAGGTAGCACTCAGGTTATCAGGACCCACAGAAAGGAAAATAATTTATTTAGAAGATAGGGGAAAGAAAGAAACATGTGATAATGGAGCATACAGATCCAGCTGGGGAACTAAACCTAAAGGTACGATTGTGGGCAATTATTGAAGTAGAATAGAAGCCCTAAAAATGGATTATATGAGGGCTCCACAGAGAAAGTCATTCAACTTGTAAAGACAGATTTAAGGACAGACTCAAACAATTGTTACTACTGCAGAAATATATGCAGATTTTGGCAAAAGAAAACCAGAGAAAGGACAAAGAACATGACTTTTCTGGTCCAGTGTCTATAGTGTAAGAGTAGATACAACAGAGTGAGAAAAAGCAGTAGTCCATTCACTGGGTAAGGTGAAACTAAACTATTTCATGTATTTGTGTTGCAACTATGCCATAAGTTTCGTAAGATCATAGGAAAATTCAGGTTGGAGGAGATCTCAAAAGGCTATCTTCTTGAAGACATCATCATTAATATGGGAAGGCTTCCCTGAAGCCAAGTCTCCCCAGCTTGAACAAGCCCCAGTCTGTCAGCCTTTCCTCACAGGACAAAAGCTGTACCTCCTCACCACTCCACTGCCTTTCTGCTGAACTTGCTACAGTCTTTCCAGACTGTGTACAGCAGGTCCAGAACTGGATGAGGTATGCCAGACTTGGTCCAATGCTGAGTAGAGGGGCATAATCTACCAGGAATGCTCCTGTCAGTACAGCCCAGGAGGCACTGGCCACATTTGCTATCAGAGCACACTGCTGACTCATGCTCGATCTACTGCCAGCCAAGACCCATAGCTCATTTCAGCGCAGCTGCTCTGCAGCCACTTAGTGCCTAGCCCTTGCAAGGGCTTCCCAGGTGCAGGACTTTGCATTTGTCTTTGTTGAATTTGATGACATTCTTGTTGGCCAGTTCCTCCGGGTTCCTCTGGATGGCAGCCCTGCCTTGAGTGATATTAAATGTTCCCCCCAGTGTGGTGTCATCTGCAAAACTGATGAAAGTCCCTTCTCCTGGTCATTGGTAATGATGTCAAACAAGACATGATCCAGGATAGACCCCTGTGTTATTCTATGTTACCTACCCTGTTACCACATGCTACCACCTACTAAATGTAGTATCAGAAGGTGTTCCTGCCCATAGAGTGGGGGTGGGGGGTAGGGGTGGGGTGGGGGAGTGGAAATAGATGATCTTCAAGGTCCCTTCCAACACAAACCATTCTATGAGTCTATGATTCTATACCTTGAAGCAGAGTATGACCCACCAACCATTAACTTCTGAGCCTGAACATGCAACCAGTTATTTACCTATCTAGTTGCCCACCCATCCAGACCATAATATCCTAACCTGGATTCAAGAACATTGTGGGAGACAATGGTGAAAGCCTTACTGGTCAAAGTAGATGACTTCCAATGCCCTCCCTCCATCTGTAGGCTTGGTCTTTTATCATAGAAGGCAATCAGGCTGGTCATGTATGGTTTACCCTTTAGAAATCCATGCCGAGTACTCCCAATCATCTTCTTCATATGGCCATAAATCTGTTCCAACATGACTTGCTCTATGGCTTCCACAGGTATAGCCTATAAAGAGCATATCCAGAGATCCTTAATAAACATGTATTGCAGAGAGCACTCAGATGCCATATTTCCAGCTAGGCTATCAGATTGGTGGCTAATTCAGTTATACCTCTAATCCAAGCAAACATCCAAAAAACCCAAGCAGAAAATGCTGCAAAATAGCAATATTAATTTGAACCAAATGAAGGAAAAATGTTTGCGATGTCTCATAATGACTCCAATAGTGAAGACAGTGGGCAAACATAAGATGTCCAGTAAGAAACACACTGATCTCTCTGAGATACAGTTGCTGGGCAACAAAGCAGTGCAATATATAGATATGACTAGAGGATAATTTGAAGGTATCCTCAGAATGGGAAGGGAAAAAAACCACCACTCATTAGGGATTGTAGGCAAAATTCTAGCAAAATCTAAAGCATCCACATGCATAATGGCATTTCCAAAGTTTATCATGCAAAAGAAACTGAAAAACATGCAAAAAATAAAATACTTCAATATCCCTACTGCAACTAGCATAGATAAAAATGGAAATTTAGTACTGTGAGAAAATGTTCAGATTAATTCATGCAAAACCACTGAACAAAGCAACGAAAAAAGAATTACTGATCTTTGCCAGCTATTGAGGACACTCTACATGATTTACCAGATTAAACTGCTGAATGTATGTATTTTAACATGCGAAGTATCAGTGTCATTGGAACAGCCTGGCACTTTTTCACATGGCTCTAGGCAAGTATTGTTGGGTCCAAAGGACTTTAGGCTTGAACAGAGCCTGCAAGTCATTACTGGTGTAAAGGAAATAGCCTCTGACAGGAAGTACAAGCATCTTGATTATAATAAATGATATTCTCACTTAAAGAAAATAAAGAAGAGGAAATCCATAGCAATGGTATGGAGAGGCAACTGGATTAAGCAGCTCTTTGGAAAGCATTTAAGGTCAAACTCAAGCTAAAAAGACCTATTGCCGCCTTCCTCAGAATTTTTTGATTCTGAAAAACTCTCTTAAAATACTGAGAGCCAGAAAGCCATTACAAATATATCCATGCCATAGGATATGAGAGGAGGCCAGCAATTTACTTTAAAAAAAATCAATCAAAAGTCTGAGAATACTCAAGGAACACAAAAAGGATGCAGCATAGGAATAATTGGAAATCAGGAACCAATATTTAATGAAGTAATGAAATGGATATGTGAGTCACTGATCCTGAAGTACTATAATCCAATGCAGTAGCCTACAAAGTGAAATCATACTGTACTGCTTTTTAAGGACTTTGAAGAACAGCACTTAGAAAAATAGAGATGATAGCATTTTCTAGATACAAAGAAAGACAAATAACATTCAGGAAAGTAGCTCCTGGTTACTTTCTTCAAAATCGAATAATTCTACTTTCCTCACCTTTGGGCACAGGATATTTGTGCAGGCAGATCACAGGTCGTTAAAGGCATCATGAAGAAACCACAGCTGAGTGCACCCAAATGTGTACAGCAGATGTTACTGGGGCTTGAGTGTTATGATGTGAGAATAAGCTGCTACTCTGGAAAGCTACTCATGTTTTAGACATGCCATGCAATGTGTACTTTGCTGTATGTAGCAGAAATGACATGGCTCTGTCAAAAAGCATATGAAATGTGCCCATATGTGAAAAAAAAATCAGCTAAGAAATATTAGGAATGGAAATGAAAACAAAACAGAAAATGTAATTATACCAGTACATAAATCCATGGTGTTGCTTGAACATTGTTCATAGTTCAGGTCAAACCATCTTGAGAAGATGAAGTAATAGTGGAAGCAGAAAATATTCTGGGGTAGGCTGCAAGAGATCAGAGGCATAGAATACCAAATAAGATTTTAAACTTGAAAAAATTTGTTCCATATAAAATCATGAATCGCAGGCAAATGCAAGTGGGGAATTATCCCTTTTCTTATAAAAATATCAGTTTTAAAGAAAATGAGTAGGTTTTTTGCATGTGGTGCAAGGTAACTTTGTAGGACTTATTCCTACATGTTTTGGATAACAAATAGATCAAGAAATTGAATAAGAGAAACAGCTTTTTACTGAAAGTGGTATTTCAGTTACTGCATTCTGGAAACTTTTAGCCCAGGATGGACCAATTTCCATATTCTTACCTTCTCTGATGTTTTTCCCTTCAGTTTTTATTACTAATTGTTTTCAGCCACTTTTGGATGCAACTGGCTCTCCTTACCATACATACACTGACTGTAAGGCCTAAGTACTCCAAACCAGCCTGATTTAAGATACAACAGAGAGTGCATTTATTTACATTTTAAGATTGATTAAACTAAAAGAAGCAAATGCCATAGCAACTTATCCCTATTATAGTAGAAAAAATAAACTGTGAGTAAGAAGCATAAGTGGCATCTCAGCTGGTCAGAAGCTTGACCTGCAGCTGCCCCTAAATAAGTGTCATGAACAAGTGGTTTAGGTTAAATTGTTTAAGGAATCACCATTAAAGGTATGAGTGAAATAATTTTAATACGGATTTGTGGGAGTGTGACTTCACAAGGTTTGGTGGCAAGGTTTCCTCTGTTACTTATTACATAGATAAATCACACAAAGAAAAATCAAATTTAAAATTAAGCTGGAATAATTTACACAGCAACTAAAAATGTAAAAGGGTAAGGGAGACCCTTTGAGTCACAAGGTTCAGAGTGGACCCCCTTGCTTTCTAAACTCTTGATAGAGCTTAGGTGCAGCTAGATCCAGTCTTAGTCTCGGACTTGGCTAATGGTTTATATCTAAAGGATATTGTAAGGGCACTTTCTGAGAAAAGGCTTTGCTCATTGTCTGGGTGCCAGGTTGCAGAGTGATGATGCCTTAAAATGTAGTGAGGAAGCAACTGGCACTAAATCTGGCTCTCAGAGCTCACCTGCAAATCAGTTCTGTGCTCACCTGTCTGCAATGTGGGGCTGCCCAAGGCCTCCCACAGCTCAAATCCTGGTCTGGGAAGAGAAGACCCCCTCAGAGGAGCATGCAGGGAGTAAGCAGCTTGGTGGAGTGTGAACTGGCTGCAAAGGTGCTTTGCTGCACATAGGCACATTCCAGGGCAGAAATTGGGTGGATAAGTGATTGTATATAACTAGCACTTACGTATGCAATAAAGGATCTCACTTGGGATTTGTACCTTCATATGCCACAAATGGCGCCTGAACAGGGACTTGAGGAAAAAGAAGAAAACACTGGTGGCATAGCCCAGCTGAACCAGGGAAGAGAGATATGTGAAGGCAGATACACAAGGGCTCTCATCACCACTGCAGGACAGTGGGTGAACAGCTGGGAACCATGGGACAATTAGTAATGCGGGAATAGAAAAATCGGGAACAGAAAAATCATATGGATGTTTTGGGCTGAAACAGCTGAAATTACCCCCACCCACAGATTCTGCATTTTGGGCAAAATTGACTGAGTCATCACATTCCAGTAAGTCATTTGAGATTATAGGCTTTTGAAACAAACATTCCCTTGGTAATCATGTTTATCCTCTTGCAACAGTAGGATATTATGTCTAGTAGAGGCTGTATGAATTTCACTCATGTATCTGCAGCAAGGAGCAAGAGGAAAAACCTGAATCTTTTCTGTGCTGTTTTGCAACTGTGACTGGATCTGTAGATTTAAGTTGTACTATGTATTTTATTGACGAAGACCTGAAGAGAGAGTTGAGCTGAAGCAGTTCTGAAAGCAAGAGAAAGAGTATGCTACAGTGCCTTAGATCAGTGCGGAAAGGAGGCTACGCGAAAGGGAGATGTGGAATTATTCAGTGCATTCCCTGTCTGATATCAGGTGGGCGACCAGCTGTGTGGGAGCAACTCCCGTACAAAGCTGTAAAAGAACTCAGATGCTCAGTTAAAGATTTTGGACTCAGGTCGGCATTTACCATGAACTTGTACACTGCCATTGCAGAAGGGTGTGTAATAACCCTATATGATTGGAAAATGCTGTGTCATATGACACTTACCTTTATGCAGTATACAGTTTAGATAATGGAGTACCGGGACCGAGCTACTGTGCAGACAATGGATAATTTAACAAACATGAAAAATATAGATCGAGGGCCTCGGTGGATCCCTGCTCAGCTTGTTTGACCAGCTGATCATGGACTTCCTACTAATGATTAGCCAGAGAACAAACCAGAATAATGTGCTGCTTCTTTCCTTGCACGTGGCATTGCCACCGCACAAGCTTTAAGTTAGGATGTGATACGAAAGATATTGATGTGTGGGTTTGTTATATTGCTAGGGGTTTTGGCCATTGTTACATTCTACTGTGTTTGATGAACTTGATGCGAGCGATGATACAGAGGGCTGTCCATCAAGCTGTGATGGTTCAAATTCACACGGCCTTAACCTTATCCAATTTAACAAACAAAAGGGGGAATTGTAAGGGCCCTTTCTGAGAAAAGGCTTTGCTCATTGTCTGGGTGCCAGGTTGCAGAGTGATTATGCCTTAAAACGTAGTGAGAAAGCAACTGGCACTAAATGTGGCTCTCAGAGCTCACCTGCAAATCAGTTCTGTGCACACCTGTCTGCAATGAGGGGTGGATAAGTGATTGTATATAACCAGCACTTCTGTATGAAATAAAGGATCTCACCTGGGGTCCATGCCTTCATATGCCACAGGATATAAAGAATATTCACAGTTTAAGGTTGACCGTAGGATTTGAGCAGCACTTAATCATTGACTAACTTATCATTCACAAAGTGAAGCAAATAGGATTCACTACATTACAGCAGTAACTTAATTACACATCTGAGATGGTAATACTTGTGTTATATTGATAATGAGGTACTGTGCTGGTTTAAAAGTAAACCAGCAGGAGAAATGAACTCAACTCAAAAGAGTTTAGAAGTCAGAACTACAATTTAATAAAAAAGATTACAATAGATACACTGATACACAGGAAAA
>JAVJGI010000040.1:21256351-21277710 GCA_035590275.1 Ibycter americanus | reverse complement strand
AGGGTATAGAATACACAGTTCCAGTTACACCCACACAGTGATAAACTGGTCCCAGCCACTGTAACTAGGACAGGTACCTATATCAATTCACATATACATACACACAGACAGAAAGGAACAGATGTACAGAGATACATGTGCAAAGGCATATATACATGTTAAAAGTTCCCCTCAAGTTCAGTGAAATATTCATGTCGAATACCTTTGCATTTCTCAAGGGGCAAAGTGTTGAGCCTTGAGAAGCGGGAAATCAGCCCAGGCCCCATCATAAGCTTTTGGCAATGATCCCCCTAGCTTTACAAACTTGGGAGTTTGTGAGCTCTGAGAGGCATCCCACTCGGAGGGAGATGCTGTTTGCAGCCCGCTGTGGTCCAAGAGAGCTCAGAGGGCTTCATTTAGGACCACTGTTTATAGGTTTGGAGGTGACTGGCTTTAGTCATCAGTAATTTTCCATCTTGGCCACGATCCTAGTTGGCAATTAATGGATTTTTTTTTTGTTTTTTTAAATTCCGTTGATGGTGGTATTGTACAATAGTGTTCCCAGGCTTGGTAAGGGACTTTGTGGTCCAGGTAAGGAATGCTCCAAGGCTGTTGGGTGGTGGTGGTAGTGTTCAGATAAGGAATGTTTCAGGTACAGTCAGTGCAATTTCCCACCTCAGCCGTGCAAGAGGTGATAGTATGGTGAAGGGACACTCAACAGCCCAACTCTTTACACAGAGGTTAAGCCCTAACAGCGATTCCCGAGATCCTAGAGCAACCCAGGGGAGGGGGTGAGATGCACCACCATAAGCATAGCAAAATATATCAGTTTTATAATCTTCAAATATTGTAAGAGAATATAAAAATGTAAGAGAATATAAAAATGTAAACTGCTATCATGGCACTATTAAAAAATAGAGACTATTCCAATGTACAGAGTGACATGAACTTTTTTCAAAGTATGCTGTAATAGAAAACACAGCATTGTGTAACTTCCACATTTGCATCTTTACAGATACCAGTTGACTCAGAAATTACTTTGACTGGAGTATTTACATGTTTCTAAACCAGGGACAGCTACGTGAACAAGAAGAGGATGCAGAAACTCATTTTACATTACTATTGTTGCTAGGGAGAGTGCTCCACTGGGATCCCTCACTAAGCTTGTTTGTCTCACTCTGCCTGGAATTTTCAATGTGACAGCTTGGTGACATAGTGGAAACTCAGTGATTCAGGTTTTTCTGTTTGTTTTTCCATCATCTTTAATTCTGTAACTGTGGAATTTCTGAACAATAGGTTAAATCCTCAGAGGATAGTAAGCAGTCTTGAGTTTTTTGATACATGTGGAGCTACAATGATTTCACAGCCCAAGGTTGGTAGCCTGTTAGCGCCTAGAGAGAACTAAAAAAATCCCAGTAAATTCAGCACCAGTCAATTACCTGATTTAGGGTTTGATCTGATTCCTGCTAAATTAATTCTCAGGTTTATGACAGACTTGAGGAAAATTGGAATCAGTCCCAAAATGTATTCATTTTTCTTCTTCCTGATTTTCTTACCTTTAACGTTGTAGATTCTGCTCTTGATCCTTCCCCCTCTCTTATTTTTTTCTTTTTTTCCTTTTTTTTCCTTCTTTTTTTTTCTTGGTATTGCTTTCTGTCTCCCATCCAGTTATACAACTAAAAGTAGTTTAATATTAATCAAAACACAGTGTGGGAAACCTGTATAAAACAATATACATATCTGAAAACTGGGTATGTTAGCCTGACAATTGTAAAGTGCTACTGTTGACTAGATATTATTATGACTTTTTTTTTCATTTGACAGGACTTCCAAGTCCAACACAGTTTCTGTGGAGGATAACAACCACACAGAGCATCCAGCAGGTTTCATGCTTTGTTTGGTGCTTTACTAATTTTTTAATTTCACTGATTTCTCTGTAGAGTGAAGTCATAACTTGTATTGCAAAATGGTAAAGCAGAAGTGTCTGTGGAGAAAAAAAGCCCATTAAGTGGCATGGAAACAGGGAATGCAGTTCCTTGAAAAAGCATGAAATAACTCAGATCCCTAAGGGTTTTGGTCCAAACAACCTTATGTGATGCTGAGCTCCTTCATCCCAGACAAAAGCCTGATTTCCTGAAGCATTTTCTGCATTTGTCAGAGTATCACAAGAAGAGGCACTCCCTCACAGGTGCAAATGGTTTAAGGTGTGTTTTGCTTGACCTGTTTCTTAAATTCAGTTTCTCTCCCTGACTTTCTTCTGGTTTCTTCAGTTAAGTGTAGCTTGGTTGGCCACCCTTTGTATTGGCATTAAATTTCAGTGCCAGTATTATATGCTGTAACATCCTTGATAAGACACATAAAAATCTAACTTTTATGGGCTTTCTTATTCCTAAATGAACCCATGAGACTTATAAACTTAAAATACTCAGAGAAGAGATGAGATACACGATATAAATTTTCCAGTACACTGTAACTTGAGGAGCTGATCACTGTATGAAAGTATCCCAGAAACTTTTGAAATATTTTCTTTTTCAAATCAACTGTTGATTTGACAGTTGTTGATATCTATGCAGAATTTTCAAAAATCAAGGCTTTTTTCATGCTACAAAATGCCTTCACGTTTGACTCGGACCTTAAAAGGTTATCTGAACCTCTTAGAAGAAGGTTATAGCTGGACTACAGATTTTTTCCTAATTTCTTTATATTTCCAGTAATAACTCTTAAAAAATTATATTAACTGTCTAATTCTATCTGTAAAAAATTACAGAAAATAGGCAATTTTGCTCTTGTCCCTAGACCAGTGTCATAATCTTTTTTTTTTTTTTTGCAAAACAAAAGGTTTCGTTTGTGATATTCTCCTGGAGCCAGAATAGTGTTAATAAGTCAAATACTGAGATTTTTTTCAAGGATCAAAGAATGAATTCAAATGGCCTCAGTGGGTAAACGGCCCTCATCTAATGGAGAGGTCTTTGTGTCAGTGGAGAGTGCAGATGTTCTGACATGAAGATGTATGATGACTCCATTCATACCGCTACACCTCCATTATAAAAGATTTTTCAGGTTCTTTTATTGCATTCTTTCAGGCATTTCCCTCTAGAAACTGATAAAAAAGGTGATTTCTTGCTCTCAGTATTGAAATGTGTAGATATTACAGAAGAAATATAGTATTCTTTCAAATAAATGTAACTATACCAGTTGTTAGTAAAAACCAACAGGTATATTTAACTAGTACCCCTATGTAACTGGGCAAGAGGCCAAGAAGAGCAAACAGTCTAAACTATTTAATTACTGAACAACAGACAAATACAAGGTGTCAAACAGCGATATATGTTATATGAGGTGGCATACAGCATGGCATTTCCCATGCTTCAGTCTCACACACCTTGTCTTTTATTAGTGAAGAAGAAAGGAGATTTTCCCCCCCTGGTTTTCTGACTCTAAGCCCATAGCAATGACAGCAATGAAAAGGAAGTATTAGTTAAAGGAAGAAAAGAAAGGTTGAAAAGATAAAGGAAGAAAAAAAGACATCTCCTGTGCTTTTAATAAGGGTCATCGTGTTTTAAATGGGAACAAGAAAAACCCGAAATCCTAGATTCCAGGACAGATTTGGTTATTTGTTTTCTGTTAAACAAGTTGAGAGCTGCTACTGACTGATTCTTTTCCTAGTCCTTAAAGTCTCCTCTGGTTGAATACTTTTAATTTAGGAAATGGGGAAGTCCATATTATCCAGATTGTTAATTCCTGATTAAATAATTAGATGCTTTGGCATTGTCTCACATTTACCTCACTTTGAGAGGCCACAGGGACTTTGGTACAGACACACATCGTCATGTTCCTGTTGTACTCTGTGGTTTCATTAACACAGAAGTTGCAGGAGCCATGAGTAAGAGCTACTGCGTGACATATGGAAAATTACGGGGGTGAGGAGATTCTTTACATGGTCTTTCCGTACTAGATATGAAAAGCAAAGAATGCAGCAGGGTACAGCAAAAGAAAAAAAGGTCAGAAGCAGAAGCACACAGCTACAATTTCTAAATTGTTTAATTGTGCATTTCTGTGTATTCTTCCTGCTGTGTGATTTCAGTGATTACTTTTAATTTTTGTTTTGTGTCTAGTAAAAAACCCACAATTACAGCATTGTAGTCTTTCATCCAACTCCTGTTAAGCACAGTTTAATAACATTTTATAAATCCAGTAGGTGAAGAAGATCTCCTTTGCTTGAGGAATATGATTGTTATGCTGTTGGTATTACTCAAAAGGAGTTTTTTGCAGATTCACTAGCAATTCTCAGTGCTTCAGAAATATTTGTGATTTCTATTTTGTATGTTGGAGAGAACAAGAAAGTATTTTCTAGCTGATTGAAATGACACAGGTTTAAGCAAATCAGGATTAAGTTAGTCTCATGTTAAATGCAAAGTCAGATTAATTGTAATATTTTAGATTTTTGAGCTATTTTTGTTTAGAAACAATCTCTTCCCCTACCAGGCTATCACCAAGGCAGATTTTCTTTGGAGATACGTCCAAAATAGTTTTTTCCTAGCTTATAGCAGACATTCACAGGATGGAGGGGAAGAAAGGGAATATATAACAGTGACTGCAGCAGCCAGAAATTCTTATCAATGGAGAAAGCACCATTTTGAAGAAAGTGTACAGCTTCTTATTTGTACAGCAAATATTCAAAATAATTTTGGGAAAGGCCATAACATACTACTTTTTTTTTTTAATAACTTATATAACCTTGTTGTGGGTTTTTAGTTTGGCTGTTTTGAGGGTTTTTTTTGTTGGTGGTGGTTTTTTTTCCTATGAGCAGGTAGCCAGTATTCTGGGGCTTACAGGTTGTTTCCACTGCTAAGAAAAATTGCTGATGGAATTTAGTTGTTTTGGGTTCAGTCTTGTTGATTTTCATGCGCAAGTCAAAATGCCTTATCAAGCCAGAGGAAACAATTTGCACCTTCTCAGTTTTCTAACCAGCCTTTTCAGTTAGTACAAGCATTAGACCACAGTTATTCTGACCCCCATGAAACTTTCATTTCTTCTGACTCCCTGTTGCCTTTTGCATCCTTTCACATACAAGCACACACGGTTGCATGGGTAGAATACAAGTAATGTGGCTCCCACGTACTTTATACAGCTCCAGGAAACTTATTCTGAATTTGTTCTCCGATGTTTTATTGAACTCCAGTTTGAGAGAGTGACTAATTTTTTCAACCACTTTCTACCTCTGTTGTGTTAAATGCTTCCTCCATTTGACCAGGCTGACAAGTGGATCCGCTGATATTGGCGAGATAAGTCATTGCCCATTTAACAGTGGCCAGAGGACAGGCAGCTTTCAGCTTTATCCAGTCTTACCGTTGTCACATTCTACTGCTATAAAAAGTAACATGTAGGCACTGGGGCTATGCTCATTAATACTGCTCAAGGAGGTACAGCATGCCTGCTTGTCAGGACAGAAGGACAGAGCCTTGGGCTTCTTCCTTGTCATTGATGTTTGGAGTGGGTGTCTTATAGTTGTATACAGGAAGCTATCATTCTTCAGTGAAACATGGTACAAACATAATTGAAATGCGGGAAGAAGAGAAGAAGAAAGGGAATATTTACCACTTTCGAACATTTCTTCATAAGCAAAGCAAATCTGCCTTACAGTTTTTTGAATCTAAGAAGTCTACTGTAGATACAAGTATTTGCATAAAAGATTAATGTGATTCTTCTACAGCTGAAAAGCACAACTAATATTGATAAACAACATTAAAATCACATATGCTGATGGAGCTATATATCTTATTTGAAAAGCAATATTTTAAGCTGGTATTGTATCATAGTATGTCCACAGCCTGAAGTTATCCTGCAGATGAGTGGATGACCTACAGCTTACACTTTAAAACAGTGATACAGAAACAAATTCCGCGTGTCCAGAGCTCAGGATGTTTCTTTTTGGAGCCTGAGGTGGTGTACCTATTCTGTTTTGTGTTGGATGTCCATGCTAATGTTTTGGCAGTGGGGGGACTTCAAGGGTGGCCTCTATGAGAAATGACCAGGGGCTAACCATGCTGGATGCAGATGGTTCCAACTATCTCTGCAACAGAGTTACCACAGGAAAAAGCTGAGCCCGTCAGTGAAAAAACACAGGGCAAACACTGCATAGCAGTGTGAGAGAGGGGGCGTGGTGGGGGGGCGGGAGGGGGAAGTACGAGAAACAGCCCTGCAGTCTCCAATGTCAGAGCAGAGGGAGAGGCAGAGGTGCTCCAGGTGCCAGAGCAGACATTCCCCTGCAGCTTGTGGAGGGGACTATGGTAGAGCAGGTATCTCCCTGCAGACCATGAAGAGAACCATGACAGAGCAGGTGGATATTTCCTGAAAGAAGTTACAGCTCATGGAAAGTCCGTGCTGGAGCAGGTTCTCCTGACAGGAACTACAGCTGGTGGAAGTTCCCACTTTGGATGAGGTTTATCCTGAAGGACTGCAGCCTGTGGAGAGGACTCTGACCGGAGCAGTTCTTGAAGCGTGACAGACCATAGGAAAGACCCACGTTGGAGCAAGGGAAAAATGTGAGGAGGAAGGAGTGGCAGAGATGAACTGTCATGGTCTGACAGCAACCCCCTACTCCCCATGCCCATTGCACTGCTCAGGGTGCAGGGGATGGAGGAGTCAAGAATGAAGGAGTGAAGTTGAGAATGGAAAAAAAGGTTGAGTGGGAGGAAGGTGTTTTAGTTTGTCTTCATTTCTCAATATCCAAATCTATTTTAATTAAAAATGAATTAAATTGATTTTCCTTAAGTCAAGTCTGTTTTGCCAGTGATGGTATTTGGTAAGTGAACTCCCTGTCTTCATCTCAACCCATGACTTTTTTCATCTTATTTTCTCCCCTGTCTTGTTGAGAAGAGGGGTGAGAGAGAAGCTGGGTGGGTGTCTGGCAGACAGACAAGGTCAACCCACCTTGCTGAAAGCTAAACATCTAAGCCCTTGCTAGTCACTCTAGGCTTCATTTTGTGATCAGTGGATGGAAATAGGCACGTTTAGAAGGCAATGCATCTGACTTGTCTAAGGACAAGCTGAAGTGAGTATTACCTTGATTAGAAAGAGACACAGGAGTGACTAGCTCAGGCTTAGATGTCAAGCTTTTAGACATCTAGATTTCTATCCATGTTCCATTCTTTTAAGTCCTGGATACCAACTTTGACGTGCTGTCAGAGAATATAAAGTCTTTAGACTTTAGACTTTAACAGCTTTGTTTCCTGTAATAATCATTAGCAAGAGAATAGTTTCTTTTTCAATTAATTTTCACAGAACTTTTTTCTTTTTATTTTTTTCCCCTTTCTTAATTTCTTTTTATCCCAGAAGAAAGAAGGATCAAAATGGCAGTCAGAGGGGTTTGGAAAAGCATTTATAAAATGTTAAGGCTTATACTATGCTATATATCTCTTCCATCCAAATGGGTATTACTATGCTCTCCTTATTGATCCTGGTAACACCATCCTTTTCATCAGTATCCAAAGGAAAAAAGCATTTTGGACCCCTTTTTTAGAAAAGTGAATTGCTTTATTCTTTTGGCTGTTTATCAGCACTGTTATCATACAATAATTGACTGGTGACAAGAATTTCATTTCTCAGTAGTGTCTGATGTAATCTGTAAATTATATTACTGAGTCTTACTCATTGCATCTGACATACTTTGCATTTTGACTGGCTGGCCATAGAGCTTCTCTTTTGAGATTTAGATTGCCAGAAATGTAACAGAGAACAAGAATGGCTTCCTGCCAATCAAATTATAGAACACTGAAAAGGTCAGAGTTACACAGTATATTACTGTCTTTCAGAGATTGTACTGGGTATTAAAATTCTCTGATGTCTCATTTCACTGACAAAGATTGTAATGAGAACAGGAAGCAGCACAGGATGGATCGGGCTTGCTGACCACAATTTTTATGAGGATGAGAAATGGAAAAAAAAAAAGACCCCACGGAAAAAACAACTCCTTCTCATTATATTTAGATTTCTAATATATGGAGTTCTTCCATTAGGAAAACCCAAATAAAAATTCCTTAGATCAGAGCTGTCCACACAGCTCTGGGTTAGACACAGGATACAGTATTTCTGTTCCAGAAGTAGAATGTGAAATGAATTGTGAGAGAAAACGAACAGATATAAATGGTAGGTAAATTGCACAGGACAGTTTCCTGCTGTAATTTACTGTGTGCTCTGCAAAATTCAAAGTAGATGTTCTCGCTACCACTTCAGAGTAGAATGAAATCAAAGCTCAAAACCCCTTCAGCACTGGATGAATTCCTGGATGAATAGCAAAGTAGCGTCTGTCAGGAGAACTGGCATTCCTGGATGCAGGAACCGTTGGTGAAATCAGTTTTTAAGCTCATTACTATTTTACTATTTGGGGCTTGATCCAAATATCCTGTAGTTTGTGTCTCAATTATCACACACAAACAGACCTTCTTGATTTCTACCATTACCCGAAAGAAAGCTGTAGCCACATGGGGGTTGGTCTTTTCTCCCAGGTAACAAGCAATGGGATAAGAAGAATTCACCTCAAGTTGTACCAGGGGAGGTTTAGACTGGATGTTAGAAAAAATTTCTTCAATGAAAGGGTGGTCAAGCATTGGAACAGGCTGTCAAGGGAAGCGATTGAGTCACCATCCCTGGAGGTATTTAAAAGACATATAGACGTGGTGCTTAGGGACATGGTTTAGCAGTGGACTTCTAGTGTTAGGTGTACGGTTAGACCTGATGATCTTAGACGTCTTTTCCAATCTAAATAATTCTATTATTCTATCAAATAGTGCGACAACTTGACATTCTAATTCCAGAGTGTTTTATTACCTCTTTCCCCTACTGAAAATGGCTACATAAAGGAATGGATGAATTGCTTTTAATTTCTTTCGGGTCATGTTTGTGTCTATGTTATGGGACAGTGTGTCTCCACCATGTCTTTCTCAACTTAGGTAAGTTGAAGCAATTGGGAAAAAGTAGTAGAGATTTAGGTTGTCTTTCCTCACGGTCATCTTTTTCTATAGTAAAAAATTACTTAGCTGGAGCAGATAGTCTAGGGTTAAGGTACGACCATAATAGTAAAAAAAGGAAAAGTTGGAGAGACAAAAAAAAACCCCAACACACACACACCCCCACACACACCCACACACACCCCCACACCCCCACACCCACCAAGAGCAGTAACATAAAAGGTTAGGATAAACGTTTACCAGAAAGGCCAAGCAGAGAGTATGAAGCCTGAGGAGTTAAATATCAGAACTTACTTTCCTTACAGAAAGTAATTCTTCAGACTTGATTCCCTGTATCAGAAAATATGTTTTAAAGTAGCAGTTTTATAGAGGCTTTTATGGAACTTATTTATTTGTTTACTTTCATAGTTGTGATGTAAGTCCTACAGAAAACAATTCTACAATATCATCCCTCATCTGGTGTCTCACAGAATTGTGAATACATTTTAGTAGTATCTTCATGCAAGCAAAAATGTTCTAAATAGAGGAACCAGCACAGAATTGTCCCTAGATTAATGAAAATGCAGTGAACACCATAATGCAGCACAAGAAAACATATATATCTAAAGCTCTATGGCAGGGATTAGGAGACCAAGGTCCAGTTTCTTTTTGTGGTTTTTTTTCCTTGAAATTTCACATATTTGTGTGACATTCAGTTTCTAAGCGGAGAATGCCATGTTTTGGTAGCTTTTACTGGTAGTGTGGTGGCAAGTGTATTCATGTTTTTTAGTCCTACAGGTGTTACAGTGATGGCAGCCATGGATTTGCCTACATTTGAAACCGTTGATAACTGCCGTGAAAGTCTGTACTACCTCCTGTAATATGCACATTAATGGTAGAGTCTGGCCTTTCTTTACCATCCCTAACAATTCCATAGGAAATACCACGTCTTAAAGTATTAATAAAAAAATACATTACTGTCTACTGACCTCCCCCAGATTTATGCCCTTCAAACCACTGGCAACACTGATCTAGAACTGGTACTTTCAGATGGATATATATAAAAAAATAAATAATCATTTTATGGGGAGAATAACACAATATTTGGCCTAAGTTCACTTTTGGAAACAATTTCATTAAACAAATATAAAGTTTTGTGCAATAGATTTCAGACCAGATCCTTTATGTTCATTACTTCAATAAGTAAATAATGTTACTACATTTTAAACTGACATGTTCTAAAAGTTACAAATTTTATAATCTATTTTCACTATGCTAACATTCATTGCCCTTAAAACTGACATTACTCCCATCTATGACAAAGTAATTTTAAAATTATTTATATTCCATTCCAGCTAAATTTTAAAATGTTTAGTACAGAAAGACTGTAGATAGGCAAAGCATTGGCAACACAGAATAGTTTCTACTGCAAAGTAGTATCTCTTAAACTTTTTTATTTCATTAATTCCCTCCCTCCTCCTCTGCAAAAATATTTCAACATTCTCAAATTTTAGAAGCATCCATCCATATTTTTTTTTTTAGAACAACTTGAGAAAAGAAAGTGTCATGTTGATTAAATATAAAAACAGTGGCCAGTATTAGACAATATTTTCCTCTAAGACTTTTCAGTAGTAAAAAAAGGATACAAAGCAAACTAAATATTTTCTTATGTGACTCCTCTAATCCATGAACAAAACCTATGCCACTCTGTTCATGAAATAAGAATTCTGAGTGTGTAGGGAAGGTGTTGTATACAACTCTCATGGTTCAACCCCAGCTGGCAACTAAGCACCACACAGCTGCTCACTCACTCCCCCACTGCCCCCACAGTGGGATGGGGGAGAGAGTCGGGAAAGTAAAAGTCAGAAAACTTGTGGACTGACACAAAGACAGTTTAACAGGTAAAGCAAAAGCCACACACGCAAACAAAACAAAGCAAGGAATTCATTCACCGCTTCCCATCGGCAGGCAGATGTCTGGCCATCCCCAGAAAAGCAGGGCTCCATCACGTGTAATGGTTACTTGGGAAGACAAAACCCATCACTCTGAATATACCCCACATCCTTCTTCTTCCCCCAGCTTTATATGATGAGCATTGATGTCCTATGGTATGGAATGTCCCTTTGGTCAGTCAGGGTCAACTGTCCTGGCTGTGTCCCCTCCCGACCTCTTGTGCAGCCCCAGCTACTCACTGATGGGGTGAGAGGCAGGAAAGGCCTTGGCTCTGTGTAAGTGCTGCTCAGCAGTAATGAAAACATCCCTGTATTATCAACACTGTTTCCAGCACAAATCCAAAACAGAGCCCCATACTAGCTACTGTGAGGAAAATTAACTCTTCCCCAGCCAAAACCAGCACAACCACTCTTGCAAAAATATACATCATCACTAAAATGGGACCTAATTCCATCTACCAGGCAGGGGACAGTTTGCTGTAGGATTTGATGGCAGTGAAAACCCTAGTTCGGTGTATGCTTGTGAGCCAAACTATTAATGCATTTTATAATGCTCCATGTTCAGACTCTTTTGGTCTTCAGCCAGGGAACCAAAATTCTGGATATTATATTTAGTAGTTATGCAGTGTCCATAGCTGACCTGATGGTTCCCAGTGAGCTTTTCACATGAATTGTCTTTGTAGATTACTGTAGAGCACGGGCGCACATGCTGGTGCGTGACAGGGGATCGGTTTTTGAGACATGAAAAGGAAAGGGTGGTGGAACAAGGTTTCAGTGGTGTCATCAGATGCTGAACTTAATTGAACATTTCCCCAAAATAGTTTGCATTTTCTCACTTGGCTGTAGCTAGGGGTTATGAAGACTTTATTATCCTCTTTCATAGCACCCTTGAAACTGTAGGTGGAAGATGTTAAAGACTGGAGTCTGTTTAGTGGGGGACCACCAAAATGATTAGGCAGCTGGAGCACGTGAGAGAAAGGAAAGTCTGAAAGAAATGGGTTTATTAATTTTCAAGAAGAAGCTAGTGGACATTTATTGTTGTCTCCAGCTATGTTAATGAGAGGTTGTAGAGAAGAAACAGACCTTTTTGAAGGTACGAAGTAAATTGATAGTAAGCAACAGGAACAAGTTGCGACAAGAATGTTATGATTAGGTATCGGGGGGAAAAAATTATGATGAGGATGGTAAAACACTGGAACGTCATCCAGAGAGGATGCAGAACCTCAGTCTTTCAAGATATCTAAAACTGTACAAGGCTCTGAGCAACCTGATGTAAGTTGATCCTGCTCTACCTGGGGGCTTGAAGCAGATGAGATGCAGCAGCCCTTTCCAATCTGTGTTATTCTATGATTCGATAGTTTCTCACTTAATTTGCAGGCAATGCTGTCAGTGGAAAAACACAAGTTATTTCTCAGCACAATGTCAGAGTCAAGAATATAACCATTCCTATTCCTCAAAGTCAGAGGAAGCTGGTAGTGACCTGTAGTGACCATTATCTGCATAAGAGTACAGAAAAAAAGATTGTGGTGTAAAGTGAAAAACCATGAACTCGTGCAAAGTCTGGAAAAGAATATATATTTATTGGATGGGATTCTTGAAAAATGTTACAAAGGTATGTGTTTTACCTTCCTTATCATAGACTGCCTGTCTTGGTTTCAGCTGCGATAGAGTTAATTTTCTTCTTAGCAGCTGGTGCAGTGCTCGGTTTTAGGTTTGGTGTGAGAATAATTTTGATAATATACTGATGCTTTTTGGTTGTTGCTATGTAATGTTCATACTAAGCCAAGAACTTTTCAGTTTCTTGGGCCCTTCCAGCCAGAGGGCTGAGGGGGGCATAGGAAATTGGGAGGGGACACGGCCAGGACAGGTGACTTGAACTAGCCAAAGGGATATTCCATACCGTATGACATCATACTGAGTATATAAACTGGGGGAAGAAGAAGGAAAGGGGGAGACACTTGGCATTACAGCATTTGTCTTCGCAAGTAACTGTTACGTGTGAAAGAGCCCGGCTTTCCTGGAGATGGCCAGACATCTGCCTGCCCATGGGAGGTGGTGAATGAATTCCTTGCTTTGCTTTGCTTGCATGCATGTCTTTTGCTTTACCTATTGAACTGTCTTTGTGTCAGTCCATGAGTTTTCTAACCTTTACTCTCCCAACTCTCTCCCCCATCCCACTGTGGGGGAGTGAGCAAGCAGCTGCATGGGGCTTGGTTACCAGCCGGGGTTAAACCATGACACTGTGCTATATGGGTTAGTCTATTTATTGTTCTTGACACAAGCATTAGGAAAGGAAGAGAGAGCCCAGTTATAATGTTCCATATAATCTGGAAGTGATTGGTGTAAACTATGCAACTCTTTGACCTTTCCACTGTTCTGACAGTCAGTTTGATAGCCTTTCTCAATTCTCTTTCTTCAGAGCATCAATCACCTCTGAAAAGCGGAAGGGGAGAAAAAAAAAAAAAAAAAAAAATGGAGAGGCTACTACCTAGCTGCAAAAGAAGTGTAGGGACAGATTTGGTTTTGACTTGTTTGGATTTATTATATGACGGCTAGAAGACTGCGCAATCGATTGCTTATTTAACGACATTAAGTCCTGTCTTGGGACTGCACTAGTGGCTCTGATCTATACTTAAAATTAAACTCCTGTTCTCACAAATGCTGTGAAAGAGCACTGGGTGGATTGCTTGAAACAGATACTTCAGTTTGCATGGGTTGTACTTTACAAGACAACACGAGGTCTGCATTTTAAAGCTTACAGCGTAAGTCTAATGTATTTATAAAACAAAAACAAAAGAAAACAAGCAACACTAATATACAAACTGGATTGTAACAGGTCATTAAGAACCACTGCTGGTCTCTAAATTCTGCTGAGACAAATCTGTGAATCCTGTGATAGATCAAATATCACAGATCATGATGCCGGAACGGATATCAAACGTGACCTAGCTAAAAGCTAGGATTAGCATTCTCAGTTGATAAGGTAAACTAGAGAAACAACCAATGTACTTTTTAATATTGTCTCTGATGCAAAGTTAGAATTCTCTGTAAGCTAGTCTAGTAGCTAATTATCTCACAATTTAAATAAAAAATCTTATTTCTGGACTGAATTTGCTTAGCTTCGATTTCTAGACACTGTACATTGATAAACTTCTGTGGGCAGAGCATATTACCAAGTTTTATATTTATACACAGAGATTTAGAGTGGGATTAATCTCAACTAAATTTTAAGGTGAGACTCAGTTTGAGACAAAGAACCTTAAATATATGTGTGCATATGTAAGGGTCTGTACGTGAACTAAATTTCCAAAAATCCTGGTTTTCGACAATGGAGTCAACAGCACCTGCAGGTCTCTGCAGCTGGGCAGCCAGTAGGTTGAACAAAATTGCTCTCCAGGCTCTTTTGATTTGATTTGATTGTTCAGATCTCCATTTTCAACAACAGGATTTTAAACATTCACTGCACAGGTACTCATCTGTTTTAGGTATCTTAATTTGTGCTTGAATTACAGTTTTGCTGAGTATTTTGCTTTTGACTGAATGCCTGCAACTCAGATAATTTGCCAAAATCTGGAAAAATGGTATGTCTACCTTCCTTCAGCCAACAAGTCCAATAAGGACATGTAGACCCATAAAAAGAGCAATAAGATGGGAAAGTATTTCCACAGTCAGTGTCAGTGTCAGCTAATAAAGTCCTCTGGCTGAACACAATATACCAAAAAAAGTAATGTGTGGGGTTTTTTTTGGTGGGCAATAGTGTATGTCAAACCCCATTTTCTAAGGGAAAGCCAGTTCAAGTGTCAACCACAGAAATTATGACATCTTAGAAACACCATAGAACTCATCCACAAAGTACTCAAGCATCTGTTTAAGTTTAAGCACTGTAGTATTTCCTTTAAAGTCAACGTGCCAACTTGAGCGCTGAAAGTTAAGCAGATGGTTAAGTTCTCTGCTGGACTGGGGTCATTGCCTGTACTTCAGAGCATATGTGGACTCATGATAAAATGGACTGAAAATTAAATGACTGCAATTAAACTTCTGTGTATATGTTGTCTCCTGCTTTTGTTTAATCTACCTTTGTAATTTTCAGATCTCGAGGGCTGCCCACAGCATCTGGTCCACCGTCTGCGTCTTGTATAGAGATCTGAAATATGCCTGCTAATAAGCTTCCACACATCAACTGATTAACACATAGATGTTCAGGAACCTTTTAGAAGAGGCACAAAATAGCTGTGAAGTTGAAAACTGACACTTTAAACTCTAATCCTGTTGCTTTCTGTGTCCTAAATATTTTTATGAGAGTACCTTTTACCTCACTGACTGAGGAAAGAAGTGGGGGTTGGAGGGACTACAAGGTCAGGATGAAAAAGGAGAAAGATTTGTTTGTTTGTTGGTTTAATTAAGAAATGGATTTTTTTTCCTGAAGGTTGTGATGCAATCAGACTGCATTTATGAGAGGAAAGAACTGGTGCCAAGGTCCTGGTTTGTTGCAACCTGTATTATAAATATGGATGAAAGCCAGGCTGTGCTTACACAAGAAAGGGTGCCAAGGACAGAGGCAGAACTGATTCTCTTCTCTCTGTTCGTTCCTGAGGTAGAGAAAACAGAAGTTTTACATTTCTTTCAGTAATTGTCGTATATGAAAAAGGAGACGAGAAACTGGTCTGTACACCCTGACTAAACAATAGTTTGTCCAGATTTAAATGGAGGTAGATGATTTTATATTTCAACACTGATGCAGCAATGGGATTATCTCCAAAACTCAAATATATATATATATATATATATCTCAATTTAATTATGAAACTAAATCGATATAAAAATGATAAGACGGTTCTGTTAAATTCTCAAAAATATTTGTAGATAGATCACTTACTGAATGTTACTCCTGGTGGTATCCCATAACTTCTTTTGATTCTAGTGATTACTTTTATATAAATGTTATAATCACTGGTATACAGTATTGAGATGGTGCAAAGTGTGGGGACTGAGAAACAGTAAACATCACAGTTCACCAATACAGTGTCGTCCATTGATTTTTAAAATGGCAAATAATGCATATTTTAATGTGGGCACATATGATTCACTTATTTAAGAATAAATGAGATGGGACATTTCACAAGGTGAAGATTTTCAAAGAATGTGGGGATAACGGTGGATAATCAGCTGAACATTCATTGTCTTCTAAAACCTCTTCTTTGGCTAAAAGAAGTAGACGTCTTCCTCCAGTGAATGAAAACCAGAGTCTCACAGGGTTAGGGACAGAGAAAAGGCAGACATAAGAGGGGCACCAGATGTGTCCAGTCATCAATGGCAGTGCTGGCATTGCTGCAGCTTCTGAACAAGAAGACTTATTCTTGCTAGTTTGTGGAAGAAGCTGTAAGTAAAAAGAAAGATAGCACCAGGGTAGGAGGGAATGCTAGAGGGGAAAAAAGTCCAGATCGAACGTGTACGAGGCCTCAAATGGTCTTGCTTCAGGTGTGAGCAACAGGTCTTATGACATAAGATCTCTTAATTTTATTCAATTCTCACACCTAATGTTGCTTAAATTACTCAAGATGTCTTTAGTTCCTCTTATGAAAAGATCTTTAAATTGTATACATTGAAGTACCTTCATGGAATTACTCAGATTTCTGAAATACAGGAAATTACACTTAAACAACAAAATCTTGTTTACTCTTAGGGTGATTCAGCATTCGAACAGATTGCCCAGAAAGGCTGTGGAGTCTCTGTTCTTAGAGATATAAAAAATCCATGTGGACATAGCACTGAGCAACCTGCTCTAGTTACTCCTGCTTTGAGCAGGGAGCTGCACTATGTGATCTCCAGAGCTTCCTTGCCAGCCTCAACTGTTCCATGCTAGGAGAAGACTTATCCTCTGTTCTACAGCTAAACAACCTCTTCTATATCATTAGTAAATAAAATGTGAGATATCACCATTAGCAAAGCATTGGTGGTAACAACACACTGAAAGATATTCTGTGTCTCAATGGAAAAAAAATATTTAAAAAACCTGTAGTGTCCTCTTTAGCCTGGAAATTTCTTGTTCACCACTAGCTTCTTCAGCACCGAAACATTACACAATTGGCAGCTGCAGAAGTGCTCCATCACCTTCCAAGGGATTGAGGTGAGGCTGACTGGCCTGTAGTTAGTTCCCTGCATCCTCCTTCTTGCCCTTTTTGAAGATAGGCATGACATTTTCTTTCCTCCAGTCCTCAGGTACCTCTCCCAGTCACCATGATCATTCAAAGATTATCGAGAGTTGCCTGGAAATTGTATCAGCTGGCTCCTGCAGCACTCATTGGGGGCATCTTATCAGGACCCATGGATTTATGTATGTGCAGTTTGCTCAGCTATTCCCTGACCTGATATTATTTTACCATGGGTAAGTTGTCCTTGCTCCAAACTTTCTCAAAGGTCTCTAAAGCCTGGGATTTCTGAAGGCCAGGCTTGCAAGTAAAGACTTAGGCAAAGAAGGGACCTAGTACCTCAGCTTCTCCATGTGGGTCAGGGCAACCCCAAGTACAAATACAGGCTGGGCAGCGAAGGTATTGAGGGCAGCCATGAAGTGAAAGCCTTGGGAGTATTGGTGGACAAAAAGCTCAACATGACCTGGCAATGTGCACTTGCAGCCCAGAAAGCCAACCGAATCCTGGGCTGCATCAAAAGCAGTGTGACCAGCAGGTCAAGGGAGGTGCTTCTGCCCCTCTGCTCCGCTCTCATGAGACCCCACCTGAAGTGCTGCATTCAGCTCTGGGGCCCCCAGCATAAGGACATGGACCTGTTGGAATGAGACCAAAGGGTCAAAATGATGATCAGAGGGCTGCTGCACCTCTCTTATGAAGAGAGGCTGAGAAATCTGGGGTTGTTCAGCCTGGGGAAAAGAAGGCTATGGGGAAACCGTATGACAGCCTTCCAGTACCTAAAAGGGGCCTACAAGAAAGCCGGAGAGGGGCTTTTTACAAGGGCATGTAGTGATAGGACAAGGGGAAATGACTTTAAACTGAAAGAAGGTAGATTTAGATTAGAAATAAGGAAGACATTTTTTATGGTGAGAGTGGTGAGACATTAGAACAGGCTGCCCAGAGAAGTTGTGGAGTTGTGGATGCCCCACCCTTGGAAGTGTACAAGGACAGGTTGCATGTGGCTTTTAGCAATATGATCTAGTGGAAGGTGTCCCTGCCCATGGCAGAGAGGTTGGAACTCAATGGTCTTTAAGGTTCCTTACAACCTAAACTATTATATGATTCTATAATTCTGAGTCACCAGGTCACCTGTCCCATTCAGCAGTGGGCCCATATTTTCCTTAGTCTTCCTGTTGTCACCTATGCACTTACAGAATAACTTCTTGTCTTTCACTTCTCTGGACAGATTCAATTCCGCTTGGGCTTTGGCTTTCCTTGCCTTATCCCTGCATGCTCTGACAGTTGCTTTGTAGTCATCTGAGGACACCTGTCTTTGCTTCTACCCCCTGTATATTTCCTTTTTGTGTTTGAATTTGGCCAGGGACTCCTTGGTCATCCATGCAGGCCTCCTGGCATTTTTGCCTGACTTCCTACTTAGTGGGATGGACTGCTCTTGATCTTGGAGGAGGTGATCCTTGGATATTAACCAGCTTTCTTGGGTCCATCTTCCCTACAGGGTCTTTTTCCATGGGATACTTCCAAGCAGATCTTTGAAGTGGCCAGTCTGCTGTCCTGAAATCTAGTGCTGTGATTTTACTTTTTGACCTGCTCCCTCATCTTAGGATTCTGAGCTCCTGACTCTCATCATCACTGCAGCCAAGGCTGCCTTCAACCTCACATCCCCAAGGAGCCCATCCTTGTTTGTGAGTATAACGCCCAGCAGAGCACCATTCCTCATTAGCTCCTCTATCACCTGGGTCAGGAAGTTGTCACCAATGCTTTCCAGAATCTCCTGACTACTTATGCCCTGCTGTGCTGTCCCTCCAACAGACACTGGAGTAGTTGAAGTCCTATATGAGGACTAGAGCCTGCAAACATAAGACTGCTTCTAACTGTCTGTAGCAGTCAACCAGAAACAGGAAGTGATGGGGATTTTCAAATATCCTAACTTTCAGGTACTCTTTGTACACTTTTGACTTTCTAATTCTGCCTTGAGTTAATTTAGATGTATTTACAACGAACACTAACTTAATGAAGTGTTTCTGACCAGGTTGGGAAAAAAATAAAAAAGCCAGCACTAGTTTGAAAATGATGGATGTCAACAAAGAGGAATTTTTAATGTTCATATTTAACATTACACTGAGCCTGAACATTTTCACCTGGGCTTATTCATCTCATTTACATTGGTGACAGTAGGTACATATTTGAATGAGTTTAATAAAAGCCTTGTTTCATTACTGCAGCACTTTTCTGTTGCACTATGCTGAGAAATGTCAGTAAGTAATTGGAGCATGCACTAGGGAATGTATACCAGGAATGCATTTTGGGCCCATATCATGCAATGTGATTTCTCCTGCATGCTAGAGGTACCCACAGAGCAGGAACAAGCAATTTATAATGCTGTATCAGAGCTTCAGAGCAAAATATTACTACCAACATACTTTGTTTTCCAGTATGTTAAGTCTTCCCAAGGTTGTAGCACTAGTGCATTCCATCTATATGTGCCTTCAACACTAGAAACAAAATCTTTCTGCCTTCTTCTCTTAGAGCCACTTGAATTTATTACCTACTGAGATGATCTTAAATCTCATTTAAGAAATACCATCCTTGATACTGATCAAGGCATCACTTATCCACCTCTTGTGAACAAATGCTCATGTATTTCAACCACTCTGTTACCTTTTAATTCATGGTGAAATAGCAAAGAACGTAAACGTTATGCTGAACTGGGATTCACAGACAGCAGTAGAGATTAAGAATTGTTGATAGGTAATTATCACAATCACTAATTGTTGGAAATATATCTCTGGCAGAGAGGACTTTCAATCAATTATTGTCTTTTTTAAGTACTGAAATTGATAGAATGTCTTTTAGTAGTTCAAAACAAGCAAAGAAAAGAGGAAATTGGCAACTGACTGACTTCTATGCCTTCCCGTGGTACGAGTCCTAGCCTGTATTCAGAAGCAGTTGCGGGTTTTTTTTAGTTCGGTTGTATAAGCCCTAGAGACGAGACCATAGAGTTTCAAATCCACTAGTAACCCTGGGAGATGTATCTTCGAATGTATTCATCACATTTTTTTTCTTGCAATTAAAAAAAAAAAAGAAGAAGAAGAACCAAATCTTCTATTTGACGAAAAATTAAATCTGTTTCCATCACTGAGTAACCATTAACCTAGCAGTAGAAAACATACTTTTCCATCGCTGGTTTTAGAAGGTTTCAATTTGAAGTTCCCTTTGGGGCAAGTAACTACCCATACTACATACTTTGGTTCCTTTACTTCTGCTCGCTACATGAATATTTAAATATTACAGACCAAATTAATCTCTCTATCAGGAGGAATTGAGAGATTCACTTATAAAAAATGCAATAGCCAGATGCACAACACTCTTCAAAGAAGTGGTATGCATTGCTTCAAATCCCTTCAGATATAGGAGAAAAGCAACAGTTTTCCACAATCGAGATTTGAATGCAAACCATTGTGCTAATAAATCAAGAGGAAATCATGGTGTTCTTACTAAGCTTTTTTTTTCTAGATTAAGGAAACTACTTTCCTGCTACCACCATTTTCATTGAAACAACTATTTCCTAGAAAGAAAGAAAGAAAGAAAGAAAAATCCTTATCTGCAGTTATATAATTAATATATATATTTCTGTAATAATTTTATTATCTGTATATATCATATAAATAATATGAAATATATTTATTTTAAATTGGCAGAGATCTTTTGCCAAATTATAATGTCTTTGCTCTTAAAATTATTAATATTTTAATATTGTGTTTCTAAATCTAAAAAAACATATTTAAAATTGGCTCAAGCAGGAAAGAAGATGAGAACAGAAAAAAATCATCTAGAGTTGAGAATTCTGCTTTTTGAAGTTTTCTGGTAGCAGCAATCATCATCAGCTGAACAACAAAACAATTAATCAACTTCAGCTTTTGTTATCTACTGCTGAATCTTTGGAGATGAAAGTTGACTCATGTAACCCAAGGCTCTCATGAATTTGAAAGTAGATCAAACAGAGCAATTTACTAATCACTATTCTAGGGTCATGGTTAAAATGCAGTTTGGGTAACCACATTTGGCCTGTTCTAATGCTCTCAATATCATCAGATAGATTTTTCTGTTCCCACTTGCTGTCCCACATTGCAGTTTGTAATTATTATGTCTTGTGGGGTTTTTTTTTTCTTTCTTTTTCTTTTTCTTTCTTTTTCTTTTTCTTTTTTTTGTTTTGTTTTGTCTTTGTGTTGGTTTGGGGTTTTTTTATTATTAACAGGGGCATATAAGAGTCTGAGAAAGTTATTTCTTTTCTGCTGTTTTGGTTGGGGGTTTTTTGGTGGGTTTTTTTTTTGGGG
>JAVJGI010000040.1:21242317-21256341 GCA_035590275.1 Ibycter americanus | reverse complement strand
AAAAACCCGAACAGATGTTCCTAAACTGAATGTCATGAGTTAGAAGTTTAAAAAATCTCTCCTAAATTTCTGGTCTACTGAGGATTGTTTGACATTACATATTAAATAGGTCCTAAGTATCTCATAAGTCATGAATAAACAGGATACTTTTTGCATTAGTTTTTTGGGATTTGTTTTTTTGTTTTTTGTTGTTGTTGGGTTTTTTTACACCTTTACACCGGATTATACACTAATAAAGAATGGGACTATAAGAACAACTGAAATAAAATTACTAGTAAGCCTGGTAATTAGGAAAAGAATATAAATCACATCAGAATTATTTTAACTGAAAGAGTAATGAAAAATATAAAACGTTCTTATAAATTCTAGGCTACACTTACTTCTGCTCCATGCAACAACTGTTAAAATTTGAGTCTTCTGTTACAGACTAATTAGAATGATTTAGATATTTTTACTCATTTCCTTTAATTCCTTTTCATTTTTTTAAAGTGTGGTGGTTTTTTTCTCAAAGAGTGAAAGTTAAAAAAACTTTAAAACAAGAAGCAAATTCTCGAGATTGCAATCACTGACAGAATGAAAAAACTGGGAACAAATTAGAAAAGAATATGATTAAAGAGAGTAAAAAATATGTTCTTTAGAAATTATGTGGAGAATAATCTTTAATTCCCTTCCAAATGGGTTGTGAAGATAGAATTCAATACCATGAAAAAGAAGCAAAATCACTGGACTACTGATTCATTTGAGTGTTGTAGAATGTAGTCCAGTGATATGGTCAACCTGATTATAGCAGAGGTCAGCACATATGTTGTCTTTTTGATTTATTATGTAATTATAAACTTATTCAGCTGCCAAATAAATCACTATGAGTCCTTTGGTTGATTGCAACGGGAGTAGGATAGGAATCTAAATAATTTGATTTTTTAGATATACCTTTCCTAAGCTAATGGGACACTATTTCTGAAATTATGATAGAGGGCCTGGGAAAACCAAAACCAAACAGAATAAACTGCAGCCTATATAATGTGTTAAAGAATAGTGTTAATTCGTTTTCTGAATTGCTGTTTAAAATGTCATCCTTTTTCATTACATTGTCAAGTTTCTGCACTTTCTATTAACTGAGATCAGTTACACAGTAATACAACACTTCCCTACGTGCTCTTAGCACACAGATAAAAATTCTGTTGACTAGAGAAACAGGCTACAGGAAGAAGCTAATAAGGACAGTTAATTTTATAATGCCCTTTTAAAATAGATCATTTACTTGCTGTTTTATACAGATCGAGACTGCTTTTTTTAGCACGCCATTGTATGATTTGCCTCGGTTCAGAAAAGGAAATTTTTATTGTACAGTTTCCTCAAATTTCCTAAATAAAGATTAATTTTTATTACTACTACAATTCTGTATCAAGAAATAAATTTAATATTTTTGCTGATAAAAAATGGTAAATACATTTTAGGCTCATGATTTGTAAACACAGACTGATAATTGCAGTGCACCTACAGTTGCCACAAAACAGATACATTATTTTGGGAAATCCATATAGGTATAATATTCTATCTGCAAAAGCTAAGACTGGATGAAAAGACAAACAACTTTTTTTTCCCCTCTTTTCTGTATTACTATCAAAATTGAATTACTGTTAGTATATTCAAATCAACCTGCTCCGAACAAGCCCTTTTCCTGGGCATGTTTTGCAAAGTATGAACTTTGAAATATCCTTCCTTATTCTGTAGAGAGCCATTTCTCAATTGTTACTAAATTTGCTTAGCATAAGCCAAGTGTTTGCCACCCATAAAATATTTAAAAGATGTGTGATATAAATTATGTCCCATTAGACTTCATATAGTTAGTATTAGCCCCATTTACTGTTGTCTAATAGCATTATATGTCTAAACAGTGATTTTGAATTTTCTTTTATCCTATGCTGAAACATCAACAATAGCAATCTGAAGAACCCATTTACAATTTGTGTTGCAATTAATGAGAAGTTGTTGGGGTTTTTTTTCCGTGGAGAGAAGGATCAAACCTTTTTTTATTTTCCATTGACATGCATTTTTTTCTCCTGGTGCTTCTGAAAAGAATGCTGTAGGGAATTTCACCTATGGCTGAAGCAGCAGCAGTCATCATCTCTTGGTTTACATCAACTGCAAATTAAGTACTGTTGGCAGTACTTACTTATAAGCTTTTACTTGATTCATTAATTATTTTGTCACTAATGCCTAACCTGCCTATTCTGTTATTGTAATTTAGGACAATGGTGACTTTCCTTGTCAAATCAAATAGTTATAGGACAGTAGCAGGCAAGATCTGAGTGGAAACCAACAATTAAAATTAATATTACTGTATAATATTTGCAGGGTCACAAAATATTTCCTTTCTTCATCCCTCCCAATACAATTTTCTATCGTGCCACATAGCTATGTTTGCATAGACAGATATATTTCTCTTTGTGGAAGTACTCCAGGTATCTCCTGATATGTGAATGTCTCAACAACTGCTAGGGCAGTTTAATGCTTTGTAAAACTTATTAGCCATCATGTAATGTTATTAATTTAGTAAGCTACTAGCACCAAGGCCATCGCTCTTCTAGCATAAGAATTTATCTTTTCTGCTAATGGCAAAATCTGTATGTAGGTTCTATCCTGAGCTACTGTTATGCTGCACCATTCAGGTTTGTAAGCTGAATTATTTTTCCTTCCTGGGTGTAACACTGTGAATTACATATATGATAATAGATGCCTTCACAGTTAATGTATAATAATCCAGTATAGTTACACTAAACGATTTAAGATGAATAACAACAGAGCCTGGGAAATACTCAATACCATGTTGCACTTCACCTCTTAATAATGCAAAAGAAGTTAGCATTTACTTTGTTTTAGTCCTCAATCTTCTGTAGGTGCTCTTAAGATAAAAGGATTAAATAATTCTTCTATGCATGAGGATCCATCAGGGTCATGCTGGCTTGAGTGGGAGGTTAGGAATGAGTTTGAGAGATCTTTTTCATTGGGAGATAAGAATTTTCTCATGAGAGGGCCTTGAAATGGAAAACTTTCAAGGGATTTCCCCGATGTATTTTTTTCTTTTTATTCTGTTACTTACACAAATGTGAAAACATGGATGCAGGTCAGTTGCTGAAATAAATTACATCACCATTTGTACTTTATTGCCGTATTAGAAAGACAAAAAATATCATATTATAAAGGGCTTCTGCTTTTTTTTCTTTATAATAAACAAATATAAAGCATATTATTATGTCACCAGACTACTGTGCTACTTACTACAGTAGAACTACATAAAATAATTTAATTTAACATCATCCATATTCCCATCAGGATGGAGAGATTGGTTTCTTTCAGTAGTTGCTTGTATGATGTTAACTCTGTGTATGAGTCAAAACCAGCAGACTTTGCATAATTTGCAGTAAAAATTATTTGTAGAGCTGCTTGAAAAAGCTTTAAGGGCATAATCCTTTTGTTTGTTTGTTTTTTCAGAATTGCTTCATGGTCATATTAAAAGAATGATGCTATGAATTTCACGCTGAGGCATTTTTCTATTTAGTTTGTGAACAGCATGTTGTGGAAGGTGAGAGTGAAGTAAAAACAGTGCAAGTAGCAATGAGCATATGAACCTTATGTTATTTTTTCAGGAGGCATTATTTTGTTTTCTGTACTTGGGTTTAAGGTCATGATTAATCAATATAGTTTAATCAGTTTGGGCTAAGGTATATTGTTACACAGCACTAAGATGAGTTCAAACTGTTAAAAAGACAAACACACACAATGAACAAAAAAAAGCAATCACTTATGTTATAGCAGTCTGCTTGTAATACAGTGAAAAGGTCAGTACAATTTCTTGCCTAGTTAGCAATGTAACTTTCAAGCTTCCCTGCGCAGGAGTTGTGATCACAGTGTCTGGCAAAGTCATTTTTTCACAGACCTTGTGTTTGGCACATCATTCTCCCAGCGCTCAACATTTTCCCTATAGTATTCTTAACTTCACAGCCTGCTTTTTCTTCTTTCTTTTAGCAAAATTGACGATAGCTACATACTTCTTGTCATTAAGAACCAACACCGCAGGGCACTAATAAATAATGTTTCGTTTGCATGTTACTATTCTTAAACTTTTCACCCTTAAACCCTCTGCAGCTTTGTCACTGCAAGCAGAAAATGCTATTGCTTTATGGTTGCACCATCCCAGAAGAAGTGTGCGATACAAGCAGTCAGAAAAAAGAAATTTGGAACAAAATTAGGTAACATGTCAGTTGCTTATGAGCTGATATCTCTGCTGTGTAGGCTATAGAAGTCTGGGTAGAAGTGGAATAAATAAGTTAAGTCCCAAATAATCACTTCCTCTACAAATCAAAAGGATCACCAGTATGATTCAGAGCACTTGCTAATGCAAGTATATTCTTCCTTTCTGCCCTGAGATAATCATGTAAGAACAGCTGTTAAACAATACAAAAGTGTTTTATTTTTTTATATTCATTTGGGATGAAGTGAATTTCCTTCTGATTTAATTTTTGTTATCACTATAGATGTTCACCTATTTAACAAATTTTCCAGTCAAGTACTGGAAGAGTGTCTGATTTCTGAGAGATTTTTTTGTTGGCGAACAGTTTTCTACTGATTCCAAAGGAAACAGATCAGCTATCTAATTCATTAATATAGTAGCTACAATTAATGTTGATGAAACTGGAAATTTATTTAGAAAATACTGCTTTTTGTCATCAAATTTCACATTTTTATGAAGATATTTCAGAAATCAGGGTTGGAGAGAATATTGATCCACTCTGACTACTAAACTTATAGCTCTTTCTTATTTTAGAGTAGTAGTTTTTATCCAGCTATATGAAATTCTTTAAAATTCTGTGCCACGTGTATAAAATCGGTATTCTTTCCAAAGGGTGTAGCCTTCACTCATTACCTACTAGCCACAATAGTCAATGTTTTTATAAGAAACTGACACACATAATCTCAAAATCAGCATTGTACATAAAAAATTTTATCCTGAAAAAACATAAAACCTTTATAAAGAATTCCAGAAATAAATATTCTTTCTTTCTGCTAAACACATTCAAATAAAGTCTACAAAGGAAAAATAATGAAAAGAAAACCTTCAAAAGAAGACCGGTAGAAGGAAAAAATAAGAGTGAAATGAAAACAAGACATGAGGGAAAAGTAACAGATGTAAGAAACGGCTCATAGGGTTGAGTATTAAAAATACTTGAATTTTCAATGTTCTTAATGTTCTTAACCAATTTAGTAGCATATATCAAAGTCATTTGCAGCAGAAACTATGGTCCTGAATGAATTATAAACTTCAAAAAATCGCTCAATTGCATTTTTTTCTTCATGTTTTACTTATATAAAAGAATATTGCAAAATCACAAAGCATTTATGAAAGAAAAAACAGTTCCATCTCTTAGTTTCTGGAAAACTGGTCCTTGATTTTGTCCCACTGGTCTATGATTTGCAATTACAAGTTATGTCACTGCATTCAGTACTTTTTATTACACCTCTATTTTGCTTCTTTTTCCTCCTTTCCTGTAATCTTTTACCATCTCCTGCTGTTTTGGAAAGAAAACTATCAGTTCTCCTGCCTATTTGCCTTTACATTACATCTATTTGTGTTATTTTCCCTTCAATTGCTTTTGCCACTTGGGGTCTTAAAAGAGGAAAACTGTCTCCAAGATGATATTTCAAAAACAATTTAGCCAGCCTTCATGCATTGTTTTCTGAAGTAGCAGCACAATCAGTAGATGATAGAATAACACCAATGGGTTCTCAGATGTGATATGTCCCATGCCAACAATAGTTCTTAAAACCATGCTATCTCCAAAAAATATGTTGCTCTCTTAGACTTTTCTGATGCTTTGCAGCCAAAAAAAAAAAAAAAAAAAAGAAGAAGAAAGATATTTTCCAAAGTAAATTCATTCTGCCCAGTGACCAGTTCCTGCCTATACTTATACAACGCTTGTACCTTGAGTCCCCAATCTGAGCAAGTAAGTCTACAGCCGTTGCAATATTCACGGCAGAGAATACCACATTGGTAATAGACAAATTAAGTGGCCCTCAGCTTCATGAATTTTTAGGTACAGTTTTCCTAGGCATTTTCTCTAGAAATTATTCTTTATTCTCCATAAAAGTTAGTTCTGTGCCATTTACATAAGTGAATGAGGTACGTTTTTCTACTCCACCAAGGAAAAAAGAAAGAAAAATAAAATAAGGGTCAGACTTTCAGATCAGATTCTAGATCTCTGAAAAAACCCCAGGCTGCATGTGCTGTTGTACTGAGGCAGCAGAGCTGGGTTAGCCAAGAAGCTGCCTTACTGTCCTTGAGATGGGTTCAGAAGAAAAGCGCCTGCGTCCACATGCAACGAGCAAGAGCAGAGCCCCCACGCACCGAAGTGCCACAAGGGCTAGTTTTTCAGCTCCACCTAGTGGAGTCTTGAAAGGTCTTCTCTGCAAGTTTAGGTCATCTCAGTACATTTGCACGTAAACCATCAAGATATTTATCCAGCACTGGTCGTCCTTCGGCCACTTCAGCCACCTCAGCTTTGCCATCTGTGTTTTCGCTGTCTCTTTTTCTCTGGGACAGTGGTACACCCGTCTCCTACAGTGAGGGCTCAGTACTTTCACAGAATCATAGAATCATTTAGGTTGGAAAAGACCTTTGAGATCATCAAATCCAGCTGTTAAATTGTGAAGGTTGTCCGGTGCTCAAAAGCCCATACATTTATTTGGGTTGCTTTGGAAGTTAAGAGAGCATAGATTCAGTACTGTAAGTCTAGGTAAAAGGTTCCTGAAATACAGGAATTTTGGAAGAGAAAAATAAGCAGCTTTCTTAGAGGTCAATAGATTTTTCCTCAAACCTTAGGATAGTCCTCTTTGAGATCAGATCCCCAGGGGCTTTTGCACAGCACCATTATTTTTCTGAGAAAGTGGAATTTAAAAGGATAGCCTTGAACAAGCTGGACACAGCTCTTGCTGTGTGCACGTGTAATCTTACAAATCAGATGGATTACACTGTGCATGGAGGGACTGAATTGCAGAAATATTTTTTAACAACCAAAAATCCTGTCATTTGTAAATATTAGGTACCTTAAGGAGGTATGTAGTAGCCCTTTTGCTTTGTCTGTGTACAGAATAAACCAAAGCTGGACGTTTTCAAGAATTCAAGAGATGCGTTTTACCTGCAATCTCCTTCCAGAACAGGCTTCTTCCTACAGATGGGGGTGGAGAATGCAGCTGTACAAGGGAAACTGGAAGACATAAAAGCCCTTTGGAAAAGGGGTTTCTTTCCAATATTTTTTTATGCTAGGGGTCTGAATTTCTCTCTCTGTGCACCTTGGAAGTCCTGTACTTTTGTGTGATAAGTGAATGGATGTGCTCAGAGTATGCAGGGAGCACACAGAATAGCACAGATGACGTTACTCCTCTCAGACCTATGATTTCAGTGTCTTCAACTCTCTGGAATGATTTCATTGAGCTGAAAATCTGAAGTTGTCTACTGCAGCAATAGAGAATATTTATTTGAATTCCATTGAAATTTGACATATTTCGTGAGTAAGACAAAACTAAGCATCCAAAACAGGTCATTTGACCCAGGTCTCTGGATATACAGTGCTTCTGAAGGTCAGCAGTGATTGATATTGCACGTTCAGTCCATGTCACCGACTGGCCCACAAATCCTTGTCACAGCACAGTTATCTCAGAGTGTTCTGGTCATTCTTTATTCCTTTGGGAAAATTTTTAACATGGCAATGAACAAAAGATTCAGACTGTTTAGGTAAGCACAAGCCTAAATATTGGGGTTTGTGGAAGAAAATGGGCTGCCTGGCTGCAGCTAAACTGCTTTTCCTTCATGTAACACAAGCTGGATTCCCTCATGTGTTCTAGGGACTTCCAGAGAGCAAACCTTTTCCTCTTTTTCCCAAACGTGGAAGTCAAAGAATGGTTGTGGAGGTCTACCATTTGGGGTGGGTCTGAGACACTCCCTGCCTCTGAAAAGGCAACAACTAAGTCCAGAGTAATTAATTGGAAATCTGAAACATCTAAAAGTGCAAATGCAAACCTGCAGCACATGTGATTCACAGGAGTGGAGGAACTGCTTGTGGCTAGTGGGTCAACACAGGGGTTGAGTGAGTAAGACCTAGGCCTATCTGGGAAGGTCCAGCCACGGCACATGCAGAAAGCCCAGCTAGGTTAAGATCATAAAAGAAAGTCTAGATGAATACTGTAGTATCTAAGACCTATGCTAACTTGTAACATGGTCCTGTCTGTAATAAAACTATAGAGCAGCAGAGGGTGTCATGCAGCAAAGGGCAACTCTTCATACACTAGTATTATAAAATAGTTGACCTGTTGGGTCATCAGAATAAATAAAATTAGAATAAAGTTGAAATGTTGACCAACATGGTTCAATGGAGAAAGAAATAAATGGATATATCTTCACTCGTATTCATAATTTACTCTAACCCCTGCCATTATTTTGGGGTGCAGATTAAGCTCTATGGGTGCTCTACACTAGCAAATTAGCAGGAGGGGTAATTTTTGGTGTGAATCTGCCTTTTGTTTGTATTTGGGAGTCCTGTGATACACAGTCCTGCACCAGATAATGCATTCAATGTCCTGGTTGAAAGTAACTCATTGGGGCATCATTCAGAGCACCCCCTGGCAAAGAAGCCCCAAGGCCTTCGAGCAATTGGTTCTCTTCGTAAGTTGTGCATGCCCGGAAGCAGCACCCTGTGCAAGCTCCATTGTGTCTAAATACACAATGTAGAAGCAAAGTCTTGGAGAGATAATGGATCATTGAAAACCTAACTGTGATCATTTCCTCTTTGCACTCTATCAGCAAGTAGCAGAAGCAGAACTGGAGATTTCACAGAATCCCAGAATCCCAGGACGGTTGACACTGGAAGGGACCTCTAGAGGTCATCTTCTCAAGCAGGGCACCAGAAGACAGTTGCTCAGGACCGTGTCCAGACAACTTCTGAATATCTCCAAGGTGGGAGACTCCATAACCTCTCCGGGCCACCTGTGCCAGTGCTCGGTCACCCTCACAGTAAAAAACTGTTTCTTCATGTTCAGACAGAACCTCCCATGTTTCAGTTTGTGCCTGTTGCTTCTTGCCCTGTCTCTGGACACCACTGAAAAGAGCCTGGCTCCATCCTTTTTGCATCCTCCCCTCAGGTATTTATATACATTAGTAAGATCCTCCCTTCTGCCTTCTCTCCTCCAGGCTAAAAAGTCCCAGCTCTCTGAGTCTTTTCTCATAGGAGAGATGCTCCAGACCCTGAACCGTCTTTATGGCCCTTCACTGGACTCTCTCCAGTATGTCCATGTTTCTCTTGTACTGAAGAGGCCAGAACTGGACACAGTACTCCAAGTGTGGCCTCACCAGTGCTGAGCAGAGGGGAAGGAGCACCTCCCTCAACCAGCTGGCAATACTTTGTTTAATGCAGCCATTAGCATTCCTTGCAGCAAGGGCCCATTACTGGCACATTTCTGTCATAAGCATAACATATTCTTTTATACCTACATGTTCAAGTTAGGGAAAAAATATTTAGGAGTCATATTGCATCCAGAATCTTTACCTAGCTACAGCTGTATCTCAACTAGCTAATAACATTAACTATGTAAACAGCTATCGTTTCCTACAAGAAAAATATCCCCATTCAATAAAAAAGAAATCAAACAAAATCCCTAAAGAAATTAACTGGAAATGAAAAATACAAGTCCTTCATTAATATAGAGTTTCTAGGTGATGTCTTGAGGTGTGCCACAAAAGTTCGGTTCATTAAAATGCATGTTTCAGAAAATAAGCAGAGACGAATTTGAAAAGCACTGCTGCTTAATTTTACCTTTTCAGTAAATGCCCCTGACGCAATATGCGGCGCAGATATAACTCCTGTCCTTGAAGTGTACTGAAAGTGAAGGTACCTATCATGACCCTGTAGGCAAACACTTAGGGTAGATTTAGACCATGGAGTGGAGCACAGTGCCGAGCTTCCAAGGCTTGCAGAGATGAGAGCCAGTATAACTGCATAACTACTGCAGTCTGGAGAGAAAAGATTTATTATTTTGTTGCAGGTTTGCGTGAATGAAGTTATATTTATTCCAGACTGAATCTGGCTTGTATCTAGACATATCAAGTCCACTGGAGCTTCCAGAACTTTGTATGGCCACATTAGGGAGTGTAAAGACCCCACAGACATCCCCTTAGTTTAGTCCACACAGATACAGAAACTCTTTTCTGTCCAAACTACTTTTTTTTTTTCTTAATTCTGCTCACCCTTATACTCTGCAACTTTTCTTTCAGCTGAACTAGGCATAATGGAAAGGCTCAAGATACCATCTACTAAACTTAATCTGAACTAAAAATGGTTTTTGGCCTTTGAAATTATAACAAATACACAATGCAGAAATAAGTCAATATGGGTTAGGTTATATATGCCAACTTCTTGAATAGAACTGACTTAACACTGTCTTGATCAAATTCATTGTGCAGCCGTCAAAATATGAGGCTGCATTTCCCAAAATGATGAATTCTAACTTAAGTAAATACATCAGAAATCGTCCAAGGTAGAGGTCTAACAGTAATTAATTTTTATATTCTGCAGTTATCACTGGGTATAGTGGGCTCTCAATGAAACTGTGAGGTTAATAAAATTAAAAATAACAATATTACTGATCATATCTTGACTTCATTTTATAACCTTTTATATAAAGATGTAGAACTGTGGGGTTTTTTCCTTGTGTGATACTGTGAACAGACTAGCAAGGGCCTGCTACAAAGCCAGTCCAAAGTCTGCATATTTATAGAAACTGTTAACATATTTTACAGATAATCAAGAATTCAATATTATGCATGTTGGTGTTTCAGTTTAATTATGTTTACAACAGTTGTGAACATTTGATGTAACTTCAGTAATCTATTATATTTTGTAATCAAGAATTTTCACTTAGGCTTATATTATGAAGACTTATTGCAGTATGCAAAAAGAACAAATACCTTTTGAGCCATTGCTAATATATTAATATTTTTTTTCAGAACAAAAGAAGCACTTCTGAATATATGTATATAACTTTTTAATATACTTTTTCTATAACAAAGAATGGGTAAGAAGACATTCTTTCAGGAAACACAGTAAAAAAAAAAAGAAAAACATCCATTAGAATTCAAAGTTCAAATACAGAGTTCAGGCACATGATGAATATAAGGGACCAACACTGGGGAATCACTGAGCAAACCACAAGTGTAGCTGGGAAGGTCTGGCTGAAGCAGAGACATCTGGAGATTGACTACAACCTTCTCTCTTTATTTGGTAGATAGGTTGCTTCTTGCTGTAGGCGGGAAAAAGAAAAAAGTTTTGTCTTATGTTTCCTAAGGCCAGTGACAGCATTTTCAGAGCCTTTGATTTATTAATTCTAAAGGTTCCCTGAGACACTCTCCTTCAGGCAGTTCCTTCAACAGGGACTGCCAAAGGAAGTAGGTACTTCTCACAGCTCTGCAGAGGGACTGACAGTAGATGCATTCTCCTTCTTACCTCTGGCCAAATCCTTATAGAGCACGGTGCATACATTCAAGGAAACAATCAATGATGTCCCCATTCCTTCCACAGACTGCGGCTGGCTGATGGGTCATTATCTGTCTCTGCATGTTCTGCATATCTCCAGCTACAGTATCTTATTTACTTTTAGGAATGAATTACAAAGGGCAGCTCAGCCCTGTCACATCCCTGCTTCATATTAAGTGAAGGAGCCTGGATAGCTCAGTCACTTCACTAGAAAAGATATTATTAGCAATGAATCCCCAAACGCGGTATCAATTTTGGCTCTTAAAGGCTAAGGAGCAAAGGTCACAATAACCTGTGAGTGCTCTTGCCTATTTGTTAACCTTCTGTAGTTCATACAGTTTTGTCATCTAATAAATTGAATTTTGATGAGACAATTGTTATTTCTTTCTGTCATGGGTATTCCCAGCTCTAAGCTAGACAGAATTATTCTTTGAGTCTTGAGTTGAATAGGTAAACTGTTCAAATATGTTGTATATATAAGGTCTGTACAGTTGTCCATTGAATTAATTACCATGCTGAAAAGCAGAGGAGCACAGGAGTTAATAGAAATCTCTAGAGATTCTAATTAATTTTGTATGAATATTAGACAAATAACATGATCTACACTTTATTATTTATTCACCTAAAAATAAAAGAAGAAATATGGAAAGAAAAACGACTGTTACTTTGTATAACAGTTTGGGGTTTTTTTGCTTAGAATTGTTGGGTTTTCTGCTGTTTTTCAGTTAGAAGAAATTATAACTAAAATAGAGTTCTCAAGACTCCATTCCTGGGACTGAAATCCTTTAGGCTCCATTGTTCGGCATCTACAAGACATCAACATTTTCAAAATTACCACTTGGTTGCAGCCTAACCTCATGGGCTCTAAAATCTCTCAGATACCTAAGATCCTCACTGCTTTTATAAAGCTACCTAAATTGAGATGTTTCCTGTAGCAAAAAAAAAAAAAAAAAAAAGTTACTATTAACTCATGGCAAAGACCTGGGAGTCCATACAATTCTCAAGACTAAATATCAACAAGTCCCAATTGACCTGGGATAGTCCCGGTTTGATTAACCTCTCAGAACTATCAATCTCTGCAACAGGAGGCCTGAAGGAAGGCTACCAAACAGTGGAAAAGCAATATGGGCATCAAAATGATGGGGGAAATGGAAATAAACAAAACACAAAGGGAAAAAGAAAAGTCAGTTATGTACTAGATGTAGGAGTTGGAAGCAAATTGTGTCTTACAAGATTGATTGTCTGGTTGTTTGATTTAGGCTCTTAAATCCGAAAAAGGGTTTGTAGCTGAGGAATTAGGAGTTATACCATGTCAAGGAAGTGGGAAACAAATAGACGAAAGTAATAATGGCCTGAAAAAAGTTTTTCTTCTAATTTCATTTCAGAAAATTAAAATATTTTCTACTTTATCTATGTTAGCAGTGCAACAAAAGCCTTTAAATTTTTCAGAAGAGATAATAGTGTAATGTTTTTTCAAAATCTCACATGTCTTTATTGCGGTAAATATAGTGTAGTATAAATCAATACAATTGAAAATAAATTGCAGTTAAAAGTTCTAATAACACTGGAGTAAAATATTTTGATTTTGTTCATAAAATCTATGAACTATAGATCACATAATTTTTTTCCTGTAAATCATGTTCTCAGACTTTGACCTACGCATGCAAAAAAGGAAGTTTTAGATAAAACAACTTTTCTTGGTGGACAGCTGCTTCATCAAGGAGAAAATTCAATTTGCTTTACCTGTAGGAGTTGCACACCCAGATTATCTGAGAACTAGAATAAGGATATGCTATGTCTGTTTGAATATTGGTAGGACCTGAGCAAAAACCTGTTTCAAAATCAAAAGCAAATCATTATGGGAAACTATCAAACAGTCACTATTGCTTGTGATTTAGGTTGTATGTTAAACACAAGTACTTTCCTACTGTCTCTGTTTCTTTATATCTGATATTTAGCAATTAGACGTGGTTGCTGTGTGCATGTTCTGTGATCAGTGGAATCGAGATTTTTATCATATGGGTTATCAAAAGCTCTGATTTCACAGAATCACAGAATGGTTAGGATTGGAAGAGACCTCTGGACATCATCTAGTCCAACCTCTTGCTAAAGCAGGTTCACCTAGAGCAGGTTGCACAGAGTCACGTCCAGGAAGGTTTTGAATGTCTCCAGAGAAGGAGACTCCACAGCCTCTCTGGGCAGCCTGTGCCAGTGCCCTGTCACCCTCAAAGTAAGTAAATTCTTCCTCATACTCAGATGGAACTTCTTGTGTTGCCGTTTGTGCCCATTGCCCCTTGTCCTGTCGCTGGGTGCTGCTGAAAAGAGCCTGGCCCTGTCCTCTTGACTCTTGCCCTCAAGATGTTTGTATAGATTTAGAAGATCCCTTCTCAGTCTTTTCTTCTCCAGGCTAAAGAGGCCCAGCTCTCTCAGCCTTTTCTCATC
>JAVJGI010000040.1:21221520-21236968 GCA_035590275.1 Ibycter americanus | reverse complement strand
GAATTACTAAGCTGATACTCGTATCAGTAATTATTATTAACATTAATTTTCTGTATACTCAAGGAATTTGAAATACAATGAAATACCAGTTAAGTTATGAAGAACTGAAATTTAGACTAGTTTGATTGCAGCTAATTCAAATATATATTACATATATTCATATACATATATACATAAATTTACTTGGAATTGTAAATATGTGTTGAACTATTGACACAGCATTTAAATGCAGATATAGACACATGTGCACATACGTATTTTTTTCCCAAATGAAATATTCCCATAGGTCTCCCCAGTATCAACATAATGCTCACTTGCTGTAGATCTCTCAGACGTTACTCTTCCTGTCCTTCCTTCTAACAATAAAAAACAAAACTCATGAGGTTAATTTACAATTAACTGCACTGCTGTAGTTACACAGAAATTAATTTCCTTAATATTGTAGGAGCTGTGATTGTGAGGTACAGCTCAAGGAAATACCCAGGCTACCAGAAAAACACAGCTTCATCAGACCTTCTTACAAAAGTGAAGTGGTTATTGAAGAAATATCCACCCCAGCAATATGCAATAGGCAATAATAGTAATAGTAATAGCCAGCCTTTTAGCTTCAACTACTCTTACAGCTGCAAGTAGCTGAATTCCACCCTAGCTCTTAAAGCTTGGTGATATGAATTTTCTCTGCAGAAAAGCTAGAATATAGCCAGGGGAAAAAAAAAAAAAGAAAGAAAAAAAAAAACCAGAGGGAGTGTAATAATCACATAGGAGAAAAAAGGAGTGCAGGGGGGAGAAAAAGAAATGGTCCAAGGGACCCTCCGGTGATTACTGCCTGGAATGAGAACGAAGAGAGAACATCAGGCAGTGGTACCCTCAAAGCTGGAGTGGATGCAGCATGATCTAGACAAAGGGTCCTTTTTTGAAAAAGAAGAAAGAAAATAAGGAGTACAGTACAAAGTGACTGAAAGGAAGACAGATTCTTGCGAGACAGAATGAGTGGGAGATAAAGAGGTTAATAGAAATTAATTAATCTAAATAATTAATAGAAATAATAGAAAATTAATAGAAAAATAAACAGGAAAGAGTTTTCTGGAGATGGAGTATGAAAGACATTTTTATCATACTGTTTAACTTATACAGGATTAATTTTTCTTAATTTTTCTACTATCAATTCTTAGTCCTGATTTTGGCTGAGATAATTTTCTTCTTAGTAGCTGCTGCAGTGCTGTGTTTTAGATTTGGCAATAATTTTGATGATATACTGATGTTTTTAGTTGTTGCTAGGTGGTGTTTATATGAAGTCAAGGACTTTTCAGTTTCTCAGGCCCTGACAGCGAGAGGGCTGGAGGGGCACAAGAAACTGGGAGGGGACACAGCCAGGACAGGTGACCCAAGCTAGCCACAGGGATATCCCATACCATATGACATCATGCTAATTATACAAGCTGGGGGAAGAAGAAGGAAGGAGGGGACTTTCAGAGTGATTGCATTTGTTTTCCCTAGTAACCATTAATGTGTGACAGAGCCCTGCTTTCCTGGAAGTGACTGAACACCTGCCTGATGATGGGGGGTGGTGAATGAATTCCTTGGTTTGCTTTGCTTTCATGTGTGGCTTTTGCTTTACCTGTTAAACTGTCTGTGTCAGTCCATGAGTTTTCTCACTTTTACTCTTTCGATTCTCTCCCCCATTCCAGCGCAGGGGAGCGAGCGAGTGGCTGTGTGGTGCTTAGCTGCTGGCTGGGGTTAAACCTGACAGACCTATAGTACCACAAGATGAGATTCAGCTCATCCAATCTCATCCATTTAAAATGTAGACATTTAATTTAAGTACCATCTGCCATGGTGGTGTGGGAAACTCCAAGGAGTGATCTATCCTGGTTTTGTTCAGGTAATCTTAGGTAAGATTATTCCTGTTCCCTATGCAGAGATTTCAGACACACATCATACTTCTCGGAGTATATATGATGAACAAAAAACAATTATCTCCCTTAGATAGTATGTATATTTGTGATCTTCCCTTCTAATGTGATCAGACCTTCTAATGTTGAAGTTATGTAATTAATTTGTAAAGAATATGAAAAACTGCTGGAAAAAAAACTGATTTATGAAATGTCTTATGTGGGTACATATGCAATACCAAATCTTTCAGTCAAAAAATATGTCAGTACTGTTTCACATCTAGAAAACTCTTGCCACCTTTTTTCCAAACTGGAGATTTAATACCCACATCTGTCTTCATGTCTTTTCTAGTCTGACTGCGTTGTCACACTCACAGCAGACCAGCTACGCTGCAGATTAGATCCAGAGATGTCTATATAATAAGAACCAATTTGTAGAAATTACAGTTCAAACAATTTACAATGAGGATAGAAAAGACAGAAAAAGAGAAGAATAAGAAAGTCTGTTTGTTCCCACTGTTACAGTTAAGGAACGGAGCGATTAATTCTGTCTACATCTTGCAATACAGTGCTCTGTCACTGGCAGGTTAGTTAAAAGTTATCTACAAATTAGCTGTTGAGAAAGGATGCTACTTAAATGAAGAGTGGAGGAGAAATGAGGAAGAAGAAAGGTATGCAGTGGTGCAACTGCTATTGTAAGTGTGGTGCAGGAGCATGCATATGGAGAATGGCCTTAGTCATTGTAAATTCATTCATTGCTAGATGCATTCACAGAACACAAAGTACTGCTGTGCAGAGTTGTTCACTAATATAGCTATACAGTGCAACACTTTGTTACAGCTAATTAGCAATGTGTCCCTAACAGCTATGTCAATTCTTAATTTCAAGGTAGCTCAGTTACAAATTGGTACTGCTTAGTGCATGTGTACCTTAAGTGACTCATTCAAGATCATATCAGAAGCTTGTGGCAGAGATTACAGCTGATCCCATTTCTGCATCTCAGTGTGGTCCCTCACTCATAAGACCTTTGTGATCTCTCAGAGGTGCTGGCATATTAAGATGCTAATCAGCCTCAGGAATACCTTTTTTTAATGACCACACAGAAAATATAGTCTACCTTCAGCACAGAACTGTTTTTAAGCTGTCGTTTGACTCAGAAAAAGCATTCTTTTAAGCTATCCATACAAGTACAAATTCAGGAATGTCTAGATGAATTCTTTTCCAAGTTATTGACAAAAATATTTCAAAACCACTAAAAAGTTCATGATTTTTTGTTGGTATTGACCACTTTGATTTACCAGTAGCCTTCCTCATCAATAAGAAGTAAGTTAAGTTCAATATTTAGTTTTTACCTGCTCTGAAAAAAACCATAAAGAATAAATTATCAGTTGTTCAGTTTTCTTCCTTCTTAGTGGTTTTTTTTCTCTTTTTTTAAATGTATTTAATACTGGAAAGGCTCAGGTGTAAATTCCTACAGGAGTCTGAGTTTTTTTTCACATAATTAAAGGCATAACTATTGTTAATTTACTCGCATAAAACATTTTTTACAATGACATGCAGGTATAAGAATTAATATTAATATTTGTAAAGACTCTCCAGTTCCATGGTAAATGTCAGGCTGCTAATTCTCCATTTCCTCTCTTCTCTCTTATCTATTCTTTCTTTCTAACACACCATTCTCAAAAATATAAAACCTGGACATGGAAATGTAAATCAGTTATATTGAATTTCTTAATCTTATTAAAGCCATGATATGGTAAATAATTTTATGAAAGATAACATTGGCTAAGTCAAGTCTTTATTTGGCAGACTCTCAAATTGCTCATCAGAGGACTGTCTGTCAATGCTGGAACAGCTTAGGCAGAAAACAACTAAAATAAATTTGAGAATAGTCAGAATAGATATTAAAGACCAAGTAATACACTGCAAACATCTAATGCTAATGGAAAAGTTTTAAAACGGCTGTTTTTCTGTTCACAAGTACTGATAAAATATCTAAACTGTCAATGATCTGATTAGTAAATTGATTTTTAAAAGTCTTTCATTTTCTTGCTTTGAGTTTTCTACAATTAATTTACAAACATTTATCAATTACATGATGTGGAAAGTCTAAAAATAGCTGTGAAAAGGGGTCCTGTAATTATCCTATATATTTATGTATATATAAATTTACACATGCATGCATATGTAAACCAATATGCTCATTTTAAAAAGCCATCTCTCAGGCAGAACATGTACAATATCAACAACTCATTTAAAGTAATATTAGTAGATTATATTTAAGCAAGTTACTGAGCCACTTCAGTGTGAAGTCAGAGCACCATAGGAAAAGCAGAAGTTTGAGTGTAGTTTTTTTTCTTTCTCTAGCCACAAACCAAATCAATGAGTCATACAGGAGCACAGGTTTGTGACCTGTTTCCTACTCTGCCCCTACAGTGAGTAGGGTGGGGATGTGCAAGATGCTGAGAGGGAACACAGCAAGGACAGTTGACCCAAACTAAACAGAAACACAACTGAAACAGAAACAGAGCACACAGCTACACTGTAATTTCTGACCATTCTCCTGACAAACAGAATCATGGGACAGGCAAGGTACCACAGCCTTCCAGCCTCCTCTAACCACAACCCCATTCCTCCTCTCCCCTGTGCTGTTCAGGCTGGGAGCTGGGAATGAAGGAATGAAGTTGAGCCTGGGAAAAGAGGGGAGTAGGAGTAGGTGTTCTAGTGTTTGTCGTTTTTTCTCACCATGCTACTCTATTTTTGATTTGCAATAAATTAAATTAATTTTCCCCAAGTCGAGTCTTTTTTGCCCATGGCAGTAACTGGTAAGTGATCTTGCTCTCTTTATCTTGACCCATGAGCTTTTTCATCTTATTTTCTCCTGCTGTTGTGTTGAGAAAGGGAGTCAGAGAGAAGCTGGGTGGGCATTTAGCAGCCCCACCACAATGAGTGAAGTGGGTGAGAACCTGCTAAGTTAAACCTAAACTGAAATGCCAGAAGTACAAAAAAGAAATAAAAGTAACCTGAGGAAATATTTAGTAGCATCTTCTCCCTCAAAAGCATCATAATTTCATTCATGGAACATTTTCATATAGATTGCAAAGGTGGTACCAGAATGTACGATGAAATTTACCACAAGAAATAACCACAAAACTAGATTTAGTATTTTTTCTCTTAAAAAATAGATTCTGCTTTCCAGTAAGAAATTCAGTTTGTCTCCTTTTCAGAGCAGGGATAGAAAAGGAATATAAGGGACAATGTAGGTCACTATTTTTAAAAAATCAGTGATCCCTTTGGCTTTACCCTCTCATCATCCTCATTATCTCACTGGATTACATCACAGGTTCCCAATGAATTAATATTATGAAAATTTTATCTCATAACCTTTCTTAAATATCAAGTGATTCTACAAAATCTCTTAATATTATAACTGCTCTTTTCATATCCCTACCAGAAATAGTAGATTCAAAAGTTTAATTCAGTCAACTTTCGAGGAAGATACCATTTTCCTAATTTCCAGTTTGTCATCCAAAAACAGTGAGAAACTTACACTGATGTCTTATCCTGAATGAAATGTAAGAGCATAATATTCAGCACAGGTCAGTAAGCTTCCTTAATAAGAACCATCTATGAGGCATCAAGCACACTTTGACACAATATAAATGACAGAACAATGATTTCTTTGCTAATATCATATTAGTAATTTTAATCTTCTGCAAGTTAATCACTTAATGTTAATACAGTACTTTGCTCTCCCTACCAGCTGTGATCTTATGGTGATCTTCTGGTCTTTTTCACTGTGTATCAGCCCTCCCACACATTCTTGCTAGGGTTCATTTTTCTCATCGGTTTTTTTCTACTCTGTAATTGTCAGGAAACTTAGCATTAGATGCTGGTATATTAAGTATTCGTTTACTGACCTAGAGGAATCATCTAGTATATCATTGAACATGCAGAAAACAAGTGTGTTGTGAAAGAGTATTACAGTGGAACTGAAGTTCCCCTACAAAAAAAAAAAGTACCCTTTTCCCTGAAGGTTACACATAAAGGATTTATAGGAAATATATGAATAAGAGATACATGAATAGGTGGAGATTTATATGAATATAACAGCTACATTTAAGAAATCATGAGAATTTATCTAAACTGTGCTTTGTGGCCTTTCCACTATATGGGTAGGAATATTTCTAACACATGTAAGAAATCAGTAAGACTCTGTGTTCATCTTGAGTGTAGGCAGAAATGTATGTGTTTAATGGCTGCTGTTTCTTATGAGTAAGTACAGTTACTGTGTCTTTGGCCAGTTAGACAGTCTGAATTTTTCTAGAAACTCAGTTATTCTTTTGGTCAGTGAGATTTGTACTATTCAGTCTGGATCTTCCAATGCTGGAAGCTCTCCTCTCAAGTAAGTTGGTTTCTCACTTCTAAGCAAGCAGTATTTTCACTTCCTAAGAAAATTCTATCCCTAGTTTAGTTCGGCTTTTCTACCGTAACATTGAATATATTTTTCAATACGTTTAATGGCATATTGAATATTCATGTCATATGAATATATGCATGTAACATTCATATAGGAATATAACATGTTCAGTGTCAGCATGTGACAGAATCCTCTATTGCCTTTCTTACTTTTCTCTTCCCTTTCTCTTCCTTTATTCTCCACTATGAAGCTTGTGATTAGCATAAAAACAATGATCTGTTTTGTGTGAGAATGAAACAAAAGCTATCTGTAAGGTACAATGCTTCTTTTTATTTTAAAATTATACTAAAAAAAAAAGTAATCTTCAAAATGTGATTAGTGTAAATCAACAAATGAGTCATCAGTTCCCTGTCTTAAGGGAGGCAAAAAATACTGAAACTTTCAGTAAAGGCCAAGTTCCCCGTAGCTTTTCCACATAGCTTGTAATCGTATAGTTTCAGAAAATACACAAAGAAACATGATTACCAAGCAAAGTGAAATTTATGCTTTGTTGGTCCTGTCTCCAAGACAGCCAATCTCTAAATTGCAGTTAACACTAATTCTCACCAAATCCTTAATATGTTAGGCTACTCTTTCCCTCTTCCATTACTATCTTTGTGGTTAAACTGAAGCCTGGTTTAAGTTCCTAACATGTTCTCATACGTACCTCTATGAAAATGTTGTTAGGAGATTGCCCCTGGTAAAATAAAGTTACTGCTACCCAGTATCATCTGTGATAATCACACCAGTTTCTCAGACATCTTTACACAGTGGACATGCTATATCAGAGAAGGTAACACTAAATTTACAGTATGTTGTGTCATGTAATCAGATGTGTGCAAAAACATGTTTTTTCAAAGTTATAATCAGATTTTACAGATAGTAAAATGTCTTATGCCCAATTTAAAACCTTAACAATTTACCTTAAAAAGTATAGAAATATAAAGATGCATTGTACATCTGAGACCTCCTTATTCCTTGGGAAGTTGGAGGAAGACTAATTATTATTTTTCTTGCTTATTCCCACATACTGTATATTTGCTACACATACAACAATTTAGGCAAACACAACACAAGCAAGTAAAGAAACAGTGTATGAACCAAACTCTTATGCATTAAGGAAGTATGTGTTTATTGTTCTACATTTTTTCACAAAGATCCAAAATATATTTTTATTACTACATTGCACTAAACATCAAAAGTAAATATATATTTTTTTAGAACCACAGACTCTCTTGATTTCAGTAGATTTAGTTCAATAAAATTTTAGAAATAGATGAGAGATGAGGAAGATGAAAGCATTTGAATGAACCAGTGAAAAGGGATGCTTCAAATTGAGAAAAGCTTTTATTAGATTAACTCCTCTGATTGCAAAAGAAAATCAGAGAAACCTTCATGCACACCAAACCTTCTCTATTGGTAATGTGAAAAAAATACTTCACCGAGGCACTTACCTGACAGGACTACATTCTTGGTTTGAGTAGCTTTTGTATAAGCCAGAGATAAACTTCCAAGTTCTTCCACACCACTTTTGGTGGAATCACTTTTCTATAGGTTGTGACTTGGTTTTGATTCCCTCCTTTTCTCTCAACACTTTTCTCACATCTTTGTTACTTCTCTGTGTGACATTTTAAACAGCAATTATTTTGGCTGAAATTTTTACTATGGTTTGAGATTATCATCTTTTTTTTTTTTTTTTTTTTTGCAAAATTAGTTATGAGCTGCTATCCATGGCTTCTGTTGTGTTGAACTCTGTGTACTATTACATTGTGAAACAAATAGGGAAACTAATTTAATTAGGGTAAGAAAAGAAATGTACAGCTGTATTTCAGCTGGATCATCTCTAGGGAGGAAGAAATGACAAGCCTTGTTCTTTGGAAATAAAAATACTTTTGTTGGTCAGTGGTTATTTAGTTTTGGGCAAGTAAGGGAAAGAATAAAGGCTGAACATCGTTCTAATGGATGTTTAAGAACACCAAAATAAGAGGAAAAAACTCAGATTTAGAGATTCTGTGCTTGTCCAGTTCTTATGCTTTCAGTCAGAAGAAGCAAAGGAACTAAGACTCCCTAAATTGCAGGAATTAACAGCTTTCAGAAAAAAAAATAATGAAATAAAAGGACTGAGAACAGAAGGATGATGAAAAAGATATCATTATCATGATGATAATGGGAATATTTTGTACAGAGCAGTAGCAGAGCTTTGTAGCAAGAAATCAAGAGAACTCTAACCAATATTAATCATACAAATATTAAAGATAAAATTAATTACTATTTCTTGTGACAAGGATGGGATTAGAAGGAAATTGCACAAATCTACAGTTTACCTCTTGTACAATGTATAGAAATCAGATACTCCGCGGGATCCTACAGAACGAGTAGACAGTTACTCCAGTTCTTGGTGATCTGAGAAAAAGTGTTAAGTGCTTTGCCTTTGTATTTTAAGCTGCTTTTAGAAGTATTTTAAGATCTCAGTGAACTTAATCAGCATTCACAGCAAATGGAGAATTTAGTTCTGTTATCTACACACAATTTTCACGTGGGGAATGAAAATCAATACTGCCTAGCTTGATTAGATTTGGACTTTAATTAACCTTTTGACTTGTAAGTTACCAGATTTGGAATTAATCCTTATCACACTTTGTATATATTTCTAGGATCAGTATTTTTACTGCTGTTTATTTGTAATGTAGGAATGCCTAAAAATGCACTACTTTTCCCTTACAATATTAGGCAGTCTCCTAAAAAGAAAAAAAACCCCAAACAAACAACAAATAAAGAGAATGTACTTCCAGCAGTTGTTAGGGTGATACAATGTGCATAAACTGGGATGCAAGGAAGTGGGACCATACTTCCTCTTTTTATTTTTTTTTTCCTTTTTTTTTTTTTTTAAGATGTATATTCCTTTTGTAAATCAAATGTAAAGCAAGTAGGGGACTGTTGCACGTCTTTTGACCCCTCCATAAAGGATCATGCATATAACTGATGAAATATGTTATACACATAAAAATATGTATACATTTTTTGTAATAACTATATGAGCCCAAGAAATTATTGAAGCATTGATGCAACTAGTGTAATGAACTGCTCAGTTCATGTGTTTTAAACCAAATCAGGATCAAAATGTTTTATTGATTTATTGATGACAAATAATTAGCAGGCAATCAGTGATTCAGGATCAGTATCAACAATACAACATAAAACCCTCCATATTAGAAACCTACAAAACGCTAAGAAACATCCCTCTATAAGGAATTCCAAAATGCTGTAACCTCAGCCCCCCACACATGTACACATATAATTATGTGCACACACTCTCATAGGCAGTGTGTGCTGCAAACACATTTCACTTTTCCTGGGCACATGGATTCTCCCACTTGCACACACCTGCTGACAGATGTGGGTGCTTTAGTTTTGTGTGCAGCTGTGTTGCCCTCCAGCAAGGCAATATTTACTCACAGATGTCAGGATTCAAGCTTGTCACAACATCTGATGACTCTGGTTGACCAAGGCAGAGGTACTGATGCCATTGGGAGATTTCTTAGCAGTGCATAGACAAGTTTTGATTATTGCTGTCTGCACTTGTAGGTCTCAACCTCACCAATTTTAAAACTTAAAATTCTGAAAATTATCATGCCTCTTTTATAGTTCTTTTCCAGCTGAGCTCCTCTGAATTTCTAAAGTCTCATTGTAATTCCCAGGCTATTCTTTAAGCTGATAGTCATCTTCATCTGTAAATTGATCAGTTTGGGCAAAGCCTCTTTCAGGCAGTTTAGGATATTCCTTTCACCGCCATTGTTCACATACCTGTCCTAATAACTGTTATTAGCTATGCCGAGGGTAGGCACTGCAAGTATCCCACAGCAGCGACTAACATTAAATGTAAGAAATTGCTTCAACCTATCTCGCAGGTTGAAGAAAAGAGACTGAAACTTTAAAGATTTTCTTATGTTCAAAGTCAACTAGAGGTTTATTTTAATGTGTAATATTCAACCAACAAATCCAAGAAACATGAAAAAATTGTCAGTAGTCTTTTACACTTATTATTGAAGAACAACTCCTGGAAATCAGTCTGAAACAATCTGATTTTTCTTAAGCACTGAACTGAGTTGAAGGGAAAGAAGTGACAGGAGATCCACATAACTTCTTCACATGCCAATCTTTCAGACACAGTCCACGAACCTATCACCACTTCCAAATTTTCTGAGGACTTTAGCCTTCATGTTAGCCTTCAGCCACATTGTAGTAACAGCCAACCTGAATAAACTTCATGTAGTTTATCCTAAGTCCAAATTGTCTCAAAAGTTCATATACTCAATTTAATCATTCACGTACTGGGAAAGACAACTTTGGGTTTATTCATCAGACAAAAATACTATATTAAACAACCCCTAAACCCCTTTGTAATTCAAGTGTTCATACTGCTTGAGAATGAATAAAGGAAAAAAGATCAAAAGTTTTTGTTTGTTCATTGATTTTTCTGAAAATAATAAAAGCCTTTCAACCCTGTAGAAAATTATTGGTGTAGAGACGTTCAGAACAAATCATCAGGCACACAGATAAAAGCATTTATTCTGCCTGACATGCACCGCTATCATTAATAATTTAGGACAGCCCAGAGGTCACACTCAGAGAATCTATAAGTAGCTAAATAAGAACTATTAATCACATAGGAGTGTATTTGTTGACTAATGGCTTCTTTACTTTTTCTCCTTATATCTGGTTTCAAATACCTTTCACTCATTCAAATAAATTATGAGAGTATACTAATAAATCATATGGCATCTACAATTGCAGTGTGACAATAATAACTGCTGCCTATCTTTAAAAAGGAGATGGTACTGGGAGTAGAACGGGGACTAGTAATTGGATACAGACACTTCATTAATGTTTACATACACTAGTAGCTAGATCTATATTACAATGAAATACCCATAAGAATGGAAGCAAGTTTCATTTACCGAGCTTGTAACCTAAGAGTGAGATATCAGAGTAAATAAAATAAGTTAATGAATAGGCATGGGTAGGTGTAGGGAACAGAAAATACTAAAGAAAATAAACAAAGCTACTTCAGGTACTGGGTGTGGCGGAGACATCTGAAATAAACCTGAAACTAAATACATAGAAAACAGCCTCATTTTCATCCCAAATGTTTGTGAAAACGCCTCTTAAAACATGAAGATGACAGAATCAATTTGGTAGAAAAACCCCATGTATTTTAAAATTTCTAAGTAACTTAACTTTCTAAATGCAGAGTTTTAGAGTGATCTCTTCAAAACAACACCTGATATACCTTTTAGATAAAGAGTTGTTTCTTAGTCTTCCAGAATTCAGGTCAACCAAGGTTAAGTTGACAGTAAATTAAAGTTTCATAAACTGTGACCTTATGCTGAGATTTCTGTTACAAGTTCTATAATTGCGGCACTGTTCATTTACAACTCTACAAATCTCATTGCAATGGTCAGTTTTATGTAATGAAAATTCTGTGAAATATTAAAGATTAGATTCAGTGCTTACAGCAATACTGGCACTACATGTTTATTTCTTTTCTATCTGTCTTGGTGTAATTTTTCATTTGTGGTGACGAAATAATAGTACAATGTTCTGATTAAAAAAAACAAAACATGAGATGCTTCTTGTCTTCAAGCAAGCTTAAGCAAGGTAAAGCAACTGATATGGCTGTATTATGTATATGCACAGATTTGGCAGCAACTACCAAATTCTGAACAATTTTTCATGATAGAAACCAGTAACTTTTAATCACCTCCTTCAGGATATTGTCTGACATCAAATCGGTCAAGAAATATAGTAGCATATTCCAACTGCTGTTGCCTGTAACACTTGATCATCCTGGCTGCAGACAATAAAGGATGATACAATATGCTGCAACTGGCATAGGGAGTTTTCTGGCTGACAGCTGGGTCAAATGTCAGTTGAAATGATGCACTTTCTCTTGTATTGTAAACTGTAAAGCAGTTTCAGTTTCACACACACAATGAGTTTTAGATTTGTGGCTTGCTAATGTTTGAGAAATATTCTTACAATGGTACAGTGTGATGTATTGTGGTTTCAAATGCTACATAACCTTAGTTAACCCTACATGTTCTTCTATCAAGTATGGCAATAAATCAAATGGTAGTGTCCCTGTAAGCTTCTTCTCTTTCCCAAAATAACCTTATTCTTGCTAATATATCCTACATGGCCTCTCATCCTACTCCACTTTTCTCTCTTACTTTCTTCCTCCTCCTCTTGTCATCTGTCTGACATTACACTGCAGTTACTTTTTTCTCTTCTGCATGTAGCACAGAATGCATTCTGCTAGGTGTATGTGGGATAGCTGCTGATGAACACACTAATGTAAATTAGTCCTATCAAGCTTTGTTACAGAAAAGACTTAGCTTTTTAACCTATCAAACTTTACACACTTTGAAGTGTAGAGCTGAACCTCATAAAAGCATACATTGAGGACTGACTATCTGAACCCTTTCTACCACACATCACCAAGAAATGAAGCCTTATATTTTAACTCTTTTTCTGGGACTGCATATTTGTTATGTTGTAAGATGTCTGTACTTTACCAGCTGATGTGCTCTTTCTCATGGAGTAATTATAACAGATAATGATCTATGTGTCTGCAAGACATAGGCAGGGTTGGAATAGCAGGGCCTTGCAGATCAGGATAGACAAGTAAACTTCACATACGAGCCCATTGTTTTCCAGCTCAGTCACAAGATTGTTGTATTGCTCTTCCAGTTACCTAGAAATGTATGCATTTTGATGCTTTTTACAGAGTAAATCAATCTTTGATCTTGATCCATTGAAGAATAGCCAGTACGTATTCACTGGATTAAATCAAGGCTTCTGTTAAGGCATGCCCCTCCTACGCTGATAATTCTGCCTCCTAAACTCTCCCCTCCTCTTGTCCTTTATGATCATGCCCATGAAGCCCTCACAGTAAGAAAGTGGAGAAGAGTTAGCTTTCCCAGTTTAAGTTGTACTTTTTTTATGTACACTCTGAGCTGTAGATAATATGATGTCAAAGCAGACAGAAACTTAAGGTTAAGTGGGTGTAAAGGAAATAAATCATAAACAGTCTAAGCTTCATACTGAACAGACTCTGTGTCATTAATCATTCAGTCAAGAGACATTAACAGACATTCAAGAGTTGAAGGAATAACTAATGCCAATATGTGTGCCAGACTCTCTGGTATCCACCCTGCAGCAGAATAATTCTGGAGCAGAACTACTGGGAGAATCCAATGTTTATACAGTCATTGAAAAGTTTAATTTAGGGTGTCTAATGTTATATTTCTGTATTTGTTTTGGTTTTTTGCTTGCTTGTTTGAAGAACAAAATATAGGTTAGATGCACACAAGCACAAGTTTGAGAAGGGAATTTTTTGAAAGAGAATGCAGTCACTCTGGACCTCCACACCATTCCAGCACAATACAAAGAGAACTACATCCTGCATACTATAAGGAGAACAAGACATAAAGAGAAAGAAAAGAAATTGGAAACAGAAGCCTCCTTGTAGTCTGTAAGGCTACTAAAATGCAGAGATTATTAATTCCTTAGGAATTCTTATGAAGATATTATGGAGGATCTTCTAAAGATAAAACCATTGAAGGGAACATTGAAAAGAAACCACAGTTTAGCTCTCCGTTAACTATGATCTGGGACATAACACCTGCTTCAAGCAGGTTGACTGTCCACTTCTTTTGATCTACCATGTACGCTGCCATACTAAACCATCCAGCATAATACTTCCCATGAATGATGGAGAACTTACTATGCCATAGTGGAGGCATACAACCAAATTAGAAAGTGACAAGTAGCTCTCTGTATCTGTATGGGTTTTGCATGACAAGGTTTTGGTAGCAGTGGGACTACAGAGGTGGCTTCTGTGAGAAGCTGCTAGAAGTTTCCTCCATGTTCAATAGAGCCAATGCCAGCTGACTGCAAGGCAGACTGGCCGCTGGCCAAGGCTGAGCCCATCAGCAACAGTGGTACCACCTCTGGGATAACATAGTTAAGAAGAAGAAAAAATCTGCTGCACAACAGCAGCTGGAAGAGAGGAGTGACAATATGTGAGAGCAACAACTCTGCCGACACCAAGGTCAGTGAAGAAGGAGGCGGAGGAGGTGCTCAAGGTGCTGGGGAGGAATCTTTGCAGCCTGTGGTGAAGACCACGGTGAGACAGGCTGTCCCCCGCAGCCCATGGAGGTTGGTGATGGAGCAGATACCCACCTGCAGCCCACGGAGGACTCCACATCAGAGCAGGTGGATGTGCCCAGAGGAGGCTGTGACCCTGTGGGAAGTCCATGCTGGAGCAGGCTCCTGGTAGGACTTATGACCCTGTGGGGGACCAGTCTTGGAGCAGTCTGTTCCTGAAGGACTGCACCCCGTGGAAGGGACCAACACTGGGGCCGTTTGTGAAGAACTGCAGCCTGTGGGAAGGACCTACATTGGAGAAGTTCATGCAGGACTGTCTCCTGTGGGTGGAACCCCATACTGGAGCAGGGGAAGAGAGCAAGGAGAAAGGAGCAGCAGAGACAACTTGTGATTAACTGACCGCAATCCCCATTCCCTGTCCCTCTGCACCACTTGGAGGGGAGGAGGAGGTAGAGAAATTGGAGGTGAAGCTGAGCCCAGGAGGAAGAAGGGAGGGATGGGAGAAAGGTGTTTTAAGATTTGTTTTTTTATTTCTCAGTCCTCTACTCTGATTTGATAGGTATTTGATTCCCTTACCCGTTTGATTTCCCCAAGCTGAGACTGTTTTGCCTGTGATGGTAATTGGTGAGTGATCTCTCCCTGTCCTTATCTTGACCAACGAGCCTTTCATTATATTTTCTCTCCCCTGTCCAGCTGAGGAGGGGGAATGATAGAGTAGCTTGGTGGGCACCTGGAGTGTGCTGATTTAAAAGTAAACCAGCAGGAGAAATGAACCCAACTCAAAAGAGTTTACAAGTCAGAACTACAATTTAATAAAAAAGATTACAATAGATACACTGATACACAGGAACATTGGTTTTAGCCCACAAAACCCAGTTGTACAACTCAGCCCCCGGGGGCACAAACAGAATGGTGTTCGCCAGTCCCT
>JAVJGI010000040.1:21182377-21213923 GCA_035590275.1 Ibycter americanus | reverse complement strand
TTAAATTGTAGTTCTGACTTCTAAACTCTTTTGAGTTGGGCTCATTTCTCCTGCTGGTTTACTTTTAAACCAGCACAGAGAGCCCACACTAGAGCAGGTTTATCCTGAAGGACATAGGAAGGCTTACACAAAGAAGGAGCAGCAGAGAACAATTATGAACAGACTGCATCCCCATCCCCTCTTTGCTGCTGGGCTGTGGGGAACAATACAGATGAGTTGGGAGTGAAGGAGTGATGTGGAGCCTGAGAAAAAACTGGAGGCAGGGGTATGGTGTTGGTTTAATTTGCCTTTATTTTTCACTGTGCAGCTCTATTTTAATCGGCAATGAATTACATTAATTTCCCCAAGTCAAGTCTGTTTTGCTAGGGATGGAAATTGGTTACTAATGTCCTTGTCTTTATCTTGACCCACGAACTTTTTAGTCTTATTTTCTCCCCTTGTCCTTTTGAGAAGGAGTGAGAGAGCAGCTGGGTGGTTATTTGGTAGCTGGCCCACCTTGTAAGCAAGGCTTGAAAAAGCTCTGACAAATATGGCTTATATGTATCAAGGAGAGCTAAATAGTCATCATAAAATTTGCAACCTTCGCATAACTGTTCCACATGTGCCAAACTCCAGGGAGGAGGGGAAACGCATTTTTACAAGAAATTATCTGTAGCCTGTAAAGTTCAGTTATTAGTTATTGACAGATGGTCAAGAAGAGGCAGCATGATCCTTTAATCTGTTAGGGATTCAGATTTTTTATCCCAGCCTTAGTATTCAGTGTCTCTAATTGTGACTGATCTTTTTTCAGATTAGTGGTTGGATATCTTGAAGATCTTTGTCCTTAGCTTTGTGATAAATAAACTCTTTTATAGGTATTATAAGTGTCGTATTACTAAAAGCCAATAAACAAATAACATTTTTAAAAATAGCCTTTCATTCCAAAACTTATATCCCTCTACACTAGTGAGAACTAGTGATATAAATATTTAAATAATAATAAGTCAAAACTCAATAATAGAAATTGCTTTCACTACCTGTTGAGTATATTCAAACCTTCCCATCATGCCTTTCTCTCTGGCTTTTACCACAAAGTAGGGAAATTCAGAGCTTTAGGAATGCCCCTGAGCTTCTACCAATATGTTATTTGTAAGTAATGGCTCCTGTTTCCAGTCCCCAATAATTTTCCCTATGCCATGAATCTGAAACATACAATGGAAACCAGCTGATCATGCAGAACTACAAAAAGTTTTCTGTATATGAAAAGAACATTTGCTGTAGAACAACATTTTGATTCTGTATGATGCATACCAACCCTATATTCCCTGGAAATCTAAATCTGGGTTCCTCCCACTTGATTATTTTCTCTATTGTTGTGAATGGAATTTTGTCCTTGTCTTCAAATTTGGCAAAATATGTATAGCACAGCAGACATTTATAAAATACTCATGTGAAGGAAAAAATGTTGGTCACTATACCCTATTTTGCACTAGCTACTCCAGTAAGAAAGGTGTTGGCACATGTGTGTCCATTTATATGATACGTTTATATAAAGGTGTGTAAAGAAAAATGTCCAGATCAGTCAGGCTTCTGTCTACTAGATCCTTCTCTATGTACTATTCTTTCTGGAACACACTGCTTTGATCAGTAGTTTTGATAAATTAATTTCTATATGTGAGTATTTTTTGTAAAATGTTTTCTCTGTGTATACATTAGCTAAATAGAAAGGATTTCAATTTCACTTACTGTTTATCTGTATCTTAAATTTTCTACTATTTCAAAACACACAACAGCATACATTAATCAGGAATGCAGTTTCTGTATTACAGTGGTTTGCATTTTTTTCTACATTTTAATATATTCCAAAGTCACTCAAACTCTCTCTTTCATTGTCCCTAATTACCTTGTGTTCGTCACATTAATATGCTGCTATAGAAACCGTTGTGTTATCAAAACCCAGCTTCGTTTCATTTCAGTGGTCCTCTACAGCAAAATCTGTTTGGAATGGAAATTAATTATTAGATTTGAAACAGAAAAAAAGAATTGTCTTATACCTACAGAAAATAATTTTGTAAATGTCATGTTTCACTTTCAGAAGTGATTGGATTAGCCTCAGCTTGGTCTTTTATCTCTGTAGCTAAAATATCCTTTAAATGAACTTGATTGATAAAAGTGAATTTGATATATGTTTTGGTAATACTGGAATAAGACAGTACTGCTGATAAAAAGAAGAAAGCAGGAAGCAGTTCAGCTACATCTCTCCTAAGTAATTTTCAACAGATAAGATACAAGCATCTGTACCGTATGTAAAGTGCACTTTTTACTAGTTAATTTGGTTCAAATAACTGCGAAGTTTGATATTACCCACGTGCTTGTCCTTCCACATAAATTACATATAACAAATCTTTTAGTTAAGGGATACTTTTCAGACCTTGGTTTGCACAGTATTGGTATTAAAAAACAGGGGATAAGAGCTTATTCAGCATGCAGTCACATTTTTGTACTATACACCTCTGCAAAGTCTTATAAAATTCTATTACAAGGCTATCAAATTTAATCAGCCAGTCAGTTTTGAGCCAAAGTCTAGCACTCCCTACATTTTAAATCTGTCATACTAATACAAAACAGGCACTAGCTGTTTCCATTTTTGAAATCTTATTTTGATCACATAAATAAGTAAAGCAGAAGATTGCCTTAAGCCAGGTTGTTTTTCTTTCTTGTTGTTAAAGCAACCATTTCCCTGCAATCTTCCTTTTTGTTACAGTTCTGCCATTACAACTACATTGAGACTACACGAAGATGTGGAAAGGTGCACGACTTAGCGCTTCAACGGAGGGATATAGGTTTTTTAGGAGGAGAGGCTGAGAAGGCAAGGAGGGGGAATTGCCCTCTATGTGGAACAGGTGGAATGCATGGAGGTCAGACTCCATGATACCCTTAGGAATCAATCAAGAACTTATGGGTAAAAGGCTAGTAGGCAGACCAACATGAGTATCTGCTATAGACCTCCTGATCAGGACGAAATAGATATGGCTGTCTTCAAATAGCTGGAAGAAGCCTCACATTCACAGACCCTGGTCCTTATGGGCAACTTTAACCACACTGACATCTTCTAGATGGACAATACAGCAGGACTCAGGTCATTTGGAAGACTTTTAGACTGTGTTGAAGACAACTTGCTGGCACAGGTAACTGAAGAACTAGGAAAGAAAGGTGCTCTGCTGGACCTGATACTTATGAACAGTAAAGAACTATTCAAGGATGTGAAAGTCAGAGCAGCCTTGGCTGCAGTAACCAGGACATGGTGAAGTTCAGGGTCCTATGAAGCATTAGCTTAACCTCAGTCCCTGGGAATGTGATGGAGAAAATCCACCTGGAATGTATTTCCATACACATGAAGGGCAAGAAGGTGATCAGGAGTAGTCAGCATGGATTTATGAAGGAGAAATCATGCTTCACAATGTCAGTGAGGTGACTGGTTTGATAGACAAGGGGAGAGCAATTCATACTTTTTACATCAACCTTAGCAAAGCTTTTGACATACTCTCATAACAGCCTCACACAGATGCTGACAAAGTATGGTTTGGATAAGCAGACAGTGAGGTGAATTGAAAACTCGCTGAACAACCAGGTCTAGAAGGTTGTGATCAGCAGCAGTGAAAGATTCAGCTGGAGGCCACTCACTGGTGATATACCCGGGGGTCAATAGTGGGTCCAGTACTGTTGAAACTTTTGATTTAATGAGCTGGATGAGGGGATGGAGTGCACCCTCAGCAATTTCACAGGTAATAGAGAATAGGGGAACTGGTTGCTACATCAGGATGTTGTGCTGCCATATAGAGCAGCAAGCTGCTCAACAGGTTGGAGAAACAGGCAGAGAGGAACCTCATAAAGTTTAGCAAAGGGAAATGCAAAGTCCTGCATGTGGGGAGAAATAACCCCAGGCACCAGTATACACCGAATAGAATACGAGCCATTTGTTGTAGAACCTTTGGGACAGTCCCTTTTAGGTGAAAATAGTAAAACGTTCACCTCTAATGTGTCTTAACTGCCTCTCTCAGTTGTCCTCTTTGGCTGTAAGACAGCAAAGGTCTTCTATGCATTGTGTGCACTGGTGCAACCTAAGTCCTAAAAGAAGTACGGTAGAGATGTTGCCATGTCCAAAACTGTTCATGCCACACTTAACAAGCATGCTAGGCCAGGATCATCCCAGAAGACAATGCAAACTATGTAAGATATGAAACTGACTTCATCCCATTTAGATCAGTTTTACACACTCATGTCTAATTGCAATATATATTTTTAACACAACACCAGAAGCAGGATTCTACTTGATGATAGCTGTTTACATACTTGGTCAGGAGGAGAGAAAAAGCAGTCAGCTGCAGAGGTCCACACAGGTGGAAGGAGCTTATGAACCTCCCTTCCTCCTCCTTTCCTTGTCCTCTAAGGCCGTGTGGGAGGCCACGTTGTGACTGACTGTCTCAAGGGCAGCTCACAGCCCCTCCAGGCTCGGTGCAAGGCTGCCTGGTGCTGTAACTGAGCTCTGCAGTTGCTGGCCAGACAAGGAGCAAACAGCCGCACAGCCCCAGACACCAGCCAGGGTCAAGGAGCGGCCCCATCATTTTGGGGGACAAGTCCAGACATGAACGACTGCCTCAGCCCACTGAGGCACATGCGGTCCATGATGGAAGACCATGTGGCCACTGCGTGCGCCCCTCAGAACCAGCGCGCAGAGGCGGGGCGCGTGCCATTGTCCAGGGAACGGTGTCCCCGAGTGCCCTGTAGCAGGTGGCACCATCCAACAGTGAAGGTGGCAGCCTGAGACCCCCACTGCTGACATGGAAGGGAACTACGGACCAATGGGACACCGCTGGGTGCATGATGGTGACTGCCTCTTGTAACTCTGTCGCGACTGCTTGCTGGGTTTCCTTTTTCTATCCTTCCTTCCCTTTCCTATTGCTATTTTCTTACAAACACTTTGTTTCTATAGACGTTCCCGATTGGCAGCATTTGATCTCGCTTGCATCTTCATCTCACTCCGGGTGTAACATGGAATCTCCCTGGCTCAGGCTGTCCTGGGCCGGAACGTTAAATTTGCGGCAGGGGCCAGGCATCCGGGAGCGCAAGGCCGTGTTCCAGCCCTCCTGGGTGATGTGTGCACCGCCCGTGGTCATGCCAGGGGGTTGGTAGAACCGCTGAGGCGGCCGCCCTGCTTTTGCTTGAGGGGCATGTGGGGTGGAGTTTGGAGAAACTAAGATGTGTCCCTAAGACGCCCACCCTGCCTGTTGACAGGAGTGCCCAAAGGCGGCCCCCCGGGGGTGGCGGTGTGTTGAGCAACTCCTTGGAGAAACGCTGGGCTCGTCCCGCCGTGCCAGGCATGGGCTGGGCGCAGAAAAACGGGAAAAACTTGCAATGTGTGACCAGCCGAATCTGTGCTTCACAAAAGGCTTCAGCCTGGGAAAGTAACAGCAGTTATTTGTGCCGTGAGGGGCGCTAGCCTAGTCGCTGCTGTGGAAGCCAGAGAACAACAGCACACAGCAGAATCCCAAATCATGAAATCTTTACAAGATATGGTCTGGTCCTTGCAAGAGCAAGTAGAGAACTTAAAGGGACAACTAAAAGAGCAAAGGACCCAGGCAAATTATTTACAGTCCGCTTTGAAAGAACAACAACTCGCAGGCAAGGTCAGTTCTTTTCTCCCTGAAAAAAATACTGAATATCCCAATAATGAATTGGAGGAAGCAAAATCAAAACTGAACAGACTGGATGTCCTTACCTGTTCTCTGCAACCCTTGGTCAAGACTGAGATGAGGATGGATTTCTTTGAATTACTATTAAAGAAATTCCTTATTCTGGTACTGAACTGGCTAAATTGAAAGAAGCGTTTGGCCTGACTCCTAAGGAGTCAGAGACTGAATATGTTTGGAGAGCATCATTGTCAGGGGCGGGATCAGATATTGTTAAGCAAAAAGGAAGGCGAGGGCTACTGGGGGCTGGGAGTGTTCCTAACCACTGGCAACCACAGTGCACCGTGGTCCCTGACCCAGCTAGCAGCCTGCTGGGTTGGGGGTCTTAACCCTTTGGAAAGGGGGGGATCCCCTTGCTATTGTAACACTGAATCTCCCCGTCTCAGGCTGTTCCACACCGGACCAGGCTGTTAGTTAGACATCTGTCACGGTTTCACCGCAGCTGGTAACTGAGTATCATGCAGCCACTCATCCACTCCCCCCTGCCCCCAGAGAGATGGGGAGGAGAATTGGAAAGAAGTGTAAAACTTGAGGGTTGAGATAAGAGCAATTTAATAATTGAAATAAAATAACAACAATAATAACAGTTATAAGTAAAAGGAGAGAGGAATGAAATCCAAAGGGAAGGGCGAAAAGAGAAGGAGAGATGCACAATGCAATTGCTTACCACCTGCTGACTGATGCGCAACTGGTCCCTGAGCATCAACCTGCAGGCCCTGGCCAGCCCCCCAACACTCCCCCACCCCAAGTTTATATACCGAGCATGACATCCTGTGGTATGGAATACCTCTTTGGCTAGTTCAGGTCAGCTGTCCTGGCTGTGTCCCTTCCCAATTTCTTGTGCCCCTCCATCCTTCTCACTGGCAAGGCCTGAGAAACTAAAAAGTCCTTGACACAATATAAACATTACCAAGCGACAAGTAAAAACATCAGTGTGTTATCAACATTGTTCTCACACCAAATCCAAAACACAACAGTGCACCAACTACTAAGGAGAAAACCAAATCTATCCCAGCCGAAATCAGAACATCTTTCCTATATGCTGTATTAGCAAAAGGGTGCAGGAAGCTAGTTACAGTGAGAGATGACAACAAAGTGCATTAAGCTTGGAGGCAGGCAGCAGAGCTGAGCTCAAAAGTGCAGCAGGTGGTTTTGGAAGTAGTTATCATTCTAACAGTTGATTTGATTGAACTTGATCAAATTACCTCCAGTGCAGGTAGTGCAGCATGCAATCTTTAGTTAATTATTCAAGGAATTCCATATAACAATGTTAAGGCCACCTAAATGAGAAAGCCTGGGCTGGAAAAGACATACTATTAGTTTCAGCTGCTGTGCAAGACAGGCAGCCATCCTTTTTCTCTTCAGAAATTTTAAATGAGCTATTCAAGGATGAAGAGAGGGAATAAGCAAGCTAAGAGGAAAAGAAGGAAGAAACAAATCAGTGTAGTAGAATAGTGAAATTGGAAAGTATGTATTATTGTCTGCTAGGCACTGAAACCTAGGAAACCTAACAAATAAACTTATACAACGGCTGTTCCTGATCTTAGCATTTCTGCTGCTACCGAGACTAAATTTAAAATTGCATGTTATCACGCGCTAAAGTATCTCCACCCATACTTTAAAAATATGTAAATCTGAAGGTAGTGCCTTGTATCATGCAATAATGTGTGGTCTGGAGGCAGAGAAGATGAAATTGAAACTCTGCATTCTCAAAATGAATCTTAAATCTAAGCTGGATATTATGTGAGTCAGCCACAAAGAGGATTTATTCTTACATCTGTTAGTTCCTTTGGTCCTATTTTTCAGCCAAGCAAAAGTATTCCCAGAGTACCTATTTTAAAACAAGTATCTATTTTTTACTTAAAAGGAACACTTATCTACTGTTTTGGATATCTATGCTCCTTTAAAGTCATACAGCACTAGTTACCACAGCTCTAGGGAAACAAACAATTATTAGCAAATAACATCTCTTGGGTCAGTAATGGTGTGGGAAAAGTAATTTCCATACCTAAGAAAGCTGTGGTAATCACATATTTATGCTACTATTATTTCATGTTCCCAGTCTAATTTCTGCCTTTATGAGGTATTTTTTAGAGATACGTGGGACTGAAGAACTGCTATTGTCAAAATAAGAATTTTTTTTTTTTTTTAATGCCCTAAGAAATAATTCTTGATTACTTAATGTTGTGTTTTATTTCCTGCAGTATGCTCACTGCTTAACCAGATGCAGTAAGAACACATTTCGTCTCCTGAGAGAAGCATAACTGTCCCAAGGATATAATCCAAAACCTCCCGCATCATGCTGTCACTTCAGATTCACACAGGAGAAAAAAACTGACTATGACAAGAAGATTCTTTGGGAGGTGTTAAGGGTTTCAAAGACAATGCTAATACCTGAAGAACATGGCCTGGTCTAACACAGTTGCTATTTTTCTTTCTTTCTCTACCAGAGAAATAGTCCAAAATCTTTCTAAAGTCACCTTTACACCAGCTTTGACCAGTATCCTGCTTCAACCAAGGTAGACAACAATAATGAAACTCAAAAATTAAGACATTCTCAGAAGTGGAAAAAAGCCATGATGTAAAACCATTTTTGCTTTGACTTAAACAGGGCTTCAGAATAAGGTCTCCCCGTGTTTCACATTGGGCCTTAGCATCCCAGCTGTGGATTGATTCTTATGCTTGTCTGTGGGGTTTATCCCAGTCCAGGATTTATGATGACCCAGTCAGTGATACATTCTGCCAGGAAAATAATGCCTCCTCAACATCCCTCAAGCTTTATGGTGAGATACTGGGTGAAAAGCAATACACTTAAACCAGGCAGGATTTCTAAGAATTTAAGTTTTTTCCCCACTACAGTTCAAATTTACACCATCTAATAGCATGTCTTAGGGTTTTTTCAGTAGCAGGTCGAGACTGTCAGACTGATATTGTGGGAACTTAAATGTGTTATTTATTGTTTTCTCTATTTAAGTTGCTTTCCAGTAAGTAACAGATAGGGAATAGGAGTTAAATTCTAAAGTATTCTTCCATAGCTCAGCTAGTCAACTAACTAGCTTGTGAAAAATGTAGGCTTCAGGTTATAATGGTTATAATTTATGTTCGATTATCCTATCTTTTCCATCTTGTGAAGGTAGCATTGACAGTATAAATTGAAAATTGTTCTTGGCTCCAGACAGAGAGACTGAAATATCAGAGTGTCAATCATATCAGTGAGTTTGAAGTGTAATTGGCATGGAAAGCACTGGATGGTCATTCTCTGAAATAATCCTGGGTAATTTCCAATTTCTTCACAGGGAATCATGTGTCCATAATTTCAGAGACTGATGTAAGCGTAAGTGGTGCAAATGCCCACCTCTCCAGATATTCAGAACCTATGATGAAAAAGTGAACCTGAGTTTTGCTCTAGAGGAAACACAGGATTCACATTTGTCACCCACATGCTCAAAATGTACACAATGGGTCTGCTTCTCTCAGACACTTTGCTGCACCCTGATTTGAAAACTCTCAGATAGCCTTTCCTATCTTTAATCCCCTCTTAATTCCTTAGAACTACTTCTGAGGCATTATTCATGTGTTGTTGTCCTCTGTATGTGTGACCCAGTCATGTGCCAGGATATCAAATTTCTCTACTAAAAGCAAAGATTAATATGTAGTAATATTTATCTATGTTTCATTAGCGGTAATTTCTACAGAATTATTACAATAGTGTATGTGTAGGATGCCCATGACCTCTCTCTTACTTACAGTAAGTCCGTTCTTGTTCCTTAAATTGAAATAAATAGCTGATCTTGTTATCCAAAGGACCATCATGTTCTCCATAATAATGCTGCGTTTTAAATAATCATGTATTTTTTATTAGCTACATTTCTTTTGTGTCTGTCATAGTAATTTCTCTTTTTCTCATTCCCTAACTAGTTTTTCTTTAAAAAAAAAAAAATCTCTGCTGAGGATTCTTGAATTTTCTAGAAACATTTGCTTAAAGCAAACAAAGTTAAAAAAGTTATTTATTATTCCCATGATCCAGTTCCAGGTATTTTGACAGCAGATCAAATTATCGATAAGTGGATTAAATGGAAGTCATTATTAAGTAAAATAGGAAAGCTGCTTCATAATACAAGAAGAAATAGATAAAATTCAGTATATGACAACATAATTTCAGAGGCAATTGCTGAATTCTGAAAATAAGCTATACTTAAATATATATAATTACGTATTACATTTTTATAGGATAGTTAAAGAAATAACTATCAAAATCTCTTCTTTCCTCACAGCCAATTCTGCAAAAACATGTAGTAAGACTTTTCTATTTATTAATTTCTCTATGAATATTTGATATATGCCAAACATTCAGAAAAAAGCCTGGAATTTAAATATAATCTTCAGTACTGCTGTGTATAATGACTTTTTGTAATAAATATGTGCATTGCACTATTGCCTGCTCTGAACATTTCCTTCAGACTGCTGCTTACAGCACCAAAGAGGAAAGAGAAAGAATGATTTGGGAATTTCCAAGAATTCTGCTTTATCTTTCCAAAAGTGAATTAGTCTCTTGTGTGTATTATATAAATACGTAGATAATGTAGAAAGGCTGATTTCCAAAAAGAACTCCACCTTTCACTTGTTTTTATGATACTGCCAGTAATTATGTTTGTAAATAATGGTAGATGTTCTCCAGCTCTTAGGTGCCTCAATAACATATTTGGCCCACCAAAGAAGTACTTAGACTAAAATGTACAGTAAAATGAGCCCTCGATTAATTACAGATTTAAAAATTCCAAAAGTGGAAATTGAGCTACAATACTATTGCAAATGAGAGAGAAAAAAGAAATCCTTATATGGTGAACCACATATTCCATTATTACTGTCTAACCACAGTGCTTTTATTTAGACATTCCACTTAACAGTAAATAACCACAAAGCCCTATCCCGAGATTCTTCCAGGAAAATAATAATCCTGCATATTATAATAATAAAGCTCAAAACATAAATAGTCTTGGCACTCCCATAGGACCATGCAAGATTTTAACTAGAAACAATTGCAATTTTCCCACAGTTAAGTGGTCAAGAGTTTAGATTCAGAAGTTGCATGTGATGTGTTTATAGCCCTGTACCTCTGAAGTTACTGGCATTTCTACAGAATGGTTGTGAAAAAGTTTACATTCCAACTCAATGGTATTTTATTCTTGATTCGTGATTACTAGACAAAGGATAAGAAAGAGAGGTATCAAACCACTATATGTAACTCCCATGCAGTTGTTTTCTGCCTGTAGAGGGACACTAAATCACCATTTTCTGAGATTTTTAAGGAAGTGCAGTACCTGACTTAGAACCCTTATACCTGTAACAGGGCTTATCTCCACAGGTTTCACCTTTGATCTTCAGTGGTTTCTGCTGTATATCATCCATGTCATTCTCTGAATCACCTACTGTATGAGCCAACACATTAATTCGCCTGCCAGTGTTTCAGATGTTTCTTCTTCTGTAATCACTTTGCAAGAAAACATTGCAGTTTCTCATTTCTGGAGATGAATTTCTCAGGCTGTTCTATTATTGAATGATCACAGACCTGCCATGTGAGAAGGCGATATTAACTTCTTTGAATATCATGCTTTAAGGAAGTTATTGTAAACTTGTTGCTGTTTTATAGCATCCTGGCTACCCCATTTACTTTCTAGCAACAGAATAATATTTCCTAGTGAAGTGAAATCATCATCAGTAGTGGCAACATTCAGATGACAGAAAGCTCATCGGAAGAAAGATTTAAGACAGCAGTGCCAAACAGGCTATAAGATTTAGGAGTAGAAGTCATATTGACTTCCTACTGCTCATTTTTGAAAAACCTCCCTTACTTGCTCATGATTTTCCTTTGGCTCAAGGCTTATTTCCCTGATTTTCCTCTTGATTATTTGCTGAGATTGCTGTCCGGCTACACCCACCACTTCCTCTAACAGTTGAAAAGTGTGATGTGAGAACAGAAAGGAATTTTTCAACAAAAATATTTTTCCATTAAATAGCAATGAAATGTCAACTGTAGGTTTTAGTGGCAATATGTCTGTTTTCACAAAATTGTCACTAGAATACGTCATGTGTATGGAGTCAAATCTTGGAGCAGAAACAGGAGATGAGACTCATTACTCTAGAAGAGGCAGCAACCTAATGATCAGAGCCAACAGGAGTATATTGATGTAGGTGTGGGTGTTAGCCTTCTGCCCTGTTTATCTCTGGTGGCTCGCATCAGCCCAGTGTTTGTCCCTGGCACACCGGCCGTGGAGCAGGAAAGCAGACCCTGGCTCCAGCGCTGCATTCGCATCCCTCTCACGTAACACAGCTGGGGGTCCAGAGGCAATTCACTCCTTATGTCTCGGGACTGTCTCTGGAGCGCACATCTGTGCAGCCCTTCGCGCTGCAGATGTGGAGGCCTCTGGTGGAAGCACTGCTTTTGGAGGGGCTTTGAACTTGTGTCTGTCCTATGCCAGAAAAATGGCTTAACCACAGAACTATTGACTGAGAAGAGAAGAAGAAGGAGGAGCAGAGGAGGCAGTCTCATTTGCTAGTTTGTTTTTTGGGATGCCATTGAAAAAACAAAGAATTTTCTGTGATAACCTAGGTTTGTTTTGGGGTTTTGGTGTTTTTTTGGGGGATTGTTTGTTTGTTGTTCGGGTTTTTTCCCTATGACGTAGCTCTCCTATTATCTAGCCAGCTGTAATTCATATGAAAGACGTACTGACAGCCAGTACTCCCCAGACTTTCAAATCCAAAAAGTAACACCTAATGGAGTATAATCCACTGAAAACATATCCCTGAATTTATGGAACATTTACATGCTGCCATATTCTCACATTGAACAAGGAACTGCTGTACCAGATTTAGATGATAGATACCATATGTAGACATCTGTCTACAGCCATCTTAACTGCCTAAAACTATCCTGACTTACCTTCTTGCTCTCTATAGTGAGGTGAAGCTGGTGGATTCGATTGGCAAACGGTTTGTATTCACCAGCTGACGGCTACACTCAATTAGAAGATTGCCCTAGTGACTGCAGGATCAATTTGTAATGGGGCTTGACCCCAATACAGAAATCAGAAGTACACTTTCCACTGAATTCAACAGGCTTTAGATAGTGTTCATTGCTGACAGGATTTGGCTCAATGAATTCAAATGGAAATGGAAAGTACTACAGGGCCTGGTTAGAAATATATGAATAACCTGTGGAAAATGCAAAATGCTCCAACTAACTGTGCCAATAAGCCAGATGCTGAAGTTGGAATGAATTTCATTATTACTAACCAAAAGAAGAAAGGAAAGGAGAGTAATGCCATTGATCCAACAAGGCACTTTAAAAATGCAACACAATTTTCTATTAAAGTTTTTTCCAAAGTGTTTTTTATAAATAATCACTATTATTATTTGTATACTGCAAAATTATTCCCTTTCCTACTTTTTTTCACCTCACATCATACTTTAAGGCTGTATCAATGCAAGACCAAAGCTCCTCACTTGGAAAACTGTGCTGAAACATGAAGGCTTTGTGCTTCAAGGGCACATTGATGTAAAAGTCTAGTGCAGTACTGATGCTGAGATAAATGCATTTGCTGAGGTCATCCACCTTGGTACAATGTTATCCTATAAATAGGGAAACATGAATAATTTACTTATGTCTGAAGTAGCTGATAACCTGTAACTATAGACATAAGTGGAAATACGTCTCTGATGCCATCTGTTGCTGAACGTTGACTGCAATTATTATAAGATGGTAGTACTAAAAATAGTTTGGTATATTTTTTTAACTGTAAGACCAAACACTTCAAGAAAATGTCTTTTTTTTTCAGAATTAAGTGGTAAAAGCAACCTTCCTAAGACACTGGGGTTTTTATATGTATGCATGTATATTTTGTGTGTGGAACATCCATATTACACCATCACTGAAACTTTCACCTTACCACAAACCTATGAACAATTATTTTTCCAGGGACATAATTTTCAAATATTAGTAACAGCCAAGGGAAAGATTGAATCTGGTCTTTATTTGGAACAGTGGATATAAAGCATTATTCACAGCCCTTTATATTTATATGTATATAATTATATATGTATGTAACTGTAGATGTGTATATACATGTATGTGCATATATGTGTAAATTTATACACATAATAGTTATTTAATTCTAAATTTAAACCAAATGGAGCCTATAAAGCTGATCTGGTACAACTCAAAACTTTACAGAGGTATAAGCTCTAGTTATCCATGATGATGCTCTTGTGATTCACATCAGTTTTGGCGCTCTACAGTTTGTTTCCACATTAACTGTAGGTCCCAGCAGCACCCTGTATAAAGCAGTCTTAGCTATTGCTCTTCCAAGCCAGGACTGCAGAGTTGTTCACTTTCCAGCTGCTTTGATATGATACCTCAAAGGAAGTCCAATGCTGTAGGAGTGAAGAGGATATAGATTTTGGACAGAAAGTTAGTACCAGATGGGGGAAAGAGAGGAGTGAGCAGCAGGGGCAAGAACTATCCATCCTTAAGAATAACTTCTTTTTTTTCTTCTTCTTCTCATTTCTGGTACGGTAACATTTCATTTGCCAGTCTATCTGAGAAGTCTTGAGCTAAGCCTGTTTGAAATAATTGAACCAAAATTATTTGTTTCAAATATATTTTGATCTTCATGCATGGAGTTTTTTTATTAAAATTAGCACTTACTGTCACTGACATAATGCTTATCATTAGGAATGGAACAGTAATATTAGTCTGACTGTGTACAGTACTGTTGTACTAGAAAAGCTGGTGTTTTTTTGTACACAACATTACTTAAAACCATAAGAAAAATATCCCTTGCAAAGAACAACTAATTCCCTACTCTTTAAACAGCAGACAATGGATAGCTAAGACAGATAACCAGTATCGTACAATCAGATCTGTGAAGTAAGTTTTACGCTCAGTTTTGTTGAATCCATAGCAATGGGCAGTTGATTTGTGGCTGTATCACAAGTGCCTTGCAAAGAGATTTAAAGAGGAAAAGCGTAACAGTTCTTTGGATGTTTGCGTACATGGACTATAAAGCCTTCTAAGAAGACATGGAAAAATGCAAAGTGCTACTTCTCAAGGAATAGAAAACCAAGCACAGTTTCTGTCAGAGAGGGGGGAAAATCTATAGCTATGTATTGTACAAATGAGAATATGCACTGATTAAGTTATTCAAGTTCTTAAGATAAAAAACTAATGGGGGGGGGGGGGGGAAATACTATGGTTCCTAGCCCAAGGTAGTAAGTCTTTTTTGTTTTCTGCCCTGTTTTCTTCATTTAAATGATGACCTTTACCTAGGCCAAGCCGATTTTCTGTACAATAGTGGAACGCATCTGTAAGTATAGATTTGTCCTGGAAAAGCCTGCTGTATTACTAACAGTTATATTTTTAGGGACTGAAATACCCAGAGGAATTATTCAACAGAGCTAAAATCCTGTCATATGCCCTTTGGCATGCCAGCATCAACAGTATATTTCTAGTTTACAGTGGTGCAAAGCCTGATTCCTGGGCTCAAGTGAAAAGTTTTAGGTGTTTTAGCTTAATGTGCATTTGTTCATATTGTTGGTTATTTTCTTCTATATCTTGCGTAACAAATGAAAAACCTGTACATGCATTTGACTAGTCAGAAGAGGGTAAAACTGCAAAGAGAAGTAAATTGAAGTTAGAAATGACTGATAAAGGGAAAAATAAATTATTTGTCAGGGGTGCTATATGTATTTTTCACTTTTCCTCTTTATAAAGGCAGGCTTGCCAAGTGGACAGTGTTAAGGGGAAAAGGAGGGGTAGATGTCCTTGAGAACTGAGGAATGGCTCCACAATGTGCTTTCTGCCATGTGCAATTTGCATGCAACACGCAAGAAAATGTCATAACATTAACAGCTTCTAAAGCAGTATTTGCTGCCAGCATGTTCTGTGATTTTGAAAGAATAGTGCACCAGGGTTGCGATTCAAGAGGCTGGTGATTTAAAGGTTTCTCAGGCTTCCATGTCTAAGAAAGTTATGGCAGTATGACAGAAAGACACATAAGTTGTTCTTGGATGCCGTTTTACCCCAGTGTTTCCCGGAGGCATTACCCGCCTTGTCTCCTTGCTGTGCTTCTGCCAGTTCCTACAATCCCATCACAGTGTTGCAGTTTTTCTCCAGCTTTTCAAGATGTAATGTGAGATGCAGGAGATCAGCTAGCTGGTGGGCTACATGGGCATGGGAACTTTCAGAGCAGGAAAGATGCACTCTGCCACAGACAGGAAGCATTTGTTGCTCTTCAGCTGAAGTCCCACAATGTATTTTCTCTATATTTGTGCAACCAGGAGGAAAATGTGGTCACAAGTATGTGAAATAGTACAGCTGCAAAGATTCCCCACCCTTACTCCCTCTGGGATACTTCCCAAATTAACTTTCTTTTAGAACCAACCATACTCCCAGCAAACCCAGAGCACAATAGACTGACTAACTTTGCTTAAATTTAGGTATTACTGTGCAGCATTTTGGATTTCTGTTTTAGTCAGTATTTATTCCTCTCTCATTTCCCTTAGAAGGTGTAGTTTCTTCTTTATACAACCAGTTTTTATTGTACTTCACCCTTGATATATTTGTAGTAGCTCCATTTATTTCAGTTAAGAGTAAGAAACAGTGATATTCAACCTCTGTCTTAAAATTAAATTTGTCTTTTGTTGTATTCAATATCACAGAATCACAGAATGGTCAGGGTTGGAAGGGATCACCAGACACCATCTAGTCCAAATCCCTGCTAAAGCAGGTTGCACAGAGTCATGCCCAGAAGGGTTTTGAATGTCTCCAGAGAAGGAGACTCCACAGCCTCTCTGGGCAGCCTGTGCCAGTGCTCTGTCACCCTCAAAGTAAGTAAGTTCTTCCTCATACTCAGATGGAACTTCTTGTGTTGCCGTTTGTGCCCATTGCCCCTTGTCCTGTCGCTGGGCACTGCTGAAAAGAGCCTGGCCCCATCCTCTTGACACTCTCCCTCAAGATGTTTATATAGATTTAGAAGATCCCTTCTCAGTCTTTTCTTCTCCAGGCTAAAGAGGCCCAGCTCTCTCAGCCTTTTCTCATCAGGGAGATGATCCAGTCCCCTCATCATCTTTGCAGCTCTCTGATGGACAGTGTCCAGTAGTTCCCTCTCTCTTTTGGACTGGGGAGCCCAGAGCTGGACACAGCACTCCAGATGCGGCCTCACCAGGGCAGAGCAGAGCAGAGGGGGAGGATCACCTCCCTCGACCTGCTGGCCACACTCCTCCTAATGCACCCAGGATCCCATTGGCCTTCTTGGACCCAAGGGCACACTGCTGGCTTATGGGCAACCTGCTGTCCACCAGAACTGTCAGGTCCTTCTCTGCAGAGCTGCCTTCCAGCAGCACAGGCCCTAACCTGCGCTGGTGCGTGGGGTTGTTCCTCCCCAGGTGCAGGACCCTACACTTGCCTTTGCTGACCTTCATGAGGTTCCTCTCTGCCCAACCCTCCAGCCTGCCCAGGTCTGGCTGAATGGCAGCGCAGCCTCTGGTTTGTCAGCCGCTCCTCCCAGCTTTGTATCATCACCAAACTTGCTGAGGGTACGCTCTGTCCTGGTCACTGATGAATAAGTTGAACAGGACTGGACCCAGCACTGACCCCTGGGGAACACCACGAGCTACAGGCCTCCAGCCAGACTCTGCACCACTGATCACAACCCCCTGAGCTCTGCCATTCAGCCAGTTCTCAGTCCACCTCACTGTCCACTCATCTAACCTGTACTGCCTGAGCTTACCTGTGAGGATGTTGTGGGAGACGGTGTCAGAAGCCTTGCTGAGGTCAAGGTAGACAACATCCACTGCTTTCCCCTTGTCTACCCAGCCAGTCATTCCATCACAGAAGGCTATCAGGTTGGTCAGGCATGATTTCCAGTTAGTGAATCCCTGTTGACTGTTCCTGGGGACCTTCTTTTCCTCTACTGCTTAGGGATGACCTCCAGGATCAACTGCTCCCATCACTTTTCCAGGCATGGAGGTGAGGCTGACTGGCCTGTAAGTTTCCTGGGTCCACCTTCTTGCTTCAAGACATTGGCTTTCCTCCAGTCCTTGGGCACCAATCCTGTCCTCCATGACCCTTCACGTCATTCCAAATTATGCAGACTTGTAGCTGTATATCAAAAGTGAATTGCCAGGTTCTTAGGGCAGGATCCATGTTGTCTGTCTTATCCATAAAATATTTAACACAGTGGAGGTCAGTGATCCTAACTGCACCCTGAGGCACTAAATACAGGACAAAATCTAAATAATAATATGGAGCACGTCTAAAAACTTTCTGCAGTCAATAAAAGCACTTATACTTACTTTAAGAACTCTTTGTCAGACTCTTATTTTTCATTAGAGATGGCTAATATTTACATTGATTTATAGTCACCTAAAAGCACTGTGTATAGTGCTTCTCGGTGTTTCTCTTTTTTTTTTCTCCTTACTGATGCTGCATTTGTCTGCAAATCATATTGTACATTAATAAATAGTGCTGAAAAGTTAACAAATACAACTTAACCTCCTTTGGCCTCCCTTTTCTCCATTGTTTAATTTGATTTAATTATGTAGTTTTAAAAACAAAGGCAAGTAAAGTAACAGATCAATATGATAATCCTTCTACAAATGTCAAAATTTAACTAGAACTGACTTTCCTAGGACTGTTTTGATTTGTATATTGTGCATATTGGCTCCAACCTTCTATCTAAATGGCTTTCTGCAGAAGGTGTCCATGTTATAAAGTGTGTTTGACTTGATTTTAATGGCTACTGTTTGTTTCGTGTGACTGTTAAATCAGGCCATGAATAAAGGTTTAACTTTCTGACATAAAACAACATTTAAAAGAAAGTTAGTTCAGTATAAAATGAAACCAGATCAGATCCCATCTCCAGAATTTAGTTTGTCAAGAGGAGAGCTTACCATGATAAGGTTTAGCAATATTCCACCAAGGCACCATGTGTTAAAACATTGAGAACCAAAGATCCAGTGAAAGAGAAGTAAACATTTCTCTTCTTTACCTCAGTAGAAATCCAAGCATTTTGAATGTCATGCTGACCCTGATTTAAAGACTTACAAAAGTACAAAATATGATGGGCTTTCATCTCATATGAAGCTTAAATCATAGGAGCACTCTTTTGTCTAGATGTGAAGGAACTATAAAGAGAAAATATGGATTCCCAAATACTCTGTCCTTTCACAGTTCACTATTGCTCACTCACAGAATAAGCTTCTCAACCTTTGCTCATTATTAATATATACAGAGTGCATGGCCTGGTAATGTTCAGATTTTTTTCCTTTTCATCCTGAAAATCTGTTGCTCTGCTCTTTCGGTCTCCCCACAATCAGACAGTGGAAGCTGATCTCCTCTATACTCATTATTTTGACAGCAGAAAGCAAGCAAGAAAAAAGGCACACCTAACTTACAGTTGTGTGCATTTGGAAAGGGAAGCAACATGTTTGACATTTCTACTCTGTGTGACTCAGCAAGATTTGAAAGAAGACTATGAGCAGCAAATTCTTTGGTGTGAGGTCTTAATCTCTTGATTGTCCTCTGCTAAAGCTTCCTTTTAGTCTGGGTATCCAGTGTTTGGAGAAGACACTGCTATTTCCCCACAGGAGTGCTGAGATCTGGACGTGCTGGTTTTTATATTTTCCCCAACAAAAGATTATACCAGAAAAGTAGCTGGTTAGTGGGTCTTGAGCTGAAAAATAATACAGACTAAAAATTATGATGCTTTGCCTGAGGAAGAGATTCATTTGGAGTCCATGTATATGGTCCACAGGGGAGAACTGAGCAGAATTCAGCTCTGGTTCTCATGAACTTCTCATAAACCTCAGCATTTTACTCTTTCCCAGTTTGAGCCCAGAATATACTCCTTGAAAACAAAATCCAAAAGACATCTTTAGGCCAGTTGTTGTCCTAGGCAAATTAGGACAGATTAAGATTTTATTCAAACTCAAATGTGGCCCTGCTTTTAAATGACTTTCAGCCTCATAGCCTTAGCAAATAGCAGCTCATTAATCCTCACTGCATTTCTTGAAAATGAAATGTTGCCTAAGAGGTTATGTAGTTCACTTAATGCTATACAAAAGTCTGTATCAGAGATGGGAATTCAGGTTTCCATTACCCTTGGTATCCAGTGGGAAAATTGGAGCTTATGTTTTCTAATTCTAAATTTAGTGATATCTTTATTTGTATTATAATATCTTTTATTGTAATTTTTTCATTATCATAATACCATTTTATTTAAATATAACTTTTTCCACAGAAATAGTTTTAATGATATGTGAATATCATAAAAAAGGTGAAATAAACTTGATTAAGCATTCAATATTTTAGGAAATATGGTATAACTGAATTAAAATTAAAAATTGATAATAAAATTAAAAATCATATTATAACCAAAATGTTATGTATTATCCACAATTAAACATATTTTCCTTCTATTACTACTTCTTCTTTTTGATATAGAAAGGAGATTTTCTGGTTTATTTTTTGTTCCATTTAAAGATGTGACTAAATTAAACATCTCAAAGTTTGCCATGTAAAGGGAAAATAGTTTTCTGTCAAGCTTAATGAACATCCATTAGATTCAGAATGGTTTCAGTTTTTCACATTTCAACATGAAAAGTCATATTTTAAAATCATAAACATATGTATTACAAAGAGGAAAAAGTACACTCTTACAGGTCTATAACAGGAATCCATGGACTGATGGTTTTTGAAATCAGGAAATGTGGTATGGTAATTCATATAATCAGAGATATCTACAGAGTCACAAAAAGTGTATGCAGCTAGTCATTGCTCTTGAATTGGGGGTGGGGGGAACAATTAAAGAAAGCTTTTAACCTTCTTAAATATGATTCTCACAAGGCAAAAAAAGCTGTCAGTAAACAAAGGTTTAGCAAGAATATATTAATTTTAGCAAGAAAAAGGAGAAAATATTAAATAAAAGATAGGATTTTTTTTTTTTTTAAAATGATGGAAAGTGAGTATTTCTGTCATCGGTTCCCATGACCAGTCCATGGTTTATCAGGACAATCCCCAATGATAATTCAAATACCAAGTTTAAGTAAGGCAGAGCAACAATTTGGAGCTAGGTCACATGTGTTCTAGCTACTTCATGAACCAAACTGTGTTATCACTGTTCTGGGGTAGTCATGATTTGGCAAGGAGGGAGGGTGTTGGCATTATCGATGTAGCGTGTTTCTTTTCGTTGCTTGTCATAATTTCAGTGCAAAGCAGCACCTCTGGAACCATGTTTCATGAACCACAGGCTTTTATTATTCCAAATGGAATTGTTGGGTTTCGTTCATTACTATTAGATAGATAGTAAATTATTTTTTTTTTTGTCCTAGATGTTTAGTCACACAAAGTTTAGTGAGGCTGTGAGGGCTTAGTATTTGCCGCTTTAAGGGATATTAATGACTGGATCTGATATCAGCTGCAGTTTTTTAAAACGAACTTTCTGTCATAAATCTGATTTAACTGATATCAAAATCAAGACTTTGGCATCTATGAAGAAAATCATTATTCGTAGTTGGACTGAATTACAAATTACAACCACATTTTCAAAATTGCATTCTCTAAAGCTCTTAAATAGTATATGAAGAAGAAAAATATATGTGGTCTTTGAATCCTTTACAAAATCTGAATATTATAGATATTAAGTCCTGCTCTGGATGGTAGCAGAATAAGCAAATCCTATGCGGAACCCTCTAAAATTATGAAGTAATGATAAAAAGCTATTCAAAACAATTTCCAGATAAAGTTATCTTCTTGGATATTTCCTACTTAAATGAATACTTCTTTTTTTCCTCAGAACCAGAATGAGCGTTATCCAAAGGCCATTGAATGAAATGAAGTACCGATCCTGAAGTGTGTGCAATTTGTCAGAGCTCCACTGGCGGCAGTGGAAGTGTGCAAATAGCAACAACCTGAGGAGCTGTCAAACACGTACTCGGCCAGGGTTGGTGTCACTTGTAAAGTACAGGGTGAGGTACCAGCTTCTTCCAAAGCTAAAAAGAAAAGGGGGCACCGCCGTTACCTGAACAAAATGGATGTAAGGGTCAGAACAGTCAGGTGGTCAGTCACAGCATGCATTGGTTAGACTCTGAAACTTCACGCCACAGGACATTGTTCAAATTAAATACTTTACATAATTGAAAAAGCAGTTGGATAGTTTTAATACTAAAAAAACAGAACAAAACAAATAAACAAAGAAACAAAAAACAACCTTAAAAAGCTATCAACTACCCCTACAATTCTAGCTCAGGGAGTCCCAAAGATGCCTAACTCCGAAAGCTAGCAGAATATTCTAAGGAAGTACTACTTTATGCTTGTCTCATTGCTATACTTTTCCTTACACACCCACTAATGGACAGTGCTGGAGGCGGCATAGTGATTTAGCTTAAGGGTTAGCTTCAACTTATATGAGTGTTCTTATTTTTTTATGACCCCAGAGTGCTTTAAAATTGCTAATACATGCCCTGGACAGATTTCAGGGCAGAGTACAATCTTGGCATACAGCTCACTTCTGCTTACCAGTCCCTGGTTTTCACAGAGAAAAAAGGCAGAGGCAGCATCCGATAGTGCCAGCCAATTCTTCTTACAGCTTGAGTCGGGAAACAGAGTCCCAGCATGTACCTCCAGATCAGGTTGGACAAAATTAGACATAGTGCATAAAAGTTTGCCTTGCTGAATCACAGGATCACGTGGAGTCACAGTGTGGTTGAGGCTGTCAGGCACCTCTGGAGAGCATTTGGTCCAATACTTCTGCTCAAAGTGGTGTGAGTGAGAGCAGATTGCTCAAGGCCATGTCTGATCAGTTTTTGAATATCTCCAAGGATGGAGCCTCAACAACCTCTCTGGGCAAACCTGTTCCACTGCTTGATCACTCTCACAGTAAAAAAAGTTTTTCCTTAGGCTCAAATGCAATTTCCTTTCAGTTTGCGCTTATTGGTGCTTGCCCTGGCCCTGGGCACTACTGAGAAGAGTCTGGCTCCATCTTCTTTGCTCCACTCATCAGGTTTATATACACATGGATAAGAGCCCCTGAGCCTTCTCTTATCAAAGCTGAACAGGCCCAGCTCTCTCAGCCTTTCCTTACATAAAAAATGTTCCAGTCTCTTAATCATCTTTATTTCCCTTTCTGGAACTCACTTCAGGATGTCTTGCTTCACTTGTACTAGGGAGCCCAGTACAAGTCCCACTGGACACTGCGCTCCTGATGCTGAGGAGAGGGGCAAGATCACCTCCTCCAGCCTGCCTAATGCATCCCACGAAGCTGCTGTCTGCCATGGCTGCTAAAGCCCGGTGCTGGCTCCTGGTCCACTTGTCCACCAGGACCTCCCCTTTCTTTTCTGTAGAGCCTCTTTCCAGTCAGTTGCTCACAGCATGAACTGGCACCACTAGGTTCAGGACTTTGCATTTTCCTTCCCTTGGAGTTCATGAGAATCCTGCGGGCTCATTTGTTCATTGAAGGCTGAGAGATATGAGAGAATCTGAATACAGATGATCTTTACAAATATAAAATGACGCATATGAAGATTTAAGACCAAATATAATGTGGGTGTAAGAATCCATGTATATAGACTGTCTATTAATAAATTTAGGAAATAATAAATTTATTCCAGAGAGTACTGGGAATTTACTGAATTTTCACCTGTAGTATGATAAATATATAAGTGACATTCTGTCTTGTGGTTGTCAGAAATAACAGGAAGCTGGATATAATGATGCAGATCCTTTTCATTCTTTGTGTACTACGAGACCACAATTTATTTTAGCTCTGCTGTAACCAAAGATACTATGGCATTTTTTTTCTACCACAGCATCCAGTCCGAGGCTTTGATCTGATTTTATTCTACATTTGTCTGATATGAATTTCCTAAGAAGCACCACAACTAACCACTGTTCTTGTGGATAAAAGTTCAGCTAAGTACAAATATGAGACCAAATTCTAACAACAACAAAAAATAATTATTTGCCCTATTAATAATATCAGTGTTGTAGTAAATGGTGTTAATGAATCTATATGCAGAAACAACCTTGGTTAATTTGCACCAGTATCTACCCTGTTGGTAGACATTCTAGCACTGGTAGCAGAAAAGAGAATAACTAACTCTGCAAAAGTCTCTCAACTTTAAAACCGCCAGAGAGCGTTGCACTGCTATTTTAAAGCACTGATTCTTTTTCATTTTTCTCACACTCTTATCATCAGAGTCTGGAATCTATCTGGAGACAGCATGATTTTTAAGACTTTATCTTTACTGACAAATTGGTGATGACTTTAAAAATATATAAATAGACAGATATTTCTTTAAGTTGCCATCTTGCTTTTTTTCTATGTCTTGATCAATCACTGTTCATTGGCAAGTTGTTTAGATATTGTATGAAGAGACACTCCGCTCAAAACTTTTATGGGAGATTCTCTACCCATGAATTTATTTTAAACTCCAAGCTTGTCTGCTGTGGGAAAAATCGAGGCATGTAGGTTTGCACAGATTTTATGCCCATTGTACAATTTAGTGTATTCTTTGACATCTGCAAAGAGAAAATCCTCTTGCAACATCTTAGTTTAGTTACTTTTTTTGCATTGGAATCATGTGCCTTATTTGGGAAATCTTGTGCTACTGGACAAAAATAGCAATTGAATGTTCCTTTGAGTATATAAATGTAAAAACAACAGTGCCTGTTCTTGAAAAATCTAACTAATGCTATTAAACCCTTTTTTTTTATTTACCATGAAAAGCACTGTAAGATCAAATAATTTCCTTTCAGGACATGCAGTTCAGCCAAGAGAAGTTCTACTGTTCATCAACACAAAACAGCAGTGGGTATGAATCACTGAATTAAATCTTATTAAATTCTAAAAGCTTTTCTTCCAATAACACTTACACTGCAATTCTTAATGCATAATCCAAAAGAAGTAGAATAATTGAATTGGTTTAGAGTGTCAGATACTTTAAAACTATCTAAACACCACTAACACTGTCAAGATTTTGAAATACAAGAAGGTGTCTAGTTTTCCTTGGTATAAAAACTTTAAAAATAAGTTTGCCTCCTGATTTTTTTAAATGTGTTTGTGAACTGTTTCCAACGAAGAGCTTATAACCTGATTTCAAAACAACCTTACAAATTAACAATCACAGAAGTACATAATACTCCCATACATAATTTTATACATTAAAAAAGGATCAACTATTTTAATTTGATAATAATATTTAATACATTTCCAAAGAAGATGATATGAAACAGGTGTCTGCTTTAGCAGAGAATTCAACTCAATCCCTCACAGGGGTGTTTTTTTCAGTTCTAAACCACTGATAAACAAAAATGTGAAACCACTACATATATTTACTGTTCTCTCTTTTTTTTCTTTGCAGTAGATCATTTTACTGAATGGCTCATACCAAATCATTCTTTGGTGTCTTCTGGAGAGCTCAGGAAGAGATCAAAAAAACCACTTCCATGACAAAATACAAAGTAATTGGGAATCTACACATGGAAGTCCAAAAAGCTGATCAGCAATTCCCACCTAACTACTTAGGTGCCTAACAGTCTGCAGGCAACACAAATTGTGCCAGAAAAAATGTTAATGCCCAAAGTTTGGCAATGTACATATTTAAAGGTTCTGCCATGTTGGCTGAACCAAGCACCTCAGGACCTCATCCAGCCTTAAGTTGTTTCTGATTCACAAAACCAATGTCGTTGGGCTTCAGGTCCCAAGGGATCTAAACTGATATGCACATTCTTTGCACATTTAATACTCTGACAGCATAAATCATAGTCACAACGATTTTCATTAAAAACACAGCCCCTGGAGGAAGGGCTGCTGCCTACCTCTTCAGTAGTAGCTTAGACGTTAGCACAGATGGCTATGGAGAGCATGGTCCAGGTTCTTGGTCATCTTTAGCCTACAGAGCTAAAGTATTTACTTCAGAAAAGATCTGCTGTAACCACCTTATGGTTTACTGGAACAGAGGCAGTTCGTATGTTCCCATTGAAGCTGTGCCACTCTACAGTTAAAAATGTAAGTAAAATTCAATAACTGTAAGGAAAAGATGCATAACTTTGAAGACTAGAGGGTACTGCATTTCTTTGTAACCTTCTACCAACACAAAGAGCAGTCACTGGGCCCAGGTCTTGTGGTGCCTGGGCTTCAGTTCCACACATCCAGATTCAACTAGGTTATTATTTGCTGGGCAGCTCTCAGCTTTTAGGCATTAAACTAAAAAACAAGTGATTAAGAATAGTAACTTACAGTAACTAATTACAAGTAAGAATGGGTTTTTGAAAAATTGATACCTTTAACAGGGACGTTCTTGCTCCAAAATCAGCATGAAACTGCTGTATAGTAGTGGCAGAAATAAAAACTTCAATGCACTATTTCTTAATGCATTTCTTAATTGGGAAAATCTGGTTTACCTAACATAAACATAAATGGAGTACCATTTACACAGGTTATTCACATTAATATTGTGGCAATGAAACCCGGATCTCTGTTTCAAATGTCTTTTTGCTTATATTTGTACTGGTTTTTTATTGCATTCAAGGTATCCATTAGTAGGTAAAATGATCATGCATTGATCTACTAAAATGGTTACAGAGAGATATCCATGGGAAATATAATTCTGGTACATCATGTCAGATAATCTATGGCTTGGTCTACCCTCTGCTAGGAAATTTTTTACAATCCTTTTCTACAATGTAGACATCTACAGCTCAGCCAGTCTTCAAGACTCCTTTCTTAGTCCATGAAGAGAAATAGGCCCATTTACAATCAAATTCATCTCATTTAGCTGCTGACGTCTAAACCGAGGAAGTACTGCACTGTAAAAAAATACCTTTTTCTCACGCGCAACTCTAATTTGAATCATCCCAGAATGATAAATTCATTGCAGATGAATTTGAGCCCAGTTATCTAGTCTGACTCACAGGTCTGGGCAAAAGTGTATTTGTGTCTTCCATGTAAGTGTTTGTAGTGTCCTATACTTCTCATGCAGTTTAATCCTCTGACTGCAAAGAATAAAGTGTCTTCTGCAGACAGCAGGTAGCAAAACAATGAGGTAGAATTTGTACAGTATTTACACCAACGTGTTTTAAGAGCTTTTTTCATAGGTCATCTTGGATTTGTCCTTACCTAAAATTAAAATACTATATCAGTACTCCCAGTTCACTCTTGCACTGAGCTTTTAAGGTCTTACAAACTACCCTCTGTCGTTGGCAAATAATATTGTTCAGTATGTTTCTCTTTCTCAGTGTTTAGCAATCCTATGACATCGACTGGTAACCTGGAGAGTGCTTTGTCTGAGAACCAGATATTGAATGTATTGCTGTAAGCAGTCTGCAAACCTCAATGGGAAAAAATACATCCTCCCAGCAACTGTTGTTAACATAGGATATCATAAACACTTTTCCAGTTAAAAAGATAAAACCTTGCTTTATTAACAGGGCTCCTCACAGTGCCTTTCTTCTGTACATTGCCTTCAGAAAGCTCTTTGACAACTACTGAACAAAATGTATTTCTTGAAGCAGAAAATCTTAATCACCAGCATTTATCCTGCTGGAATATTGCCATTGTAGCCAGCAGGAAAGGAAGGTCTGAGCTTATCATGGACACTAGGGACTGGAAGTATGCCACTGCCCCATGTCTTGTGAAGTGGAAAGAAATCAAGACATTTTATTGAAAAAAAAAAAAAAAAGAAAATAATATGCAGTACATCAACATGACAACATGTACAGCCCAACCAGAAGACAAAGCTCATGTTCCTAGAATGAAGACTGAACCATAGAAAAACACTCATTTACACAAGATTAAGTTATCTAACCTGTAAACTAATGCCAGATGGCATAAATGCTCTCCAGAGATCACCTGTTCTCTTTACAAATCAAATGCTAAGGCAAAAATTACTGTTAGCTTCTCTATCCTCATAGACATCACTCGTCAGTGCCCTACAACACACAATTTTTCTGTTATAGTATTGGAACAGGGCAAAGAAATGCAGTTTTCGTGCCTCAATCCAGTAGTAAATTCCTGCCAGGGCAAGATCTAACAATCAGACAAATGTGCAGAGATTAGTAGAAAATGATGTCTGTCTAGTATGCTGACCACATCACAAAGCTGTTAAAAAAAGGAAAAACATCTGAACAAATTAATATTGATTATTTTCATGTTCCTTTTACAATCAAATGTGCTCAGCACTTGTTGAGAGTACACTTATATCAAAAAGAAAAAGCGAAATTCACAAGTTGATTTCTTTAAGGACTTCATTTCAGCTGATTTTGAAGAAGCTGTTATAAAATAAAAGGAAAAGATCCAGTATTACATTGCACATTGACAAGGAACTATAATTTCTTTTCTCATACCATTGTCACTGAGGAATAACTTCATTAAGTTTTAAATATCATGATTTGACTGGGTTAATCTAACTAAATGGTGATGACTGCGATGTTAAAATCACCTGAGGTCCCTCACTGCTGGCAAAGACCTGATCAGTATGGAGGCTAAGGCATAATTCACCACATTCTAAATTAAACCTCTACATCTGGCCAAAAGACTTAAACGTAAACTCCAGTGAATATATTGACCTCTGTTATCTATAATAGGAAACTAGACAACTAATTCCAAATGAAGGCACCTATTTTACTGGTACTTAGTTTGAGTGGCATGAATCCCACCCACAGGTGAATCTGAATTCTTGTATCTTTCCCATGTAATGAGAAAATAATTAAAATAACTGCATTATAGCAACTACATATTTCGCTTTTTTCAGCATTTATATCTTATGTGCTACCATTTTCAAAAAGATGACTGAGGGAAGATAAGATTAGGAGCCAAATCTAGGCAGCAGAACAAAATTTTTTATTTTTTGAGCACCTAATCCCACAAAGTGCGTGCATATCTGAACCATTTCAGAGACATTCACTGATCTTTTTCCCAGCTTTGAAGATCGATTCATTTCTGCTTGCGTAACGGTCTCTTAACTAGGGATTTATTTACCCTTCCTAATATTAGGCAGTCAATTATAAAAATTTTGGACAGAAATCCTTATTTAATCACATAAATATTATTTTAAGCATTAATTTAGTGATTTACTTATTGCAGTAAAAAGGCATCTTATGTGGTCAAGCCTGAAAACTGGTCCTTTAATGTCAATGGAGCAGCAAACTGGAGTCAGTCTTTTATGTTTATGAAACAACAAGGTAACTGATAGAACCGCTGCATTTTCAGAGGATAAAGAGCCAAGCCACTGCACTAAGCAATTCCCTGTATTAATTCTTTTAAGAAGCAAATGATCTTAAGTACATGAGGTTTTTATTACAGTATTTTTCACGAGTTCATTAAAACCTGAAATGCTGTGCTGCTTTTTGGCTTTTTTTTTCCTTCTTTTTTTTTCTTTTTTTTTTTCCCCCTGGTAGTTTATCTTTAACTGAATACAAATCCATTAGCTAGCAAGGGAACTGAGAACACAAAATATAACCAATATGCCCTGACTTTAAACATCTGTTAGGGATTGTTTTAATAGTGTTCCAATGAAAAACTCCGTAGGTTGGAGGAAAAGGCACCTTTCACATAAACAGCATTTTTATCATATTTATAGCTGAAAGGATGATAGGACTGATTCCGCAACGAGGTGACAGGTGCACACTGGTCAAATTTCTCAGCGCCCTGAGGACACCAACAACCCTTTCTGGCCCTGCCCAGCCCCACGTAGGGCCTCCCCCAGCCCTGCCCCATCAACACTGTAAAAGTGCCAGTTTCCATCCCTGTCCCTGTTCCCTGTATGGACCTCTTGGCTTTATACTGTAGCTCCTCTCCTGGCCCCTTCTTCTTTTGGCCCCATCTTGAATCCTGACAGGACCCCAGACCTGGCTCATCACTTGCCACGTCAGAGACTGCCAAAGGACCCTGCCACCAGTCCCCGGCTCCCCCCCTCTGTCTTCAGCCCTGGCAGGGCTGTGCAGCAATGGTGAGAGCACAGCCTGTGCAGGGTCACTGTCAGCGCACGCCTTGACCCCCTCATGGGGCATCTTATCCCTCACTTCTCCATCACACTCATTATTGAGGATCTTTCTGACATGGGGACACACTGCTCCACACCAGGCATTAATATTCCTTCGGATCTTTCAAACAATGCCATGTTTGAATAATTTTGGACAAAAATTGTGTTTTAAAGTAAAAACAGTTACTAGCAATGTTTCTGACACTTTCTGAAATGGAAAAACAAACAGGCAGAGCAGCAATGGTTCATTTCACTATGTTTTGCTGTTATGATGAAATGCAATTACAACTCAGGTTTCAGTTTTTACTTGTCGCTCACAGCAACAGAATTCACAGTGGTAAAACTTGTTTGTCATAGAGATGACAGTGCTTTACAGCAGTATTTTTTCCAGCTAAAATAGCTCAATTTTTTAAATCATTGTCACACTAAATTAATTCTTTTTTATTTGTTAATAAATATGACAATTTTTTATTAAAAAAATCAAGAAAAAACATTTCTTAGGAAACTCAATTTAATTACTGGATTTCCTCTTACTAAAATTCCACATACTCATACTTTCTGCCACTGACAGTCATAAAAATTGTTGCTGTGTATGTGATAAATACCTGCTGTTGTTTCTGATGCACCTGGAAAAGAGCTGGAAAAGACAAAATTATTAGGTAGCTGAAGACTCATTTGCTTAAATGCAAATCTATTGTCTTATTCAACCTCCTAATTTTGTATGTAGGTATACAAGCGATCAAAATGCAGATAGTCCACGTCCAGAGAATAGCCACTACTGAAAGTAATACAATTTCCGTCACCAAGATATAATGTGTTGCAAAAAGAATGCCACAAAAGGAAGGATAATTTGGTGCTAAGAAAGATGTTACAGGGTGGAGGTATCTTCCAGTCTCCTGATCAGCCAAAGCAAAGGCAGCCTTGTGTTATTGTCACCAATTAATTTACAAATGATTTTTTTCTATTCTAAGAAATATAAGACTACCAGGAAAGTAATTTCAGGTTCCCTGTAAATAACTGTTCCTTGGGTGGTCAGCCTGTCAGACAGTTCAGCTTAAATTGTTAACTGTGTTGAAGGAAAACCTTGGTGGCATTCTTTGGCTACAGCCTGTTAGGGAGAGATGGGATCCATCTGCCTAGAAGAGGCAAGGGAACCTTTGGTAGCAGCTGGCCAGCTTGGCGAGGCAGGCTCTAAACTGAAGGACTCGGGGGGAGGGGTCCGGTGTGGCAATGTTCATACCATCACATCCAACTGGGGAATAAGCCAGCCCAACCAGAGCAGCGATATATGTTCCTTAGCTGCTTACCAAGATGGGTCCCAGAAGGCCAGGCACCTCAAGGGCGTGCGTGACCATGGTGGATCCTCTCGCACCCCTCCTGGGAAACCTGCATGCTGGATGAACTAACTCTGAAATGCCTGTGCGCCAGTGCACACAGCATGGGGAATAAATGGGAAGAATGAGAGATCTGTGTGTGGTGCAGGGCCACGACCTCATTGCAATTACACAGACATGGTGGGATAGCTTGCATGACTGGGATGCTGTCGTGGATGGCTACGTACTTTTTTAGGAAAGACAGGCCAACAGGGAGAGGTGGTGAGTTGCTCTTTATGCGAGGGAGCAACTGGATGTATCAAGCTCTCCCTTGGGGTGGATGCAGAACAAGTCGAGAGCTTATGGGTAAAGGTTAAGGGGCAGGCCACCATGGGGGACACTGTTGTGGGTGTTTGCTACAGGCCGCCTGATCAGGAAGAGGAAGTTGAAGGGGCCTTCTACAGACAA
>JAVJGI010000040.1:21170745-21181256 GCA_035590275.1 Ibycter americanus | reverse complement strand
GCAACCTGCTTTAGCAGGGATTTGGACTAGATGGTGTCTGGTGATCCCTTCCAACCCTGACCATTCTGTGATTCTGTAAACAGTAGAAAAATAGTACATAAAAAGCAGCCTTATAGAAGACTCAGTAAAGCAGGACAGAAGGGAGAGGACCAAGATGCAACAGAAAAATAACTCTTTCTCTAAGTTAAGGATTTTCTGCTTCTCTACCGCAAAACCTGTACAAACCATCAAATATATAAAACACGTTGTAGGAAAACATGAGTGGATATGTATAAAATCTGATTACAGCCCAGTGTTAGTCCTTCATTGCCTGAATGATTTGAGACAGATTCCAGCATTTCTGTAAACATGAATGTAAAGGAAAATGTAAATGATTGTGGGTTTGCTTGCTGTATCAGTGTACTAAGTCCTTTAAGGTTTTCTTTTTTTTTTTGATTATTCTTAGGCTTTGCTCAATGGGATAAACTTTAAAGAGGTGGTATTCTTTCCTTAGCTGCTATTGCAACTAAGGCAATATTTTTGTTCAATATTACCTAAAAGAGAACCATATGTATAGCTATTATTCTTCTATACATTTTCACTATTTTGGAACACTTTTTTCCCCCTCTTCTAGCTTTCCTACTGGATTCCTCATCCTCAAAACCGGTATGGTTATTCTGCCTTGTTCTGAGCAGAAGTCTAATAACAATATAGGATACAGTCTTTTCTGCAAGGAAAATATTTTAACTTAATAAAAAATATTAAGAAAATAATTCACAAAATGAAACTGAACAAGAATGGAATCTTTTTGCCTTAGTTCAAATTTATACAGCCATATGTTTAGAAATTAAGAACACCTTAGAAATGAGACTGTGAAGAGGCATTTAGATAGTGACAGAGATTAATGCAAAGAAATCAGATTGTAAATCAGCCTCCAAGAAAAAATCACCACCCACATATTATAGGTAGTATTTCTTTCTCCTTTTCTCCCACTGATTAAGTGTTGCATACAGATCTCATCAATTATTAAACACAGACCATCTGCAGCTGTAGAGCTGCATTGGGTGGGTATTTAATGGGAAATTAAAACTGTTTGATTATGTAGGTAACTGTGTTCTTGAATCTTATAACCTTGTTAAACCGAATGTTATGAGATCATTAGATCTATCTCCAGTTTAACCAATCGTTGGTGCAGCAAATTGTGACCACACCTAAGAGCAGTTAGTCATCAAATCATTAACCAAGCAATCAGTTCTTGAACAGAATTCTGGAACTTCAAGGGATCCTCTACGGTTTCTTTTGGAAACATCTTGTGTACTGTGCCTGTATTTTCACTATGGCAACAGTATCTGAGCTTATCAAAGACACTAATGAATTTTATTAGCACTGCTACTTTTTAATACACATTATAATAAGTCTTGGGAGGTTTTGATTTTTGTTTTTTTGTTGTTGTTGTTTTCTATTAGAGGATGGAGACCGAAAGTTTAACAAGCTGTCCAAAATTACATAGGAAAGCCATCCAGGCTTGGAGAGACAGATCTCTCGAGGTTATGTCATTCATTGTCTAACAACAAATCTATTCATTTCTGCAATTACTGTAGATTTACTAAAGAGTGAGAATGAGAATCTGAGAATGAATAAAATACCTGTCTTTCTTATGATTCTACTTCTGCTTTTTCTGCTTCTACTGCTTTTTCTTCTTCTATTGGGAAAGAAAATGCAGAAGCCACAAGGGAGACTTTTAAAAGAATAGGTAAAACTTTACCCTGATGCTCCTTCTGAAGTCAATGAAGTTTTATTACATACTTTTATAGGAATAGAATTGGGCAAGTGATGAATATTTTTGAAAATTTCACTGAAAGATTTTATCAAATCTACAGTGACCCTGGTCAGAAAAATACTAAAACATAATATTGATTTAAAGAACAAATAAACAATCAACCAAACAAAAAAAAAGGTAAATAATTAAAAAAAAGAGAAACATAATTTCAAGATCTTCATGACATAAATTCACAGACAGGAGTTAAACATTATTTTTACAGAGTTTCTACGCTGTATGTAAGGAAAGTGTCAATATTTGGAAAGACTCACATTTTCCCAGTGAAATGGTCCAAGAAAGGTATCTTGCTTTAATGGTCAACAAGGAATGAAAAGTCATAATTCCAAAGTGATAATTAAGTGATATTATTTATCTTGCTGTATAGTTCTTTCATACCTGAGAGTATAACAAAACACAGTCTTGATATTTTAAACTGTATCTCCTCCATACAATTCACAATTAAAGTAGTTTCTGCTTGCTGCCTTGTTTCTTTACAGACCCTCAAGATATTTATTTATCCTTATATACCTGTCATATATTTGTTCAGGAATTTAAAATATCTAATCATTTCACAGCTCTTCTGGAGTGTTATGAAATCCTGATTTAAACATCAGATATGTAACACAAAATTAGTGTATTTCTGAAGTAATTAAAAAAAAAAGAGATCTTGTACTTTGACAATACAGAATGAATTTAAGATTTTGATTCCTTGCTGTCATTACTTATTGTTATTGTTGTTTTCCTCAAGTAAAAGGCTTAGGAATTTCATCTTCATTAAAATATTAAATTACTATTGACTTCATTATATACTAATTTCAGGAATAAAATGCCTTTCACTCTGTTTGTATGTCATCAGGCTAAGAGTAATAAGGCAGGAGTTGCAAGAATTTTACCAGTCTTAGAACAGAACAGAAGGAAATTAATCTTTTTGTTACTGAATTGTTGTAAAAACAAAATAAAAATATACCTTTTCCATACTTTTTTTTAAAACTGAAAACTTTTTCAATGACATGTAATCATAGCATTGAGGCTGAGTGAAGTAAAACTGCTTTTAAATCACTGAAACTCCATTAGTGGTGAATTTGTCTCCTTGTATCTTTTTTTAATTAACATTTTGCTATTCTATATTAGCTTCTGATGATTTAAAAATAACTTATTTTGGAAAAGATTTAGATAACTTCTTATTGCTGATAAGACGATGTAACCTATTGAAACACTGTCTATTTAGTAATATATACATGCACCCATTATACAATGGTTAGTAGTGTATTAAGACTGCCTCTTCTATTTATTCCTTTAAAAATGCAATGTATTTATTTCTTTTGGAATACCATTTCAAATAACAACATAACAGTGGTAACGTCCATAGCATGCTTGTGATCACACATGAATAAGCCTTGGTCCCTTCTATTGTCGGTAAACGTAGTTTGGAAGTCTTAATGATAATTTAGTAACTAACTTGGGTTATACCATTAGTTAACTACTCTGAGATTTATTTACTTTTCTTTCTCTCCCCTGTTTGCCCCAGTCATCTTTACCTCAAGCAGGGAAATCTACAACCCAAATGTAAGTAATGATTTCAGATACAATTCACTGGAGAAAACTTGCCATCCAGATTGAAGGGAAAAGACCCTCTATTCTCCCAATTAACAATTTTTTCCTTCTCTTTTTAAGTTTACATTGGTGTTATAAAAATATCATCAAACCTAGCAAGTAACTGGAAACATAAAGTTTTATTGTTGTCAATACTGCCGGTCTGTTTTCTCCCTTATGTTTGCTTCTAGACGTTGAGCTTTACCTGCACTATCTTCTATTGCTCTGCTCAAGCTCTCATGATTTTGTTAGCTTTTTTGTTATTCCCTTGACACTGATTTTTGCTTTAGCTCTTTTTTTTTTCTTTGCCAGAATTGATAGTTTCTTCTCCAACCAAAAAAATCTCAGGCACCTCCTCAGGCCCCAGTATGCTAATTAAAACTGTGTATTGATGTATTACTTACTTTGGTTTAGTAGAACATCAATAAAGTAGAGAGCAGGTTGGAAGGTAAAGTCTCCCAGAGCATTCTGAGGTATTTTGTATTGATTTAAATTACTTTCCACAGAGTAACTTTGTACTTCATCTGGTGCAGGTAATATTGTACTCTCTCTGGAGCCATTAGTATGTTGTTGATTTCAAACATTATGGTAAAAATTCTGGTCCCTTTTGCAATGGAAGACTGCAGGGATGAGAAGCATGCAGGCTCTCCTGTCTCTCTTTTCCCTTTTTTGAGGCAGACAACATCTTATACACAGGGAAAGGGTCCTCTTATGACATGGAAAAAAACCACATGAACCTCCACCTTTCAAGGATTGCCAAGAGCATGGTGTCAAGATTAGTGATGGATTATCTATGTTATTGTAGTGATCAACGTGGGGTGCATTCCTGTAAGATCTGAGTGAAGTGATGAAAACAACTCTGAACAGGTGGTAATGGCATACTGCAGACATTTAAGCTCCCTGCAGCATCAGCAGATGCTGGTGGTCAGAGTTTTGCTTCTGGTTGTCTCCTCCACTCTCCCAAGACTTCTCCAGGAGAAAGTTATCTGCCCCTTAACCACTAACTTCAGGTTTCTTGTGATGGTTGCTCACTCCCCTTTTCTCAGTCTCTTCTTCCTGAAGAAAGAACGGAACCTCCTTCGAACAGTTTAACAGCCTGCACAGAAGAGAAGATGTACTTGCCCTGAGGCTTAGAATTCAGCTGAATCAACGTTGCACAAACCAGGTTAGGAGAAGCTTCCGTCTCACCGCTTTTTCCAAATGAGATGAGGACAAGCTGTTAGATCTGGATGCTTGTACTGGTAGCTCTGGAATCCAGACCCCAGCAACAGTGTCAGGTCTCTGTATGGGCTAGCACCTTCTGAAATCCTCTCTTCCTTTTTCCTTCTCAACTCCACTGCAGCTGGTGCTCCACAGCAGATATAAACAGAAGTTTTGGATTAAATTCAGGGGAAGAAAGAGATTTCTGGTGCATAGCAAGAGAAGATGGGAACCTCTGTGACCACAGAAATCATAAGACCAGAGATTAGAGAAGTTAAAGTACGGGAAGGAATATGATCATTTTACTGCAGTGACTATATCCCTCCTTACATTGAGAAAAAGTTTTGAATATGGAAAAACAGACAATAACCTTCCTATAATGTCCACCTTGTCATGCATCCAGACTCTACCTGCAAGCAGAAATGACATAATTCTTGCCCAACTCTGAAATTTGCCACACCCATTTACTGATTCTCAATATTTATTTTTCTCTTCTCATCCATCCATCCATTCACCTTTTCACCTTTCTTGGGAAGCCCTCATTACTTATCGCAGCACAAACTGTCACTAAAACCTGTTTAGAGTGGACTTGATATCAGACTCAGATAGTTCTGGCAGATTGGATAAAGTCTAGTCAGGAATTCTGTTACAGAAATTATCACTTTTCCACCTGGTTTATATGGGTTGTTTTGAGATAGAGGACAAGCAAAAATGTTGGAATGGCATGGGCTAAATACAGTCCTGTTCAGTCTGTGCTTGATATCCCAGAGTAGAACGACATAAATAGAGGATGCTTTTAACAGTACTATTCTGATTGTTCTTTTAGCATAAAGCAATTGAGGGGAGGATGCTGCAGTCAGTCTATCAGCCTGGTCTGGAAAGGCTTGTATGAACTAGTTGTAGGGGTCTGTTCTGAGGGAGGTAATCATGTCACAAGGGTAATTCCTGCTTGATGGGAAAGTCCTTTCCCCACATCTGTCTCCTCAGCAGAAGAATCTCCAGCAATATATTCTTTTTCCTACCACTTCATCTGAGTTTGATTCTTTCCTTTAATCTGTCCTCCTCCACTCCATTCTTCATATCTGGGGCAGAAAAATACAATTCTGCTGATACCGATGAAAGTATTAAACCAGCCTTGAGAGGTGGTGTAAAGCATTCCCAACTATGTATCAAGTGGCTGCATTTTATTCTGGAAAGAGCTTTGTGTTTGTCATTTTCAGTTCCGTGTATAAAGGAAAAGAGGCCTTAGGCACAGAGCAGTTTCACCAACATTGGTGTATGTCCACAGTCAGTAACATCTAGCAAAATAACTGCGGTTCTTCAAACAAAAGAGGTAGGAGGTGGAACCTTATTTCCCCTCTAAGTAAGTGTCCTGGTTTAACCCCAGCTGGCAACCAAGCCCCACACAGCCACTTGCTCACTCCCCCATAGTGGGATGGGGGAGAGAGTCGGGAGAGTAAAAGTTAGAAAACTTGTGGACTGACATAAAGACAGTTTAATAGGTAAAGCAAAAGCCACACACGCAAACAAAACAAAGCAAGGAATTCATTCACCACCTCTCATCATCAGGCAGGTGTTCAGCCATCTCCAGGAAAGCCGGGTTCTGTCACAAGTAACAGTTACTTGCGAAGACAAATGCTGTAATGCTGAATGTCCCCCCTTTCCTCCTTCCCCCAGCTTATATACTCAGCATGATGTCATATGGTATGGAATATCCCTTTGGCTAGTTTGAGTCATCTGTCCTGGCTGTGTCCCCTCCCATCTTTCCGTGCCCCTCCAGCCCTCTCTCTGGCAGGGCCCAAGAAACCGGAAAGTCCTTGACTCAGTATAAACATTACATAGCAACAACCAAAAAACATCAGTATATTATCAAAATTATTGTCACACTAAATCTAAAACAGAGCACTGCACCAGCTACCAAGAAGAAAATTAGCTCTACCGCAGCTGAAACCAGGACAGTAAGAGTTCTACCAAGCACTTCAGCATAGTCTGGATTAATATAGGCTGCCTATAGAGCCGTATTCAGTAAATTCCGATATATTTTACAACTGAAAGTTCTATCCCTATGCATCATTTTTAAGTATCTTACCTAGCAGAGCCTAAAGAGTGAATTACTTGTGGATGATTATATGCGGTAGCCTCTTTTGCTAGTGATTTAGTTCTGTTCTGTTGAGGGGATAGGGGGAGCTGAGGATTTTATGTACATAGATATTGCTGAAGATAATCTCTCATCTTTTCACATTCCTCTTTCTCATTAAGCAACATCAGTTCTACATCTGAATACTCAGATAGTCACATTAAGCAAGATGATGTTGAGACTCTGAGGTCTAGGAAGAGCTCAATGACCCCTTTCCATCACTACAGTCAATCCTCAGATTGGTACTGACCCAAAGTCTGTTAGCAGCTGAAGTCCTTGTCAAGACCAGGACTTTCAAGCAAAGCGCTTATCACAAAGCTGCCACGTAACTAGTATTCATGCTGGAAGTTTCATCAGAGAGACAGACAACTGAAGGGTTTTGTAGAGTGAGCTGTTTTCTCAACTCCAGTTGTTCCCTTGAAGTGCATGTAAGTAAGCTGTGGTTATTTTTTAGCTATTCGGTAACTAAGCTGTTACTGGAACATGATCTTTCCTTGAACTTTAGGTTGATTACTAAAAATTGCGAAGATGCTTTTATAAACGCCATGTAATTCCACACAGCAAAGGTTACACTTCTGAACATCTCTTCTGCCAGTACTTTTTCCACACTGAAAGTGCATTTATGGAAGCATAGTTTAGCAGGATATATGAAATACAGATTTGACCAGGAGACTGATTGGATTAGGATCTCAGCTAGATACTTTGTACAGCATATTTATGGTTATGGTGAAGTTTAACAGACTGTGTAGTTAGGCACTGAATGATTCCAAAATTTATTCCACTATCTGTAATTTAAAGTTCCCAGTCATGAATGACTTATCATCCTGTGTAAGGTCAATCTTTTCAATAGTGAGGATACCCATGGGAAAACCATAATATAGTGGGGCTATTTATAATGTTGACACTGTCATTTGTAAAAGTAATCTCTCCTTATATAGTAATAACAAAGATACTGAGGATTCTACTAAAGTAAATGCACTGAAAACTTAGTAACAAGAACAAGGCCTAAAATCAAAGCTCAGTGACTCCCTGCATAAAGCTGCTAATATGTTTTTTTCACAGAATCAAAGCATATACAAACAGTTCAATTGGTGGGTTTGCTGAATATTTCTGACCACTTAATTTTAAAGATTTCATTATTAAAGTAGTAGAAAAAAGTCCAAATCATTTGGATACAATTCACTGTCTTTGTTTGAATTAAGTTTTTCCAGTCTAAAGTGTCTCATTGTTAGACTAGTTAGGAGATACATTATATTTCATGTTGACCATGGACAGCACCATTTAATCACAGTGTTCTCATCAGAAAGAAGAACTCAACATCATTAATCAATTGAATCTGTTTCAGACATTAGTCTCTTCTCACTTTTCCAATGGCTTCTACGGGAAGCTCCTGTTTAAAAAAAAGATACTATGATGTATACACCAAGGTGTATATATCAAATTACGGTAGTGTTCTGTATGGTTTTGGGAGAAAAATAAACAGATCAGTCTTCATTGTCTACTGGGAATTACAAACACAAACTCTCATTCAGATCTAAGCTTACCTGTGTGGTCTGTGCTGTATTTATTTATTCATTTTATTAATTCATAGATTCATAGCATCACAAAATCATTTAGGTTGTAAAAGAACTGTAAGATCATCAAATCCAACTGTTAACCCAGGACTGGCAAGTTCACCAATAAACCATCTCACTAAGTACCTCATCTATGCATTTTTAAACACCTCCAGGGATGGTCATTCCACCACCTCCTTCCCTGAGCAGCCTGTCCCAGTGCTTGACCACACTTGCAGTGAAGAAATTTTTCCTAATATCCAATCTAAACCTCCCCTGGTGCAACCTGAGGCCATTTCCTCTTGTCCTGTCACTTCTTATCTGGGAGAAGAGACCAACCCCCACCCTCCTACAGCCTCCTGTCAGGGAGTTGCAGAGAGCAATAAGGTCCTCCCTGAGCCTTCTCTTCTCCAGAATAAACAATCCCGCTTCCCCCAGCCACTCCTCATAGGACTTGTGCTCCAGCCCCTTCCCCAGCTTCATTGCCCTTCTCTGGACACACTCCAGCACCTCAATGTCTTTCTTGCAGTGAGGGGTCCAAAACTGAACACAGAATTCAGAGGTGTGGCCTCATCAGTGCCGAGTACAGGGGGATGATCACTGCCCTTACCCTGCTGGCCACACTCATGCTGATACAAGCCAGGATGTTGTTGGCCTTCTTGGCCACCTGGGCACACTGCTGGCTCACGTTCAGCTGGCCGTCAGCCAGCACCCCCAGGTCATTTTCCACCAAGCATCTTTCCAGCCACTCTTCCCCAAGCCTTTAGCGTTGCGTGGAGTTGTTGTGTCCCAAGTGAAGGACCTGGCACTTCTCCTTGTTGAACCTCACATAACCGGCCTTGGTGATTGATCCAACCTGGTCAGATCCCTCTGTAGAGCCTTCCTACCCTCCAGCAGATCAACAGTCCCTCCCCCAGCTTGGTGTCATCTCCAAACTTACCGAGGGTATACTCAATCCCCTTGTCCAGCTCATTGATAAAGATATAAAACAGAACTGACTCCAGTACTGAGCCCTGGGGAACACCGCTTGTGACTGACTGCCAGCTCAATGCAACTCCACTCGCCACCACTTTTTGGGCTCGGCTGTCCAGCCAGCTTTTAACCCAGCACAGACTACACCCATCCAAGCCACGAGCCGCCAGTTTCTCCAGGAGAATTCTGTGGGAAATGGTGTCAAAGGCTTCACTAAGGTCCCGGTAGACAACATCCACAGCCTTTCTCTCATCCTCTAGGCGTGTAATCTTGTTGTAGAAGGAGACCAGATTCATCAAGCAGGACCTGCCTTTTATAAACCCATGCTGGCTGGGCCTGATCTCCTGGTTGTCCTGCATGTGCCATGTGGTGGCATTCAGGATGATCTTCTCCATAACCTTCCCCATCATCAAGGTCAGGCTGACAGGCCTGTAGTTCCCCGAATCCTCCTTCCTGCCCTTATAGATGTGTGTCACATTGGCTAACCTTCAGTCTTCTGGGACCTCCCCAGTTAGGCAGGACTGTTGATAAGTGATGGAGTGGCTTGGTGAACTCCTCTGCCAGCTCTTTCATTACCCTCAGGTGGATCGTATCTGGCCCCATATTCAAAGAAGGACGTCACACAAAATTGACCAAAAGTTTCAGTCCAAAATTTCTCCTTTAAATAAGGCATTAAGAGGAAAAACTGGAATCAAAGTGGTAAGGCAGAAGGCTGGAAAAACTTTATAACTGCTAACAGGATGCCTTGGAAATGAAAAAATGGTTGAATATAGGATTGCATTTGTATTTTGATGAGCTTAGAAATAAAACAGAGTTTCAATTGTTCCTGAAGGTACAACAGATTATTAGAGTACTAGAATCCCAGAGAAACTAGAATTCTGTACTGGTATGTAAAAATGTATTTAGCAGCAATAAATAAGACTGTGTACATCATATATATACAGACATGAATATACATCATGAGTAAAGAGTCTTGCATTGTAGACAATGTTGCAAATGAGAGTGTAAACAAAACTTTGCAGTCATCAGAAATCATAAACCAAATTAAAACTTCTGTAGGAATGGTTAGTTCTTAAAATGTGGTACTATCTGTTGCCAAAGGATCCATTTTGTAGTTTGCCTAGACATATTTCTTAGTAACCCATTTTGATCCCTTAAAGGACTCAGGCATGTTATTCTTGTCCTGTCCTAGTTATAGTGTCTGGGACCAGTTTATCACTGTGTGGGTGTAACTGGAACTGTGTATTCTATACCCTCT
>JAVJGI010000040.1:21148422-21165346 GCA_035590275.1 Ibycter americanus | reverse complement strand
GGGGGGGGGGGGGGGGGGGGAAGAAGAAACTTTAAAAATATATATGTATATATTTCTTGGGCATGAGAGAGAGAATGAGCAAGAATTTTCCTCTGATGATGGAAAACTAAGTGTAGCAAGTAGCACAACCCAAGAGGAGTGGATTTGTAATATAAGATGGTGCTGAGGACCCAATGTCCACACTACAGATGTTGGAGGAATTTTACTTTAAGGTTGCTCTAGCTTGGCCTGAAAGAAAAATAATTGTCAGGGGTGTGTCAGGTGGGCTTGCACTTTAGTTTAGGAGGTGTCCATTTCAAGCACTTTGAGACTATTCTGCAAAGGGAACCAAAAAGTGGGAAACAATGAGAAGAGTAATTTCAAAGCTACATCTGAACTAAAATGCTTGTATAGATTCACTCTCGGCTTTTTAAACTCTGAAAATTAGATGGAAATTACTTATAGAATCACAGAATGGTTGAGGTTGTAAGGGACTTCTGGAGGTCATCTTGGTCCAACATCCTTGCTCCTAGAGCAGGCTGCCCAAGCCCATGTCCAGATGGCTTCTGAATATCTCCAGTGATGGAGACTCCACAACATCTTTGGGCAACATGTATAAAAAAGTGTTTCCTGATGTTCAGAGGGAATCTCCTGTGTTTCAGTTTGTAGCCGTTGCTTCTTGTCCTGTCACTGGACACCACTGACAAGAACCTGGCTCTGTCTTGGTTGCACCATCCCTTCAGATATTTATACACATTGATAAGATTTTCACCTTGAGCCATCTCCAGGCTAAATGGTCCCAGCTTTCTCAGCTTATCCTCATATGAGAAGTGCTCCAAGCTGTTAATCAAGTTTTTGGCCCTTCATGGCTAGACTCTTTTCAGTATGTCCATGTCTCTGTCACACTGAGCAGCCCAGAACTGGACATGGTACTCCAGATGTGGCCTCACCAGTGCTGAGTAGAGGGGAAGGATCCCCTCTCTCAACCTGCTGGCAACACTTCTCCTAATGAATCCTAAGGATAACATTAACCTTCTTTGCAGCAATGGCACATTGCTTGTTCATGGTTAACTTAGTGCCCACCGGGACCCTGGAGTCCTTTTCTGCAAAGCTGCTTTCCAGCTGGGTTGCCACCAGCATATATCGGGGAATGGGATTTTATTCCTCCCTAGGTATAGGACTTTGATCTTCCCCTTGTTGAATTTAATGATGTTCCTATCAGTCAATTTCTCCAGCCTGTTGAGGTCCCTCTGGATTGCAGCATGACCCTCTGGAGTATCAGTTTGACATCATCATCAGACTTGCTAAGGATACACTCTGCCCTATCATCCAAATCACTAGTGAAGATAATAGAAAGGAACAGACCCAGTATTGACCCCTGGTGTACACTGGTGACAGGCCTGCCACTAGATTTTGTGCTGCTGATCACCACACTCTGGGCCCGGCCTATCAGCCAGTTTTCAATCCACCTCACTGTCTGCTCACCCAGCCCATACCTCATAGCTTCTCTGTGAGGATCTTATGGGAGACAGTGTCGAAAGCCTTACTGAATATAGACGATATCGACTGCGGTCCGCTCGGTCTAGCAAGCCAGTCATTTAATCATAGAAGTTTATCAGGTTGTTCTCCATACCAGGGTGACAGAAATGAGAACTAATAAACAGTAAGAGAGAAAAGGTATATAGTATAAATTACAATGTTATTACAAGGAATACATTAACTAGACATTGAAAGAGGCTTTTTGATTTTAACAAAAGCTCTAGTGAAGCTGCCCATTACATGTAGTGGTATCAAGAGACTTACAATGTGCCTGGAGAAGGCCTGTTTCAAAATTTTCCAGATAAAAATTAATATTAAAATTTCAATATATTCAGCTTTTGAATAGTCAATACTGCCACATCATAGGTGATAAGTCCCAGCAAGACTGTGGAAAAAAAAATAATCCTATTTTTCTTTTTTATTTTTCTTTTTTTTAATTATTAATATTATTATAATACAGCTTGAAACTATGATTGCAAGCAAGGAGTAGAAGTCCCAGCTCTATCCCAAAAACTAGTCCCCAGGTACTGCATTTCCATGCTTATAATCTGCAAATTAAATGTTTTTAGGCATAAAAACATGGCTACAGTTCATAGTGATTGGTGCCAACTACCTGAATATGCAGCTAGCATGATGGAAAATATGCAGCCTCCTCCACACTCCTTCCTGTCACGTCACTGTCCTTTATCCCCCACAACCTTCTGTTCCCTCTATTTCAATAGCTCCTCTCACTATAATTCTGCTTCCAGTTTGTACTTGGATTATCTTTGCCTTTAATTTCAAATAAACCTCCAGCATAAGGAGTAGAGGTGCAATGAAGCATAAATCTGTGGCAGAACATGTGACTCAAAGCCATTGAAGGATGCAACATATTTTCTTTTTTTTGCACTTGTTCCACCCTTTTTCAAGGTGATGTGGTTTATCTAAGGACTGTATGCCTACAAATGAAATGGTTAAACTGTTCTTTATTTTATATCTCATTATTAAAAAATATTTATGTTAGAAAACTTCTTCATTGACTGTAGGGTGCCACCTATTGAATTATAATCTAATAAAAAATAGCTTCAACTGTGTACAGTTTATAAGAATAAAAATTGGTACAATGGCAGGAAAAAGTACCTTGGCTCTGCTTTTTTAAGTTATGAGTAATGATGTTCTAATGGTAGCCCAGAACTGTCTATATAGCTCATCATTATTGTTTTGAAAAGCTGAGGGTAATAGCACAGCTTTCATGTCAGTAAATAGAACCATGACTTCACAGACGAGTTCATCATAAATTATAACTGTTCTGTTTATATCATATGAATTTAAAGAGAGAGAGACTGAGTTGAAAAAAAACCAACAGTAAAGAAAAACAATTTTATATTGCTAGTGGAGAATTGTGAAGGTTGAGTGATCTGGCACTGCCTGCCTTTGCTCCTGTGTGGTTGTGCACCAGCATTTACAGAACTGCATGAAATGAACTCTGGAGGGGAAAAAAAATTATTTAAAATATCATTGATAGTATTAGTGGAGTCAACATTCTACTTCAAAAGGAATTTTTTTTTTTTTTTTGGTACTAAAAATGGACATATGACAAGTAATAAGCAAGGTATAAACATTTGGCTGGAGACCAACCTTGACATGCAAAGAATATCATTCACTAACTTTCTTGAGGAAATAAATCTTATGCCTGCTGATATCTTAGTACTTTTTGTGTCCAACTGCCTTGTGTGATAGGAGGATTATGTCAAGGTGTAGTGGAGGGTAAATTTGTCAAGGATTGCATGATCCAAAAGCCACTGAAAGCATTGAGATGGTTCCTTTTCACTTCAGCTGGCTTCGGATCAGGCTTAGGATGGTTATTGCTTCGTTCTGTGGATACAAGCAGGGCTTCAGAATTGTGTAACTTGCATGTGCTGTCAGACCATTTTGCACTGAACTGGGCAACCAGCTAAAAGGAGAGCTCTGTTTATGTCAATTACACACATTAGATGGTTCCATTTTTTTGTAGACAATACTTGCTCAAGTTCTTACGATGCTGCATTGAGTAAGAGTGCAAGCTGGTAGGATTAGCATTTACAAATTTTCTGAACACTTAATAAGGAGACAAACTGTAATGTTGAACATGAAGAACATAAGTACTTCTGTCTAACAGCAAGTACTTCTGTTTAACAGCAGCGCACGTCTTTGCAAAAGGGAAGCTTCTTTTTGTAACTGAGAATTCACTGCTGTGTGAATCTGCCTTTTAAATGATGTTCATAAATGCAAAATTACTGACAATAGTTGTTCACAAATATATATTTAGGCTATGTAATTGTAATTTATATTTTATTTCTGTAGTTGCAGTTCTTGAAGAAGGCTTTTTTCAACAAAAACAAAAAACAATCATCATTCTGTTCAGTCGTTACAAGTAATTTTACAATATTTTCTAAGCTGAGCCCTCAGTGCTTTATTGTCTCTCTTTAATTATGCCATAGTCAACAGTACTGCACATGGTCTTTACTGCATAATTGTCAGATCATTCCCAGAAAACACTGGGGATGTTTGGGCTGCAACCACAGGCCAACATTTCCAAACCTGGATGTCTGCAGTTAAGTCTTTAAATCCGTATTAAGGCTCATAGATAAATACAACCTAACTTTCATTCCTCTAGCTCTTCTCAGTTGATTCATGACTACTGACTGTCTTTTAAAAGCAGGCCAAATTTATGTAGAAGTATCAATATAGATTTAAAAAATCTAATTTCTGATGCTTAGCTGTGGCCTAAAAGATTGTGCTGTGGTTTGCAATTTTAACATGAGCATCATTATAACTGTCTTTTGGAGGCAGGTCTACTTCTGCTAAAATCAGTGGGACCTGTGCCAGTATCCAGCTGGGGCAGATTTGGCATGTTATAAGGTAAATGTTTAATTGTAAAAAATAAGGAATTGGAAATTGTGGTACAATTTGTGGTATTCCAAGGATGCAGATAGATAATTTTTACTTTTTATGTGTTCATAATAAGAGAACAGATATTCTACTAAACTTTTGTGCAATCCATTCTTTGGCAAGATGTCAGTGTTTATGAATGAGTCTTCATTTATAATCTTGTGTATTAATATATATCCTTTTACAATTCAATCTGACAGCTACTCCAGATTCATAGATTGCCCTGCTAGAGGCTTCCAAGGTCATAGTCCTTCAAAGCACTGTTTGTCAAATTGCTCTGACACACCTCCTGCTGGCAAGCCTACTCACAGGGTGTTAATATTCCATTACAGAGCCACATGACCTTGAAAATTGATTGCAGGCTGCAGTAGAAATTTCAAAAAGCTCAGGTAGACGAAGGTAACTGGTGATGATGGCAGGGAATCTGGTATGAGCAGCAGAAAGTTTCTTCAGAAGAAGCAGACATTGCACAGGCATTTCTAAAGTCGCTCACAAGATGTTTAAAGAGTCTTAAAGTTTGTAGCACAATATGAGAACTATACATTGTTGGAATATGACCATGAAAGGTCATGTTGAACACATGAGATTTATAAATACCTGTTAGCATTGGTATAGCTACAGAATTGTACCTAAAGAGAAAAATTTTTAAAAGAGAGTAAAGAGCTTGCTAAAAATTAAACCTTTGGTTTAACAGTAACGAGTGTTGTCAGGAAAATGGTCCAGTATATCAGACTTGATTTTATTTTCATAACTGCCAGTATAGATCAATGCTTAGGTATGCTTACATTAAAGCATCATGCAGATGTAAGTCAGAACAAAATCAGATCCTACTTTTTAACATTCATATACAAAGGAATTCTTAAACTGTAACTAGAAATGAATAAGCTGTTGCATATAAAAGCAAACACATTTTCAACTTAAAATTTTGGTAAGTACTAATTCAATATGGGAATTCAAATGAATGTGGAAATACTCTTGTCTGCACTTTATGCATCTTACAGTGCATGCTGGCAAACTAAATGTGGTCACGCAGTTTCTTGTTGCTCTAAGACCCTCAAAAGAGATGGTTTCCAGAGTTTGAAATGCATGCTTTTTTCAACAAGACAGAAAATGAATCAAGCGAGATCAAAGCAGTAAAGTGAATATTTATGCAACAAAGCACATGCTTAAAAAGTGAATCATCAGCTAAAACACATACAGTTGCTTGTGGGTATATTTCGTAGTAGGAGCATAATCGATATGACAACCAAAGTTAGACCCTGTACTAACAATAACTTCAGAAGTGCCTTTGAACATTCTTTGTTAGGCTATATAGCACATAATTTGACTTAGGCTGCTTTTGATTACATCAATGCAAATAACACAAGTTTTAAATCTCATCAGTGGATATATAATTTTTTGGCAAAGCAAAATGGCCAAGAGGTTATTTTCTGGCTTTTAAATTATTTTTTTCTTAAATAAGCTCAAAGGTAAGTACATTTCTTCAAATATAAACTCTCTGACAATCCATCTCTCATTTTATTCATTTATGTTTGTACAATAAGTTTTCTTTCCCAGTCTTGCACACCGTCTTTTTTTTTTCTTCCCCCCAAGCTCGACACCTACAGTTTCTCAGGCTTGAATGCACACCTGCTAAACTCCTAGAGTAAGGAAAGTAACTTTGTATGAGAAAATGTCAGGAAAGTCAGAATCTGAAATTTATTAAGCAAGATATGGCAAATGTAAATGTCAGCTTGCATAACACTGAGTACCTGGGGTTGCAATAGATTTTTCAACTGCCTGGGCAATGAAAAGTGAACTTTTATTTCAATGACAATGAAATAGCACTATACCTGATATAAGAAAATACTCTATAGCTAGAGGGAATTTTTGAAGCAAATTAGTTTATACTTCCTTATGCCCCAAAGCTTTCATATTAAAAGTAAACTTAGTGTGTGCAAAACACACCAATACATATTTTTCATGTTTTATCATTCACATTTTACTTATTTACACAAATAAAGTTGAAGAGATATGTGTTAGCATATGTTCATATCCAATATATTCTCAAATCTTACTGTAAACTATTAAATACTACTGAATGAGAACTTCAGAACAACGCAGGTTCAAGAGAGCTTAATGAACATCAGTAGAAATGAAAGAAACAGTCAAAAAGTAACTTCTCTGCCCAGCTAGCACAGAAAGAAAAACAGATATTAAAAGTTTATTATAAAATAAACTCTAAATTTTGTTGTTGAAAACCTTCATTCTGTTTTAGCACAAAAGAAAAAAACCCAAACAAACAAAAAACCAACCCAAAACCAGATTTAAAGCACAGTGTAATATTATCATTACTATATTTGTGGGTCTATGTTCACGGTTAAGAATGTTGCCTCCACTTACAGAGAAAAGAGACTAATTCAGAGCAAAACATCCCTTTTGCATGGTCGCTTCAGTGAGTGTCAGCACAGGTTTCAGTTATGGAAACATTAGTCTTTCCTTCCATGGAATGTAAAATTGTCTATGGTAGAGGAGCATAACCCAGCTGACTGCTCAGAGGTGAGTTTCAGCTCAATGGAATTAGTGAGGTCAAGTGTCAACATCCCACCACCCCCACCACCCCCACCCCCAAACTAGGTGAAAAACAATAGCAACAATAAATGTGGTCACTATTTTTTTTCTGTCTCCTCTCATATGTTACATTCGATAAACAATAGAACTGGGAGCCATTCACATTATCTGTCTACCTCCTCTTTCATCTCTCATGTGTAAGCACATGCACATCATTTAATATTTTGTAAATGCATGGTAGAATTTTCCATAGAAAATATTTTTATTTCACAGCTATATTTAGATGTTGAAAGTAGAATGATCATGAAAAAATGTTCAAAATATGATATGTATGACATAAGTAAAAAATATATCAGGTTATGTGCTGCTTTCCTAATTATTGTCATTTCATTACCTCTGTGAATTTCATCATCTCCATAATGGCAGTGATCATCCTATTACAGTTATTCACCTTTCAGTGCTTGACCTTTTATTCACTTTTTACTGCTGCTGTCATAATTCCATTTCAACAAAGAGACAAACACTGAAACTAGGAGTGTAGTCCTCACTGAAAGATAAAATAGATTTTATAAACAGCTTTTCTCTGAGCAGAGCTATACACTGCAGTTGGAGCAATACAAAGGAAGCCATTACACAGGTTAGAGAGCTACCCACCTATATATACTGAAAAGTATGCACAGATGCACATAGAAAACAACTTCTAAAGGAACCTTAGAGCAGATGTGGTGGCATTGTTCAAAAGTTCAGTTCCTCTGGCAAGGGAACAAATACTGTTTTCAACTGCAATTTATTTCTCAGTAGAAGAGATTTTCTGTTGGGTCATAAATACGTCTTTATCCTCAACACTAGATCATAGAGAACAGCTCTAGTTCCTCAAAGCAAACAGATATATTTTAAGGTAATTGAAGTCACATGTGTTTCCAAATAGTCACTAGTGCATTTAGAAATTATTTGTTACAAGGTGAATGCTATATCGGGTCCTTTAAAATTAATTTGAAAGAAAACTTGTATCTATGAGCTACATTTAGATGTCTCTTTAAAATAAGATGGGTGATCGCAAGTACAAACAAACATGCACTTTATGACAAATAGTACCTATAGTAAAAATTTCATGTTCAAGAGGCATTCACTAAACAATTCTCACAAATGGATGACTATTCCCATTTCACATCATCATAAACCAAGAGAATAACTGTAAGAAATAAGAATCTATAGAGAAAATAATTCTCAGAGTGCTCACAGTAAAGATAAAAGTCTGTAGTGATAAAGCACTGTAGAAATTAACATATGATAACAGTTCAATCATTACTCTTCACTTCTTTCTAAACTTTCTGGTTAACTGCCATTAAAATACTATGTATATATTTTCATTTCAAATGGCCAAGCCTAACACTGCATTGCGTGTTGGTAGACTTTTTATTTTTTTAAAATAAAGACAGCTTTTACCTGAGTGTGAAAAATCTGCCACATTTGTACTTCTCATTTGACACCTCTATTATGTTTTACAAGACCTGAAAGGTTTAATAAAAAACCAAATTGTGTAGGGAACGGTCAGCCTGCAGCCAGTTAATAACTTGTGATTCACTCTGCTTTACTTCCCAAACTGGCATCATAGTTGAGACTAAATGGCAGCACTTTTCTGCATTGTTAGGTACATGGTTAAGAAATAGAGTCAGAATGAAGCTGGGTTGAAAGCAAGGTTATAATTGAGGTGTCTAAGATGAACATTGAAACCCAGATCTACTGATATTTATGAGTATGTTCAAACTAATTGACTGTGTATCAGAAGTAAGGACAACTCTATTCCCTCTGTTGTAGATTTTTTACTGTGCAATAAAGAATCCAAATATTTTTTTATAAAGAATTAATATTTTCTTCTCTAGGCTACAGGGTATGTGATTCTTCAACTTAGTGGCTTCTGCACTTATGAAGAAGGGAAATGTTCTGGGCTTCGGTCCTTGCTTAGGAATTGCTTCTGTGGTGTACATCCACAAACGGGTCTGGATCAGTAATCACGATCTCCGGAGTTAAACATTCCAGGAGTTATTCCTCTGACAGCGTAAAGGGCTTGATCCATTTTACATCATTTGGTTTCTTTGCTGCTTAGTTTTGTTAGGAGTTGAGTGCTCCACACACTTTTAAAAATACCTGGCGAGTAGATGAGTCTTGCAGAAAATAGATTTAATCTGCAGTCCTTTCAACAGAGCTCATTAAACTAAGAAGGATGCTGATCCTCAATGTCTAATTTAAAAACTTGCTTTAGACACAAGGTAATTATTTAAAAGGAAGGTGGTAGCACCAGCACCATATTGCCAAAAAAGGCTGTCGTTCCGTTTGGAGCTTGTCAAGTTACTGATGTGCAGAGGAGCAGTTCAGCCCCCACAGTGGAGTTAAACAAAAGTACACCTCATTCCTTCACCTTGAGTAGGCTAAGGTGCAGGTTGCCACGCTCTTAAGATAGCAAGTTTAAATATAGGCAACTCAATTCCACCTACATTCTATTTTGGGTATCGAAGTCCTCTGTAGTATTGAGTTCTAAGTTACTGGTGGAACTGAGATTATATATGCTGCAACCTTTTTAATCTTAACTAGGGTTCTTGCCTGAAGAAAGAGAGTATCTGCCTATGTTCAAATTAAAGCTTTAAAAAAGCTCATAAATAACTAGTTTCCAAAAAGGGGGAGGAAAAAAACCCCCACCACCACCAACCCCGAAACTTTTAGTCAGAAGAAAAAACTGGAGGCTGATTTAAGATGTTAAAGAAAGTGAGGGCAACAAGCCAAAACCAAGCCTGTCAGATCGTATTTGTGACTCTCCTTATCTTTCCTGTGAAAATGTTGTCTTCAAATGCACTTTATTTTTGAGCATTCTGACAATAAAATTACATGAGAAAGTACTTCCTTCCAAGACCTATTTGCTGAACTATTATTGTCAACACAGCCGTCTCATGTTCATCAGATTATTGTCTACTTACTGAAATTCAGTAAGCAGTTAATGAACAAGAAGTTTGCAGAAAATTGTTTAAAATGATTGTAAATAGCTGGTAACACTGGTTATATAAACAAGCTATTTTCATGCATCTTCTCTGGCACTATTTTGTTTAATCATAATTAGAAAACTCTAAGGCATAAAGACAACATTACTTTTATTTTGTTGAATTTTTGGAGAGAACTAGTAAGGAGGATGACAGCAGAAGAAATATATTTCCAAAATATTTTTAAACTTCAGTATAATAATCTTTAAAACTTGAGTTAAAAAAAAAATGAAAGATGATCACAAAATATTTGGGTTTTATGAAACTTAATTGTTGAACTAAATACCTTTTACATTCATGGGATGATCCCTCTTATTCTTTTTTTCATTCAGGAACATAGTCAACAACAAAATATTTAATTCTATATTTACATTTAAATTTAAATTCAGTTTCTAAATGTTGATGTCTTTTTTTCTCCAGGTTCCAATTAGATAATTTCATTTAAATTTCTCCATTAGATTTTGTGACACACATGTAATATACAGCCTTAGTGTCCTGCTTTTTGGCACTTTCAGATAACGTAAAATGAACAAGAGAAAAATAACCTCTAAGAGGACAAGAAAGAAAAAGAGGTTCAGTAAGTTCAGAGCTGAACTTACTTACAGGAGACGCAGTACAACCAAGGTATGCTTTAAGGATGGTTTCAAATACTGAAATACTGAAATGCTGCCATTCAGCACACAGGTGAAAAGCGAAGACAGATGTGGTCCTCTGATAGTCTGGGATCAGGCACTATAGCCAGTTACTGACTCACAAAATTGTCTCTGCACTTTTTTTGCAGATGAAGTTCACACTTCGCTTGTAAAAGAGAGGCAGCAATGTTTTTATTGATATAAAATCGCAAGTTAACCAATTTTGATAATAAATGCGACAGTGGTTTTACAAGATCTGATGGCAAGGTACACTTGATTATTTACTACATAGAGGACAGGGTCAGACAAAGTGCTCAGGGGGACCCTCCCACTGAACCATGAGGTTCAGCTAGGACTCCCTTTTGTTCTAAACTGCTTCTCATAGAGGAGTTTAGGTGCAGCTAGATGGAGAATTAGTCCCAGACTTGGTCAACAGTTTATATCTAAAGGATTAAAGATGAGCAATCATTCTTTTATCTAAGATTTCAAAGTGTAGCATGCTATTAATCGATTACCGAGAATCTGTTGCGGCAAGCAAACTCTCAGCCTCGAGGAGCAACCTTGAGAGGCATCCTGACTCAAGGGGAGATGCTGGTGTGCAACTCGCTGTCAGGCAGGAGAACTCAATATGCCCTGGGCTGCCTGCTATTTATGGAGTAAGATAATTGACTCAAAGTCATATTTGCATACTGACCACAGAAGTTAGTTTCTTTCAAACATGGCTTGAGTCAGACCTTGACCAGCACTGTGGTTAGGTGGACACATTGTTCAAATTAGCCCTTGGCTATTGTGGTGTTATTTGTCTCCCCCAAATCCACTTCAAGTCAGATGCAGCCATCACAACCAGACACATCCATTAGGACCACCACTGGTGCTTAGTTGTCACTGGAGCATTGTTACTGGAAATAAAGGTCAGCATGCGGGGGGTGGGGGTAGGGGGGTTGGGCATGGAGAGCATACCGCCACAACTTTCTACGTGTAAAGGAGAAAATGAAAGGTTCCAAATTTCTGTGGTTTTAGCCTAGTGCTTAACTAATTTTACAACTGAAACTTCTGTAATATGTTTTAAGTATACGTAGTTGTGACATGTTAAAGAAGCCTTAAGGAATGGAACCAGACACCTGGACACAGAAGAAAAGTGAGAAAACACACACCCCTGAATAAGGAATGAGGTAACATAATTGTCACTTAAAACATTTCTAGAACTCTTTCTAAAGCAAAAATGAGAAATACATTTTCCTGCCTTTGTGCTGTGTGCACGTTCATTGCAAATGTGAACGGACAAATGGTTTAAACACTACAGACAACCCTCGAAACGATGCAGGAGACTGCTAGCTAAAAATCTACAGTTCACTCCAAAGAATATTCCAGAAGATCTATAAAGAAATACCATGAAACTTTCCAGAAAGATCATAAATGTTTGAATTCATGGAACTGTTTTATGCTTCAGCAGTTTACACTCCAGTGCTGAAGCAAACACAATGACCCCAGACGACAGTTTCTGAAGATAGTGACTCTTTTATAACGAAAGTAATAAAAAAACCCTCAAACCCCAGACATAATTATCTCTCAGTGTAATCACCTCCACCACCATTCACACACAATTTGGTTTAATCAGCATCTACGCTATACCATGTATGAGAAGAATTCTCTGCTCCATTACATGGCCTACAGTCTGAAGGACAATATAGGTTTAGTCTTAGAAGGTCCAAAACAGATTCAGAGGTGCTGTCCACACCAGTAATGTGGTCTGAGCAGGTCTAGCTCATCTCAGAGTTCAGCACCTTTCCTGTAAGGTCCCTCCTCAGGGCAAGGTTTCTAGAGAGTTCTGTGGTATATGCATTCAGCACAGCAACCACAGTGATTCCGTATAAAATTCACCATGTGTGCATAAAGTATGCAGTGGTTCAGGTGGGCTGGTGTGTACTGATATGCTGACATGGCACTTTTTAGTGCTTCAGTGCCTGGCTTTTTATCATTTCTCTGCGTAGGTTGCATAGGATTCTTTTTGCATGTCATATCATTACTTTTTTCCCCAGTTTCTACCACAGTATACCCATGCATGTGTAAGTATTAATAAAGAAAAATATTCCAAGATATACGTGTTGTACCCATATAAATTTAACATCTCTAGCTTGATATTAGTTTAATTACAGTGATGATTACATGCTAATCGTCATCATGATAAAACATTCTTACCTGACTTAAAATAATACCCCAGTAATATGACTGTTGTTGTGTGGATCTGTCATAAAATACAGCAAAATAGTCTGAATGATTTGCAGTATAGCATTTTTTCATGTCAACATTTCCATTTTAGCACCCTTTTAATTCAGCTGATACTTCACCCTTACCTTGAAAATACAAGTTAATAAAACAAGAGATTGTGAAAAGCCGATAAGTGTCCAGGATGCTTTTGGTACCACCCAACGTAAGAGAACAGCACTGAATGAATTTATGCATTTATACCTTTTTAAATTAAATATTGGGGCTTTTTACTTATCTTCTTCCTGCAGTCTCATATTAATTCTCTTCTTTCCCTGTCTGTCCTATTTCTGTTACTGTTTCTGTAGTGTCCTTAGGTGGTGATTAAACTAGGTGATGATTAAATGGTATTGGAATATTTGAGTTTATAACTATGTAGTTTTTAATATTAAAAAATACTGCTGGGAGACAGAATATATAAAGACTGGAAGAGATATAAATGATAAATTCTGTATGTCACCTGGGCTCCAACAGACAGAACGAAAGCAGAATGGTGCAATACATTTTTGCCCATACTTCTTAAAGGGACTCTTCTCCATACAGGATCTACTTTCACATTTCATTCACGTCTTTTTGCATTTCAAATATATTCTTCAAACTTACTTCCTCTGAGCTTTTCCCTTTTGATCACTGTACTCTTTCTTTTGGTGCTTTCACTTGTCACTGTAATTTCTGCTTTTTCTTCAGTTCTGAAGGTTAAGTGTTCTGAAGGTTAAGTGGTCAGTGTTAATATTTCTCTTTCTGCCATTGTTTAACCACTAATTTTGGCATGGTGATAATGAAATGAGCATTATTTTCAATGCACACAAATGTGGTATGCACAAACTCTACTTTTTTCTAAGCCTGACACATGATGCACTTCATGTGTTTCTTTACATGCAGGAGATACATCAATCACTGATCTCAAAAATATTTTCCTCAGGTAAAGGCTCATGGAAAGGAGAGAGCAGAATGGGACAATTAATCCACAGTAAAAGAATTTAATTCTATAAATACTGAGTGTACCATGGAAATCAAAAAGTAGGAGGTCTGCAATATCTAATAACACTTTGTAAATAGATACCTTCTTGAACAAAACTATGCATTAGTATGTCACACCAAGGTATGTATGAGAAACAATAATGTAGTTTTAACTTTAAAACTTTTCCATGTTCTCCACTGACTGCTTAATTTTAGTATATGTACTATCCTTGATAGATGATGATGGTATGATGGAATTATGGCTATAATTATAACTATTATCATATTGCATTGATAAACACAATTGAAAGTAGGGTTTGTAAAAGTTAGCGCTATAGTAGAATTGCTGGCTTATGACTAGCTAAAAATTCACCATGTGTTACTGGATATCTTACAGCATTTTTCATTAGGTTTCCTTTTCTTTTTTTTTCAGATTTATGGTTTTAGACAATCACTTATCAAGGGAGAAGAATATTCATCCTCCAAGATAAAAAACATTGTCTTGAAAAATGAATAATGGATCCAGAACAAAAGATTGTCTTCTTTTAAGGTGATGAATTTAGCAAGAGGAAAAAAATATATTTAATTTGATTATTTCAAAAAGTAAAATCAAATAAATACATAAAACTGGAAACTTTCCAAATAATATTGTATGTCTGGGGTTTCTTGGAAGGGAACTTTCTGAGCCATCTGTAAGTTTTAAGTGAAAAAAGGTCATAACTAAATGAGTTTTAATTTCCCCATTGTGGATTAAATCCAAGTTCTAAAACATCACATAGGAATACAACTATGCTCACTCACAGCATTGGTTTCTAGCAAGTACTGAAATAATTTTATCAGGTTTCCCACTTAGGAAAACAGCTGACATTCAGCTTGGCTGAGTGAATTGTTACATTCTTGGCTTTGTTTCTAGTGAACTTTCCATAATATGACAGCTGATGCACCACAGATGAAAATCAGACATATACCTGAAACATCTCAAGTTTGAATTATTGTTATATGTCAAGGTTGGGGTTTTTTTTCCAGATTTGGAATCAGTTTCCAGTTTTCATTTCAAATGTTAAGGAATTAATAATACGATATAATTAATAGCAATCTATAATCTATGAACTTCAAGATTTTTCATTTTATTTGATTTTTTTTTTTCATAATTAGGGGCAGCTGAAATCACCTCCTCATTTGATTTGAACCATCCCTCTTCCAAGTTTTGCTATTTGCATTGCTATCAACTTTTTGAGGAGTTGCTCCAGCTGTAGCTTCTGTACAAATGTATGAGCTGAAGATAATTGCCATTTTCTATATTGTTCTGTTGTTATAATGTCTAAGCCTTGCAGAATTTTGCACATATTACCTGTTACACATAGAACTATTTTATCCAAGCTAGAAGACAGGCTTAACTTCCTTATCTATATAAGGATGTTCCAAATTCTGATTAAAGTGGGTACCTTGGGCTTCCATTTGTTTGAAGATTCTTCTTGGGCACCTATCATTCCGGCTTCTTTTTAAATAATGTAATGCTTTTTTTTATGTCTACAGAATATGGGCTTTTGCTGTTTTGATTCTTACACTGGCTTTGTCATTGTGCTATTTCAGAAAGAAGTAGCCAAATGCTGGAGTTAATGATGCTAAAGGTTTATCTATGGTTACCTCTTGGCGAAGATTCAACCTTTTAATACCAATTATCCAAGCTTTACCAGGGATCCTGATAAATCTTTATGAAAAGGAAAAATGGACTTTTTGTCATTCCTTTGGAAGTATGTTATCAAATGAGAAAATTGAAAGCACAACTCCTCAGACATTACAGAATCTCTGCTGACAGCAAGTACAGAACATCCAAAGCCAATGCAATCCTCTTTCACTATGCCCCTGGGAGGACACAGTTTTTCAAAAGCTTAATTTGAGTCAACCAGAAGTCCATTTCTGGTTCATGACCTTTTTAACAAATCTGGACTGACTTTTTTCTTTATGTTCTTAGAGTTAAATATTTAGTTTCTTGAGCGTGTAGTTTAATCCCCATGACTTCCATATTTTGATCATTTTGCAACTTACTTTTGATTTGGTTTCTACTCCTGTCCAGTATTTTGAGGCATCTGTGTATGGAAGTTTCTATATAGCCCATGGTTTTTTTGTTGGTTTTTTTTAAGTCCCAGGGTGGAAATCTGGATGTGAAAGTGCAATTGTATCTCACAAGTTTCAGGTAGAAAGAAATCACTGATTGCCTTGATCAGTGAACCAGCATGTCTCTAAAAATAACTAACCACACAAAAATTGGCTGTTTCAATGTTTTGCTTTTCTAATTCTTGTACTTGTTACATAGCTGAAAGCTGAGATATTCCAGAAAATGTCAGTTCAACACGCAGCCAGACAATTAACCAATAGCAAAGAAAACATAGTCCAAAACATATTATTCTGTGGAGCTCAGTACTGCATTCAAGATTTGCCACTGCAACACGTCCAGCTCAGAATTCTGCATTTTCAAGACTGAAAATCTTAAATAAAAACCATTTTTATTGGTTTATACTGTGTTTGGTCACCACCTGCAACAAGCAATGAATACCAGTTTGGACCAATGAAGTTTACTTTGTGCTGTTGAGTGATCAGCTGTATTTTGTCTGTGCTGATTACAACACCTGATTATCTCACTGCCTAAAGGTGAATCGTTCAGGACATGTCAAGTCTGGTAGCCCAACAGAGGCAGGCAAGGTTGCTGCGGCTTCATGACCGCAGGTCAAGCCAGTAGTGAGGCTGAGCACATATTCCCGATAGGTATACATATACTTTCTCTCTCTCTCTCTCTCTGTCTGTATGTATATATTTGCATGGCTGCTCATACAAATCAATACAGATACAAAACATACCATACTCATTCAAATACAACAAGCACAAATGGCCTGATCCTGTTCCTCTCTTGGCTGATCAAGACAAAAACACCAGTGGAAATTATATATGTATGTAGAGGGTTAATCAACATTCATAATACACAGTTGTGGGCTTGCTTCTGGGGTGGTGGGTTGGCTGATGTGGATAATGTACAGCTGTGGCTTGTTCAGGCTAAGT
>JAVJGI010000040.1:21108147-21127327 GCA_035590275.1 Ibycter americanus | reverse complement strand
GCTGCTGCAAACAATGCATCAGTAACAGTGCACGATGGATGGCAGAGAGGGTATAGAATACACAGTTCCAGTTACACGCACACAGTGATAAACTGGTCCCAGCCACTATAACTAGGACAGGCAAATACATGTATTTCTTTGCTGGAAATTTTTTGTCATGATATCTGGGGGAATGTTGCAATGTTTTATAATGGGCAGCCATGAAAACTTAGATGTAAAATTAAAATTCATTATCTAAGTGATTACCTAGTAAATGACCCCTGAAAATGTTGAAATAAGCCAAATAACCTTCTGAGGGTTCAGAATGAGGATTTGACTTTGTTTTTGTTTTCTGTTAACTGAAATGAGATGGTTACTGCTTCCGAGTGCCATTGCTTTAAGGATATGGATTTCTTGAACGGTTCAGAGCAGGGTCCACACTCACTGTAAGAGGACAGATGCAGTTCTCCCCTTTCCTTTCGACTTTGTTTTGAAATTTCCACACAGTCTTACTGGTAAGCTGTTATCAAATTACAGAAGACAGAACAATTTATATAAAAAAAAATAAATTAGAGATGTTTCCTTGACCTTCTAGTTTGCAATTAAGAAAAAATTGTTAATTTAGGTCTATCCTTCTGGTCAGTTAGGAGTTATACTTCAGGCAAACAGACTGGAAATGGTTTAAGCTGTTACCAAGGAGATGGTGAGTCAGAATCTGTTTCTAGGTTGACTTAAAGGTTTTGGTGTTAAAAATGTTAGATATCTAATTTATTCTGGGAGATCAAACCTGTTCAGCAGGTGTCTATTAAAATTGCTGATTTCCTTCTCATTTTCAGTTATCTTTTTTCAGGTCACTGACACTGAAAGCATGAAAAAGTGTTTTAATGACTTTTTTCAGTATAGAGGTAAAATTTCTTTTTGCCAAGACCTTTCCTTTCTCACCGTATCGCTTCTTCATCCATCTTGCAATATTTCTCTTATCTTGTTTTATTTTATAAAGATATACATAGGCACTTAGTTATGTCATATGCTAATCATGCTACATGAAGACTGACTGTAACCCCATTTGTAATCAATAGGACTTTTTATTGATTACATCTGTTCTTTCATAAAGTTATGTAATCCATTTTACCTTTCATTTTTACCTCAGAGTATAAAATGGGCCTTTGTTGTTGTTGTTTATGAAATTCTGCACCCATTTTAAGGTGCTGAAATGATAATTAAAATGCAATACTGAAAATAAACACATACGGCCATTAAATGAAAGAAATGCAAACTTGTCTCTGTTATTGCCTTTAATTCTGCATTATTTAATTTTCTGGAACCCACTTGTAGTACAGGATGCTGTTGCTAGGCTAAAAGCAAGAAAAGAAAATGGACTACAGAATCTCCCTGAGAGAAAATTAAACATGAGATTTTCCTGCTTGAAAGTCCTTTCTGTTCTGGTCTCTTGTGCATTGTACAATGACAGGTATCTCAGATGAGTAGGTTCAATACACAGTAAATAAATGTATGGGTTTTGGGCTTATCACTGTTTGTCATGAAGCAGCACTGGAGCAGGCTGCTGTCTGAGTATGCGCTATGATCATCAGAGCTTAAGGATTTCTGAGGTATTTCACAGCATCACGAAGCTACTTTTCTTTTTTTCTTTTTTTGTCTCCAGAAATTTGAACATATCTGTGCCCTTGCCCCATTATTTTCTCTTTTCACTGTGTGTACTGCACTCCTGATTTTACCAGAGGGCAACTCCCTAATAATCCTAATATCTTCATAAAAGCACAACCTGTGCTATAGTCTAGGCACTCCACATACCTCTGGCACTTGCCCCATCAAAAGGTTAAGGTTGAACATACTGTTCTTGCAGCCACTGCGACTTTCCTGAAGATCTAAAGGAAAACCTGATCAGGGAAGTGTTACAAAAGTTCAAGCTGTATTTTACGAAGGTGTGCCATAGCCTATCAATGAGAGAAGTGTGGGGTGTTAGATCATGCAGCCTGTTCTGAGTAAAACACAGAATTAAGTCAGTTGTGGTCTACAGACAGCTCACTACGATTGACTTAGCAGTAACTCACTCTCAGTCTAACTTTTAACTTTCTAACCAAACTGGTAACGGCTTTCTAAGAGTCAAATGTCTTTGTAGCTGCCTAGCTCATTGGTCAGGCCATTCTTGATACAGCGAAAACCTGAAGTCCTGACTACTTTCGCTAAGTTTTTACTGAGACCTTTAACTTCAAAGTAAACAAGTTCTAAAGATTCAGAGAAGTTTTTTGCTGCTTCTCCCTCCAAGCAAGAAATTCTGCAGGATTCCCAATCACCAAAAGCATTTTTTATCAACTACTTCAAAAAGATACCCATCAAGGGGCCAAAGCTTGTGCTTAGAAATCCTCAGAAGAGAGAAAAAATAAAATAAATAAATAAAAAAATACTGTATGGGTTACATTAAGAAAAAAAAATAAATCACTTTCACACTGATTTTGCCAGCAGTTGTCCCAATAAGATCATGGGAAATTGAAAATAAGTGATTAAAGTCGTCTAAATTCTTACTCTATCCTGGAGTTTTCATGATATTGCAAGCGAGTTTGAGCAGAGATAAGCAAGCTTTTCAAATTCACACTGCTCTAGTTTGGTTTTTTTTTTGAACAAGTAAAAGATCATGGAAGATATTCTCTTTGAATCAACAATGATATTTCAGGACCACAATAGAACTTCCCAGAGGAAGCAATTAGGAAGAATTCAGATAGATGTCTGGAAGGTGCCAGAAGTCAATGAAGACACGAGAGGTTTAAGAGTTTAATGTTTGTTTGCATAAAGTTGTGTTCATGCTTTGAGGACAGACAGTTTAGGAACATGAATGACATTCGTGTATAAAGTAAATAGCAATTTGTCTAAAAGGACAAGGTCAGTGTCAGACTCCTGGGTCAGTATTCAGAGACTTCACTACTGTCATTCTTTAGCAGCTGCTTCAGGAACCAGTCAGTCTTCTTACTGACCTACAGTAGAGAAGTACAGCTATCTGGCAGTAAGATATAGAGATTTAGATAATATAAACATCTTCTGAAATACTGACGAGATCCTCAAAAACGCTGATGAGCACTACAGGAATTGTTCATATTATTCCCATACTTGCAATAGACATATTCTTACAGAGATTTAACAAGCTTTGCCATAGAAATTCATGTCTTTGAATTTAGGAAACAATCAGCCCTAAAGTGTGAACTGAAATCTAGACAAAAAGTACCCCTATAGTTCAATTTCCTTTGCAGTTTCTTTCTTCAAATATGTTTACGGCTGCAACCTTCTTTAGGAAGTTAGAGCTCTCACCCCAGAACATTCAATCTGTAGGGGTGCGAGAAGTGCACGGCAAAGTGCAAGTACTCTAATGGTAGAGAGCATACAATTATGCTATTGAAGATCCCTCATTAAGGATCCTGTTCTTATACTCTTAAATTGAAAAATTTCTCCTAGTATATCTATCAAACAGCTAGTACATAAAGTGCTAAGTGATTAATTTGCTTTTAAGTCATGTCAGGTTTTGAACAGATTGAGATAGATGGTCTCAGATACAAACCATTGTGCTATTGTAAGTCTATGAATGATTCTATAGCATATAACCTTGAAGTATGATTAAATATTGTGTAACGAATGAAAGTCTGGTGATGCCCATAATTTTCTTGGATGAAGATTTTGTGTTAAAAGCCCATGTTTTTAATAGCAACTGTTAATCATGTTAACAAATTTAAACAATTAAAAATGACATTTTATCTGATCCTTTTTTTGGTGGTTCTTTTTTTCTTTCTAAATACAAATTATTTTCAAGTTATTTGAATTATTTTCAAGTAATAGTTCTAAAAAGTATCCGGACAGATTTTTTAGAAGTCACTTCAACTGTTTCTTATGAGATTTTAGTGTTTATTTTCAAAAATACTGAAAGAGTAACCTATAAGGTAAAAATAAGGGATCAATGAGTAGAATATTGTCATTTGTATCTATCCTTTGATTTTTCCAAGCTACCATATTTCAGAATATAATAAAATTATGTTGTTTCTAAAACCCCTGGAAAAAAGCTAGCTTTTTCTGATCATACTTTCAGTTCTTCTAATCTCTGCTCTGAAAAACAAGTACATTTTTAACTTGATCCTTTTCTATGTCAACATACTGCATACTGACACATCTTAAATGATATAATACTTATTTTATTGACATTGCTCATCCAGTACACTGTCACTTGTGGTTAAAACATAAGACTGGAAGACAAGAATCCCACAGCTAACTCTGCTGGAGACATTCAGCAAGCTGTGGTCTCAAGTTTATCATTGTGTTCATCATATGAAGGTTGGTATAAACACTGCAACATACTTCACATTTCAAGAAGTAACTTAATGATTTAAATTCCTTTTTCTGGTGTTCTTGACTTTGCAACCTTGCTATTCTCTTAACATTTTTTCACGTGAGTTTCTGAAAAAGCTAAGAAATGCTCCTCTATTTTAATAACAAAGCTTCAGTTCAAACAGTTAAACCAGCATATGGTGGTTACAAACAGCTCAGTGCAAAAAATATTTGGATATGCCCTCAGTTTATAATTTTGCTAAAGAAATACAACCTATATATAGAATTTGTCTCCTTTGATTCAGATTTAAGTATGTATATGATACTGTATGAAAGTCACAAATATTGAAATGTGTATAATATATTCCTGGAATTATCCTAATAAATACATACAGAAGCTCAGCATTTTTCGTTGAAAACTCACTCAGTCTATTTTCTGTTTATTTTAGGTTGATTTTATGCTAACTCATCACAGAATTTATTGAAAATTACTGTTTAAGAATAGTTCAATAATAATGATACTATGTAATTTCTTAGTGTTGCACACAATGACCTGGTTATTCTTGCAATTACACATGAACTCTTTTCATGTCACTAAAACGAGACCTTATGAATTTATATATTCTTCCAACCTGTAGGCTGCAAAAACTTTTTAAGGACTATCTTAAATAAATACAAGCTGACCTCAGAAAGATCTAGTTTACAATCAACAGAATTATGTTATTTTTTAACGGAATGGCAATAATCTTTGCAGTTAAATGTTGAAATGAATATAGGTGGTAAGACAGGTGGCTTGCAGCTCTAGATCTAAACCAGGTTGGTACAGAATCAGCCAGAACTGTAACTAGCTTAAATTCTTCCCCCTTTTTAAAATTAATTTTTATTTTTGTTTCCCATACTCTGTGATGTACAGCTTTCCTTTCAATATACTATTGTATTAATATTTTGCTTTTTGCCTTTATGTGTAATATAAACAGTTTCTTTCTCTCTCTCCTTTTCTCCATCTCTTTCTCTCTCTCTGAGTCCAGCAGCTGGGTTTGGTGTCCTGGACAAGAAGTTGATAGACTTTTCCTATCAGCATAATTTATCTGGAGATGTCTTCAGTGGTAGTGGAGCCTGCAGGGCTAAGAATCTATTTTAAGCCTCAAGGTACAACAGCTCTTCTTCTGAACTCCTGGTCTCAGCTGTCAATCTTCACCTTCTATCTTTAGGCTTTGCTCATTTTCTACCAAATTCTAAATACTTGTATCAGTTTTTATGGGTCTTTTGTCTCTTTTTATTATTCTTAATTGACATCTACTTTTTACTGTGAGGTCGTATATAGATTGTTACCAAACTCATGTCTGTCACCTATTTAATATATGAAAATTTATTGGGTTTGTCCTGGCTCCCTCTCTTAATTGTAACTACAAAACCTATGTTCCTTTTCATATTCTTTTATTTTCATGTTGAATTTTTTCCGCTATTATTCTTGATATAAAAGAAATGGCGTATCATGAGGAAGCACAGAGCTGAATTGCACTGAACTGAACTAAAAACTGTACACATTAATTTTTCACACAGTGTAGTGTTATCTTCCCAAAGATAACAGCATCCAAGATGCCCAAAATGTCATTTAGCTTTGTAAAAGGATGTGTGAATCATCGTCAGAATCTGTAATTTTAAGGAAAACATAATATCAATAAAAGACGTGTTTCCTTTTTGAATGAACTTGAATTTCATATTATTTAAAACCAACCTTAGTAAGTTCATTTTAATTAGAAAAATACATGAAATAAATTATGATGAGTGACATTTTAATGTTTAGAAGGTGAAAAGGAGTAAGAAGCCTACATGAAACTTTTCTTTCTTAGGTAAACAGTAACAATTTAGTTACTTTTCCTCATTTAGTTCACTTTCTCACGTTATGAGAAATGCATCATCAGATAAAACTCAATGCCTGTAATAAGTTATCTGAATCCATTTCAAGTCAAACAAAGACAAGTTTCAACTGAGCCTTCTTTGTACAAATGCTATTATTTTTCAGATTGGCATAGTGTAGGAAAAGAGCCAAGAATATGCAGGAACAGCCTCTTGAGTTTGAAGAAAATTTTCATTTACACAAAAGAGCATCAAACTGAAAATTGACACTTTTTTCAGAATCCAAAGAAAAGCAATTCCCCAAATATTTATCTATGTGTGACATTTTGATGGGTAATTGCCCAGGGAACTTACCACTTCCCAGATTTCTTCTGTATGCGAATATTTAGGCATCTAAGGATAGCAGTCAAAAATAACATCAAGTCTAAAGCGACAATTTCTGCTATGTGATGTTAGGAATGGTTGTCTCCTCTGGCAGACTCAGCTCCAGACCTTCCTGCCCAGCTGCTGGAGCCCAGCCTGGTACCCAAGGACACAGGCTAAGGGATGCAGCTGCTGCTTTCCCCTGTGCAGGGTCAACCAGCAGCAAAGATGAGCTGGGGTCCCAGAGACACACGCACACGCAGAGTACACTGACACAGCTGGTCACACAGTCTGCCACAGAGAAGGTGCCGCCTTCAACAACACCTACGTACAGGACTCGTATAAAACAAGCACAGGCAGCCAAGTCCCCTCTGCCTCTTGGGCTGGCAAAGACAGCAGGTCACTAGTGCAGGCGCACACACAACTCTCTAATACTACTGCCTGGATGCCAGGCCCTCGTGATTGTCCCACAAGTCTCCTATTCTCTGCCTGGTCCAGCATGGTGCTTGCTAGCGAAAAGGCATCTGCACTCACACGTGTGGGGCAGAGGGTGTGATTATGCAGAGACACAGCTAAGAAAAGATTTGATGGGAAGATAGGACAGACTGTGGTGATCAGGTGCAGGGCTTGGTCAGACAGGTAGAGTGACTGTCCACACTTTTCATGTGAACAGCCCCTTCTATACCCCCTTTGTTTCTCCCTGATCCCCTTCCCCTGCACATTCCCTCATCAGCTGGCAGAGTCCCACTGATACCTTATCCCCTTGCCTCCAGCATCCCAGACCCTCATCTTTCCATCCTTATCAGAGCGGAACATCACTACTTTTTCTGACATGGATATATTCAATGAGAGGTGAAACAACTGCACATTTGAGATACCTAACAGAAAGACTTGGAACAAATTAGGCTTAGCATAGTCAGGTCTGAGGCATTTGTGGATGTGCAAGAAAGCAATTTCTAGAAACACCATTTTAGAAACATAGATAACTACATATTTCAGACATCCTGGGTCTGAAAGAAGCTAAACAATGATTAAGAAATCTATATTTTTGGTTTCAAAATAGTGAAAAGCTTAATTCCTTCTATGGAACTACTTGACAATGTTTTCCTTTGGAAAGTATATAAGAATGCGAGAATAAGTTTGATGCATGGATTATGCATTATTTATAAAGTACGTACAGGATAAATTTCAGATAAGAGACTTTGTCAGTGAGAATGTTAATGTTTTCCATGATAATCCTATTCATGTTTGCTTCTGTTTGATAGCTCTGTTAATGGATCTCCTGCTATAGTTGGTGAAGGCATAAATGTTTCAATTATTTGTCCCTAATCAGAACTTTGAAACAAATTGAAACTTGTTCTTTACCTTCAGATATTCTAGCACAGACTATATATTTCTGCTACCTGGCTGACACTCATTCATATGTGAACCTTGATGCAGATATATGGCTTAATACTTAAAAGACTTTGATCTGGAGGGGCCTTTCAGTGCTTGAAAACACCAGAAATAAAAAGTACATGAGTTACTCTCAAGAGGTGATAAAGAAGAAAAAAAACTGGAATTCAGCAGAACACTCACTTTTGTATAGCAATAAGCTAGACAAGAAATAGAGGTATTCGGACTTACAGCCTTTACATAACAAAATATTTCCATTTCTGCATGTTAAACCGTGTCATAATGCCAAACTTTCCCATTTTCTAAATGCATCACTGGTTAGTGGTATGTGAGTTTGGCTGTAACGATGTTTAGTAACAGCTCTAACTCTAACCAACTGAATTAAACCAAGAAGTTCCAAGCATCATATTTTCTTTGAAAACACCATTTTTGTAATTTCTTCTCTCAGATCCCCTGATCATATTTCAGTTTTACTCTGGATAAACAGGTAAGATCTGTCAGTAAGAAAAGAAAATTTCAGGAGTGGCAGAATTTAACATAACACCAGATTTAGTAAAGGTTAAAAATCTTTGAAAAGCAGATTTTGGAAATACTTTTTATGCATACAGTGGAGTACTGTGTGGCTCCAAATGAGTGGTAAGAAAACAACATTGATTTCTTCATGTATGGTTAGTCTGATTCTTTCACACATTGGTAAAAATAAGCTATTAAATAAAGATGTTCAATTAAGGATCCAACTCCAAAACGGTAGATGTTTTCAAGCTAAAATAATATTAAAAATAGAATAACTAATTAATGAGCTTACTTTACGTTTCCTAAACCTGCACTGGGCACTGAGAATAACTAAATAGTATGAAGGTCAAGAAGTGAGGAAATCACAGAAAGTACAGTAAAAGAATAAAATGTTTGTAATATTCACCTATTTTCTTACAGAATGGTTTTGCATCCTCAGAGCTTATGGTAGTATGTCATCACTAAAGCTTAGCTAAGCCTGCATTTATTCAAGAAATTAATAATTCACTTTTTAAGAGAGGAAAAAGGCGCTACAGCATCACAGACAACTTGAGAAACAAAATTATTTCTATTAATACTAGTAATATTGATACCCACCAACCTCTAAACTGAACTTTATTTTCTTTGAGGAAGTGTCTCATTTTTAGGACACTACCAGAAATACACATTGAATAAATAAATACCTATAATTTCTCTCTGTCAAAATGATTTTTTTTCTATGTTTGCATGGAACTTAACATTGGCATAACCAAGATATACCTCATGAGGTACATGGAGTTTGTTAACTACAGGTGCTGTATTGGGGGCTACATCATGTGAATAGCGAATAAGCTGGCTCAGGGGCTGCTGGAGGAGTCAGTTTTATGGTTATTGAAAAAATGAGTCAACAAGAAATGCAGAGACGATGCTTCCCTACTCACTCAGCCTATCCAAATCACATAATGAAGAAGCTGAGGTTTTGTCTCTATTTGTGAATTATATTTACAGTTCATGCTGGTTTTAGGTGTGATACACATTTGAGACTCTTGATGTGTCCTATATCCCCTAATCATAAGTAACACAGAAGACCTCCTTATGTATCCCTTACAGTCCAGGAGGCTGCCACTCTGGACTTGTGCCTGGCTGGGACTCCTGATTGCATTAAAAATAATTATAAGAGCAACCATAAAGCAATGACAACAGTGTTTAGTACAGTTAAAAACTTGTTATGGCCTTATTCAATTCTTTTAATGGCAAAGAAAATCTTTTTGCCTTCTGTTGACCTTTCTGTTAGGAAAATTTGACCTGAAATGTGCAATTTTTATTATTATTTGTGCATAATTTTTATATTTTGCATAATCTAGATGCTGATGATTAGAGAACTAAAGAAACTAGAATGCTACTGCAGGTAAGAAGCAGAAATTTGAACAGTTATAAAAGAAAGTAATTTGCTCAGACAAATGTTTTCACTACATTTACAAATAATCATTTTCTTTCTGCTCCAATGATTATCTGGGAAAATTTATCATTCCAGATAAAGCGGAAGTTAAAAACAGGAAAGATATCTTGCAATGAGCAAAGGAAATGTTAGGCCCCTTTTTAAAAACGAGAAAGTCAATAGAAGGCTGAAGTAATTTGTACAAAATTGTCTCCAGGTTGCCTTTAAACACATATGCTGCTGTAAAATATTGTAAATAATAAAGCTTGCTACACTTGTGATAACTGGTCTACACTTGTGATAACTGGTGGCTGCAGTCACTGCTACTCAGGAAAATTATACTGTATTTATAAAATGAACTGTCAAAGTTCTGCAAGAAACATATCAATAGTTTCTTAGAGGAAAACAGTAGAAATTTGTAAGTCTTGACAAAGAAATGAAAAAGCATCTCTTGGATCTTCTTTTCTAATACATTACCAAATAAGTTTTTTCAGTGCTTGTGGTTTGGGGAATAATAAGAGGAATTGCCATTGTTCATTGTTATCTCCAGAAAAAGAGTGTTTTTGCTATTTCTATGTGGCTAGGCTTGCAAGATACTTCTATATGCACTATTTTCTTTTTTATAGTGGACATGTTTTCCTTTGACAATCTTTACATGACATCATGTCTTCATATGACACCTTCCTTGAACCCAAAGTAGAATTCTGAAGAGTTTCATGTGACACAGGTGCCATGAGTTGAATACAGTTGCTATGGAGTCTCTCAAATGCCGTACAGAACTCCTCCTGCAGTAATCCAACCACCGTCTGACTTTTGAATCAAAAAGAAAAACATATAATCTCCCACAGCAATCAGATAATGGATGCTGGTGTGAATACACAGCTGTTGTTTTCTGTTGATTTAAGTATTTCAGCAAACACTTCAACTTGTGAAAGCTTTGCAGAAAAAAGATGGCTTTACTTCTTTGCTGTGCAAATTTAGACAAATGATTTTAACTAGCTGCCCTGTCAAACTTGTCAAAATTTTGATATACCTGAATTTTGTGCAGAACAATGAGGAAAAAACCCTAACATACTAGCAAAATAATAATTACATATTTTTTTGAGTCATCCTATATAAATTTTAAATATATACATATAGTTTTCCACAACATTGTGGTTTTAATAACATGATAAAATAATTTGTTTTCCTTCTTCAAACCTGAGGGCAATTTGGCCCAAGCTATAATACATCTTTATTACAGAAGAAAAGGTAACAAAAAAAACCCCATAGGGTGGAATCTGCATGTCAAAGGAACATGAAAATGTTGATTAGCCATTTTGTGAACTTAAATGACTGAAGTAATAGGTACATATTTTGGTGATAAAGAGTGAAGAAAAAGGATGGACAGCCTGAATTATTTTCACTGTAAAAATAAACCTCTAACAGGCAGCATCAATGAAATACAGAAGATCAGATTGATAAATGTCATACTAAGGAGAGGACATTTTTCAAACTTGAATGATGGAGTAGAGGTGAAGCCAAGATACTTACTTTTACAGCATAGGACGTGAATGCTGTGATAATCCTATAAGGCATCTTATTCTGTGGTCTGAGGTGAGATACAGTCTGACCTTGGTTTTTTCTAAAGGCTGTCTTGGGCTCAGTGAGCCAGGCAGTCCGTCCATTTTCCAGATCTCCCTTATACCTACACCCATTAGTTATTTCCTCACTTAACTGAAGATGTGACTAAGCCCAAATGTGTCCTAGTATATTGTGCATCCAGCTGTACAGTTTAGCAGAGGTTTTTCATTCCAGCTCTTGTGAGTGTGTATGCATTTTACTTAGCCTTTGATTGGATCAACAAAGAAACAATTCTGGTTAGAGAACTCTAGCTCTACTTGCTAGTTTAAAACAAATCATTTAATGACTAGGCTAAAGTTAGTTTCTCAAAATCCTCTGTCCTTGATTTGAAAGGATGAAGGAATTGCTGGCCAAGAATACCTGCTGGTTATGATGCTTTAGTGGGATGAAGGTTGAATCATCTTAAAGGTGAATAGAATTTAAGACCTGGATTGTCACCACACATGGTTGAATATGCACAGCACCACAACAGTGCTTTGTAGTATGGTCCTCATAGTCCAGCTGGCTGACCAGATTTGGATTCACTGGAGATGTGGAGATGTTTAAGAGATCTGATCCTTATACTCCCACCTAACTTGAAAAGACTATGTGAGCCTCTGGAGGTTTTGATTATGAAAGAAGCTTAACAAGTTAAATCCTGATAGATGGATTTCACAATCCCTAAAACAGAAGCTTCATTTTACTGAGATTGTATTTAGCCAAGTTTGAGTCCATCGTAAGCCTGCATATTAAAGTGTGTACGGCAATACGAGCTATTTAATCTTTGAAATGGAATTACCTGAATATTCCTGGATGTTATTGTGACAGGTGCCATAAAAAAAGCACAGATGTCTCAAGTCGTTATCAATACAGCAATTACTTACCCATATCCCACAGTTTTGTTAATTTGAGACTGAAAAATAGACTTGTTGGATCATATTTCCCTGTTTCTGGATGTTACGCTATGCAGTCTAATAAACTACTGTGGAATTAATGCATCAATATATAAAACTGGAGTAAACTATGTTTTTAAAGAATACATGGATATCTCATAGAATTTATAATAGCAAAAATAGCATATTTATTCCTGACTTGACAATTTCAGAGTTACCTTTCGCAAAAAGGACGTTGAAGCCTGTAAATTTTGTGTGCTTGTGCACGGCAGTGGAAATTACTTTTGAACAGTTTGTGGCTGTTTTCAGTTTCCAGACGAGGAGCGTTTGATCTTGTAAGACATATCTGATTAAAACTAGCAGTGATTAGTAATAGCATATATTTTGGACATAGACTTTCACTCTGGAGAATCTGTTCCAAATTGGTAGCATGAGATAAGTCAGCAACAAATGCATAACAAGTGCCCATGGTGACCAGTTATGTGTGCATATTCTTCAATGTAAGTTCTGCTCAGAATATGCAACTTTATACATTATCAAGCTTCATACTAAACACAGTCTGCAGACAAGCTCATTTACATCCTTTTTTTTATTCTTGACTGTCTACTTCAAGAGTATATGAATGAGAGTAACATAACTCCTTTTGTTACCAAAAAAACCAAAATTTGCTTGACCTCACTGAGGTCACAAATAGTCTATTTATCTCTTCTCAAGAGTGCAGTAGCCTAGCAGCTCAAGGCCCAAGGACCTGTATGACCAATGCTCTTTCAAGAGAAAGGTTAATAAAGCATTGTGGTGTGATTGAATATCTGTAATGAAGTTCCTTTTATTTTTCTTTTTTTTTTAAATAAAATAAATCAGGCATATACTTTGTATCAGTTACGATTCATGAACATTTGATTCCTATAGGAACTCTGAGCATAGCTTTGGCTCATCTAGCCTAGCAGATGTCTTGATTCTAATAACAACAAATCTGTATTTTATTTCAAAATGCAGATTGTTTCCTGCTCTGGTTTTAACTGGTTCTAGTGTATGAACGTCAATCAGAAATTCTCTGTGGTAGGAAAAATCTTTCTATTTTTAGTATGTGTACTGCTTAGTACAGTCAGGTCTGCTATCCCTATTTGAGGCCATAAGAAGTAGCACATTACAAAACAAAGAAGGATATGTTTTTAAAGCTCTGAAATGTCTGTTTGTGGTCAAAGAATCTTCAGGACACTTTGTGAATTATATTGGTTACAAATTCTGTTGCAAACTTTGTGCAAACATAGGCTTTTCATAATCACAACATACTCAAATCTGAATGTGCTTCTGCTTCTGCCATCCATGTAAAGCACCCAGCTAAGCAACAGATATTCATTCAGTTATAGCAAATCTTTTCATGCTGATCTATGGTGATCTATGACTTTTACTACACATATTTCTACTCATTAACCTTAGTAGAGATTTGTTGATATACTTTATCCCAAATGACATTATTGTTTGTGGTTCTCTGTTAACATGGAAATTTAGTCAGACTCATCTTAAAAGACACTGACATTCATAGATTCATTGAGCTACTTTGAGGTACTACTAAATTGTCAACCAATTCAGCTAATGGGGTCTCCAAGATCTATGAAGATAGGGTTTATGCCCTCAGTAATGTAATTTATATGAAAATTAGAGTACTCCAAGGGAAATGAGTTAACCTTTCAAGATCATATCAAGATATCCAGCTTCGGAAATGCATTTAATCATAGCAAAGCTTACCATGAATAACATATTTTTATTTCTGTTTAAGCAAAAGAAGCTGAAATCAAATGGTTTTTCTGCAATCACAGGGATTCCAGTGCTACTGTGGTGTGACACTACAGGGAAATGTAAATGTACGAAAGGGCTCATTTCAAAGAATTCAGTCTGATTAGTAAACATGCAGTGTTTTATACAGTAGCATAATATGTGTTTCTTTCTTTGAATAGCTGATAGCTGGATTATGAAAATTGCCTCAGAGAGAAGGAAGTTATTACAACATTTTCCAGCTAGCCATGATAAGGCCACATTGTTTTCCCTGGAGCAGAAACACTTCATGCAGAGCTTCTAGAGCTGTGGTGTGGTGAGGGTGGGAGGAGCTGAGGTGGATTTTTTTCCTTTCTTCCCTGCACAGCAGAGTGTGGAAATGAATTTTCTGAAGCTCTGTGTGTCTTTTGTATCTTTATATATGTTGGTCTAAGAAGATGACTACTGACTTATTTCTGAAAACAGGACTAGATAGCTCAAAATTGTAGTAAAATTTCTTCAGATTCATCACAGGGCTGGTAGAAAGACCATGCTTGCTCCTCTGCATCTGCTTCAACTTCAATGCATGTCAACATGTAAGACAGTTTCTCAAAGGAATACTAGTATTAAATGTGTTGTGGTTTAACCCCAGCTGGCAACTAAGCACCACACAGCCAGTCACTCACTCCCCTGCACAGTGGGATGGGGGACAGAATCAGAAATGTAAAAGTTAGAAAACTCATGGGTTGAGACAAAGATAGTTTGATAGGTTAAAGCGAAAGCCACATGCGCAAGCAAAGCAAAAAAAGAATTCATTCACCACTTCCCATCGGCAGACAGGGGTTCAGCCATCTCCAGGAAAGCAGAGCTCCATCACACCTAACAGTTACTTGGGAAGACAAACGCCATCACTCCAAACGTCCCCCCATTCCTCCTTCTTCCCTCCGCTTTACGCGCTGAGCATGACATCATACGGTATGGAATATCCCTTTGGTCAGTTGGGGTCAGCTGTCCCGGCTGTGCTTCCTCCCAGCTTCTTGTGCGCCTGCTCGCTGGCAGAGCGTGGGAAACTTCAGGAATCCTTGATTTAGAGTAAGCGCTACTTAGCAACAACTAAAACATCAGTATATTATCAACATTATTCTCATACATAATCTAAAACACAACATTGTACCGGGTATCAAGAAAAAAATTAAATCTATCACAGCTGAAACCAGGACAAAATGAAATCTGAATCTAATGAGGTCATTAACCTTTTTTTTCCCCCATAGCTTTGAATGGCTGCTACTATAGACAGGGCACTTCTTAACACAAGATAAGCAAAGGCACGCTATGGGATTTGTAAAAGATGCAACTAGTTACCAGAATATTGATATTTGTTATGATGTTTGCTAGATGCCATCTGCTCTTTTGTTTTTACTATCAGAAAAGCAAAAATGTAATATTAGGAAAATCAGCTCTTTTTGAGGGAGATATTTTTCTCACTGACTAAATTGTGTAGTACACTAGAAAGCCCAATACCCTCACACACAATTACAATGCATATAAATTAATAATATCCACTTATCAAAAAAAAAAGGAAAATAAAATTAATTCAATATTTAAAGAGTTGAAAAACACATTGGCAGAAAATAATGCTTTAAAACGCATACTGCAGGTAGAATCAGCACACACAATTGTTTTAAACTATTTACATAATTCAGATTTAATTATGACTAAACAAATGTCTGTCTTGGATGCACAGTTCTCTGAAGATCTAAGTGTACTAAACCAGTATATAGTCTATACAGTATACAGTGTGAATTTCCCTTGTTTTTTTAAATGATTGATCAAAATAATAACCTGTACTAATACAGTTTGTTGATTTTTTCCTTGCTTCACTGCCTCTTGTTAAAGAGGACTGAGCTGGTGAATCAAGACACACATGGCAGAGAAGAGGGTTAGAAAACTGCTACTGAAAGTACCAATATTTTTTTCCCCAAAAAACAGTTTCTGCTGTTTGTTTCAGCAGCTGCAGCCCAAAATCCAGCTTGCTTACAAAGCAGCTCTGTGTGAAAGTGAACAGACCACCCACATATTGAACAATAAGGGGCAACATTCTGCACTCTGTTACTGCTTATTATCCACATTGGTTAATAGCTGAATTTGATATATTTAAACTACAGTAATATTTTTTTTTTAATGGTTTATTCTATCTTTTCTCAGCTTCCTGTCTCTTGCCCAGGGCTTTTCCTGCTAAGGCAGACAAGCATTTTCTGTGTGAATGGGTAAAAATCTTTCAACAGAAGGAACAGGAGATGCTTTCAGCCTGCCTCAAGCCACAGGCTGCTGGTACAATGGAAAGATTACCTGTTAACACAAATCAGAAATGGTAAGAAGGTCACAGCAAATAATCATAGCAGTCCTTCATGATCTTTAAAAAATAAAGCAAAAAGTTGGCCTCAATAAGCCATCAGTAATGGCTAGAGTCTGAGGATTTTATCAAATGGTCAATGAAAGTAAAGTTGGCTTCCAAATCTTACTGCTGAGAGCTTTCAGCCTAATACTCTGTCCTCTGTGTCCTCTATTTTCTAGCCATTTCAGTAAGGGGGAGGGAAACACCAAGGTCAGATATATTTCTCTTGCTTGGACTTCGCTTTGCTGAAAGGCATACATAACTCAAACTGCATTTTTGATAACTCCAAGAATGCAAATACTTTGAAAAGATGTTCTTACATTTTTAAAAGTCTTAAAGAACAGAGAATGTAAAGGTTGAAAAACATGTCCAAGTCACTGGATCAATGGGCTGGCCACTCTGAAGCTGTTCCTGCCAGTTACGTTCTATAGGACTTGCCAGTGGTGCCAGCACTAAAACTAGTAGGATTCAGTTTGAATTATTGTCCAGGGATATACAACCTGATATATAAGGCTGAACTGACCTGTGTGAAGTTCCGCGCTTCATTGATATATTTTTCTCTTTTTTTAACTGTAGATGCACACAGTTCATATTGTTTGCAGTCTGCCCACACAGATCAACAACAAAACAGTATTTTCAGCAGTTTGTACTTAATTTGGTTGTGTACAATTTCTTGGTGAATAAAAATCACTAGGACCTTTGCTTACTTCAGAGCTACAGAAAATAATTATAAGTTGACAGCAGAACGTTTACGGACTGATCCAAAGACCACTGAAATCAGCAGGAGTTTTCCATTAACTTTGATATGCATTTGAGGTTCTCCATACCATTTTCTTTTTTGACTGCTGAATAAAAAATGACAGAAGTTTATCCATTTTTGGAATCAAAGTTCTAAAAGAGCTTTAAGTATTCTGATGAATAATGTACAACTACTTGCACAGCTGCTGAGAAGCTGTTTCTGAGAACTATTTGTCTGTAAAATCTCTTGGAGTTTGAGAACCTGAACCCAGAGTCTCATTATTTTTAGTGTCAGCTTTGAACTTAGATACACAACCTATAAAACTATTGTAAGGAATGCTTAATGTACTTTAAAATAGTGACTGACTACTTCTTACTTAGTTTTTCCTGGTGGGTATTCCCAAATACTTGCAACCTATGAGGAAAATCTGTCCATCAATAGTGCGCAAAATTATGCTTCAGTTACTTTGTTCACTGTTTAGCTGTCAAGATCATTTTTAAAGGGCTGTCACTTAGAAAGTCACACAAATGAAAACTGAATTATGCTGCAGACTGTTTGAACCTGCAGTCCTAATTTACTTGATGTAGATGCGAGAAGAAGGTGAAAAGGAAATGAAAAAGACCGCACAAAAAAGTAGCTGAAACTGTATCACTAGCGACTATCACAGTTCTTTAGGTGAGCGTACAAGTTTTAGGTCTCCTAATTGTCCTTATAAAACTTCACCTAATTTGTGACGCTGTTCAAACATCTATTACTATGGTGTTGTAAAGAAATTAACAGGACAGAAAAAAACCACCTAAAACATAAGGATTAGCATGATGAAATTCAGGTTGTATAGGTGTAAAATACGGTAACTAAACATACGCACCATATTCTCAAAAGAAGTAGCAAAATATATGAAATTTCTTTTTTTATTATATTTTTTATTTTAAAAATAAATGTAAATCAAAAAGCATTACTTTAGATATGGCTAACAGCAGCAAAGTTTTGGGAAAAGAAAGCTTGAGTCATCTACCTGTGACTATGCAACAGCTCTGTAGGGCTAGGAATTTACTAAAGACTTAAACAGCACCTGGAAACATTCCTGAAACTCATCGTCTGTATTATTAAATTCTTAGAATCATAGTGACACAAATGTGGACTGCAACTCATGCATGGCTGGGGAATCACCACTGGATGGTGATTCACCACATGGAAATTTTCCATGCAAGCAGAAAAGCTGACCTCCTTAGTTTGAAGTCTAAAACTTAATATATGATTTCTACCTGGTGCATGGCAGCTGATTTCAGTGCCAGAAAACAGTCCTGGTACGTGTGATTTAACAGTCTTAGCCTGCAGTCCGCCTGCAGTTAGATTGTTGAACTTGGTCATACAGTGGACCAAAATTCCTCCTCGTATAGCTTTATTGACTTAAAAATATTTAAGTAGTAAGGTATTTCACCCTGCAAGTACATTTCAGAGATATGAATCTCATTGCTAAAATAGAGGTTAGTTTTTTCCTAGCATTTCTCAATTTCTTATTACATTTTAACATCAAGAAATATACTTATTTCTTAGTTGCACAGAGAAAACAAACAAAACCAAGAAACCTAGGAAGATGGATACAGTAACATCTTGTTGCCTTAACTAACATGTTTGATTCAGTTATGGAATCATAGAATGGTTTGAGTTGGAAAGGACCTTAAAGACCATCTAGTTCCAACCTCCCTGCCATGGGCAGAGACACCTTCCACTAGACCCTGTTGCTGAAAGCCCCATCCAGCCTGGCCTTGAACACTTCCAGGGATGGGGCATCCACAATGTCCTAGTTATAGTGGCTGGGACCAGTTTATCACTGTGTGGGTGTAACTGGAACTGTGTATTCTCTACCCTCTCTGCCATCCATCGTGAACTGTTACTGATGCTTTGTTTGCAGCAGCTGCCCAGGACACCCCTGACACCTC
>JAVJGI010000040.1:21088024-21101463 GCA_035590275.1 Ibycter americanus | reverse complement strand
AACTGAAAAGTCCTTGATTTAGTATAAACATCACCCAGCAACAACTAAAAACATCAGCACGTTATCAACATTGCTCTTGCATCACAGCCAAAACACAGCACAGCACCAACTGCTAAGAAGAAAAGTAACTCCATCCCAGCTGAAACCACGACAGTATTGTACAATGTTTTATATTTAAAAAAAGATTGACCATTTTGCTTAGTTCTAAAGATAGGTCTTTAGACCTATCTTTATTCTAAAGAACAGAGAATTCTTTGCTCTAAAGATATGTCTTGATCTTCCATTAGAACACAATATTGTCCAACTACACAGTTTCATTGTTTATGATAATGAGAAGAGAGGTGCATCTGAGAGCTACAGTACTGTTCCTCTGAAAATAATAGTCCTGGTAGTAACTGCTTCATTAATAAACAATTCCATACTTGCCTTATCAAAGTAATCAATAAAGACTAACCTTTAAAATATTAAAATAAATTACAAATGCAGTAACATGAAATACCCTTTATGAAAAATAACTGAACCAAAGTAAAATCATTACTATTACTGTTATTATTATTGGAGATAAGTTATGATTAGTCCATATTTAGCTTTCCATTACCTGTGCTGGTGAGCAATGACCCTTGAATTATCACTTAAAATTCAAATCCATCAAAATACTCTTAAGTATCTGTGTAAATGTATATCTACACAACATCAGCTCATGACAGAAATAACTGAAATTCAAGCAATGAGAAGCATCAAATTAAGGTGTTTAAATCTTTCCAGTCAAGTCTGATTGCTGCTTTTGATAAAGTTACAGGATTAGTGGTTTCAGAGAACACAGCAGATGCAGTACATTTAGATTTTACTGAAGCATTTGATGTGCTGCTTTGTGAAACCGCCCCAAATTAATTCAAGTTGGCTTAGATAAGAAAACTACCACAGAGCCTGACAAAAAATGTTGGAGAATCATAAACAAAGAATCATGATAATCATTCCAGTTTTGCTGTTGAGACATTTCTGATAAGAATGATAAAACCTGGTCCTCTCCGTTTTCGTCTTTTACCTACTGTGTGGTGATACAAATAGAATATGCTTAAATATATTTTTACATGCATGAGCGATAGGATGCCATCCAGAGGGACCTGGACAAGCTCAAGAAGTTGGCCATTGTGAACCTCATGAGGTTCAACAAGGCCAAATGCAAGATCCTGCACCTGGGTCAGGTCAACCCCCAGTATCAATACAGACTGGGGGATGAAGGGATTGAGAGCAGCCCTGAGGAGCAGGTCTTGGGAATACCGGTGGGTGAAAAGCAATGTGCGCTCGCCACCCAGAAGGCCAACCATATCCTGGTCTGTATCAAAAGAAGTACGGCCAGCACGTCAAGGTAGGTGATTCTGCCCCTCTACTCTGCTCTCATGAGACCCTACCCTCATGAGTACTGTGTCCAGCTCTAGAGTCCTCAGCACAGGAAAGACTGTTGTTGTGGGTCCAAAGGAGGACTATGACGGTTGTTAGAGGGATGGAACACCTCTCCTATGATGAAAGTCTGAGAGAGTTAGGATTACTCAGCCTGGAGAAGAGAAGGCTCTGGGGAGACCTTGTTGTGGCTTTTCAATAATTAAAGGGAGCTTATAAGAAAGATGGGGACAGATTTTTTTAGCACAGCCTGTTGTGGTAGGACAAGGGCTAATGGTTTTAAACTAAAAGAAGATAGATTTAGACTAGATGTAAGTAAGAAATTTTTTATGATGAGGGTGGTGAAACACCAGAACAGGTTGCCCAGAGAGGTGGTAGATGCCCCATCCATGGTCATCATTCAAGGTCAGGTTGGATGGGGCACTGAACAACTTGATCTAGTCGACGATATTCATTGCAGGGGGGGTGAACTAGATGACTTTTAAAGGTCCTTTCCAACCCAAACTATTCTATGATTCTATGAAGATTATTAGGTATGCACTTTCTTCTTGGAGTTGTTGAAGAATTTGGATGTATAATCTGTGGAGAGATGCCTGATTTTTCCAAGAAAATTTATAGTCATGGTGAAGAGCAGGTAAGAGAGAGTCTTTAGCAATTTTCTAAATTATCTGAATGAGAGTCATGTTTTTCTCTAAGCTAAATTGTGCTTTAATCTTTATACTTACTCAAATGTTCCCACCACAACATAGTAGTCATACGACTGGTTTACATATGAAGGGCAATGAGAAATGCAGTGATTTTACATGAAATATGGGTAATGTAAGAAGGATAAATAATTCTGTAGAAACTGATACTGGGTATCTGTGTCAACTCTTCTAGTCCATGGAAAGATGAAGTGAAAAAAGCAAGGAGCACATGATGGTTGTGACTGGGAAGGGAATGGTTTATTAGGACTTCCCTATCTATGTAATCTAAATAACAATGTGTGTGTACCTTTCTACTTATTTTATTTTTTCTACTTCCATGTAGTAATATGTTTATTCTATTTATATAGAGTAATTCATCCTCCCCCTACTTCTTTTGTTCCAATATATTCCTAGCTCTGTCTCACTAAAAATAAAGGGAAAGGGTTTGACAGAAGATTTTAATGAGAGCTCAGAGATTTGGGGAAATTCTGGCTAGTTAGTCAGCTTGCTTTAAAATAAATAAATAAGAGCTTGCAAGCATGTGAGCCTGGGGAAAGCTTAATTAAAGTGAATGGGGAAATTAAACTGAAAGGAAAATTAAAAAAAAGCAGAAAGAAGGGAAAGAAAATCAGTCAGGGAAACTGCTGAAAGAGTGAGAATAGAAAACAAGTACCAGAAAATCAAAACACAGTGGTTCATAATCATGCTACAGTTATTCTTTCTGGTAGTTCTTCCTACGGATGTCCCCCATAGACACCTATCACATAACAAAGAGATCTCCCTAGTGGAAGGACAGACACTGTGCTCTCACCGTGGGACTGACGATGCAAAGGAGCTTGCATCAACTGAAGGGTTTGTCTACATGAAGACATTTCCAGACATAAAACTGGCAGAATAATTAGTCCACTTTAAACTATTTTCATATGACTCCCCACTGTCAAAACTATTTTGGTACAAAAGTGCTTTTATTATTTAGAAGTAAAGTAATTAATCTTGAGGACAGCTGGATTTACTCAGTGACTGCGTATCCGCGTGGGGGAGTTATGTAAGCATAGCTAGAGTGAAATAATTTGATTGCTGTAGCTATGCTGGAAATTACCCCACGTAAATAGACATTTATTATAGAATATAATGATAATACATGCCCTTTTCCCAGTATGTAAATTCTTAAGCATGGGTAACAAATTTAAACACATGAGGAGACAGCTTTTTTTATAGAGTACAGTGTGAGTCACTGGAAGCTTTGAAAATATATTTTGTGAAAAGCAGTTGAACTACTGGGTTCTTTGACCTGTAGAACAGAAGGCTGGTAGAGGTCATGCCAACATTTTGTAGGGAGAGGTAATAGCTTTTATTAGGCTAAACTGTAAGCTTAAAAGAAATGAAAAATGCCTGACAAGAAGTGGCAAAATCCAAGCTGAATGCTGGTTAGACACAGGTGCTCTTAATTACTGCTTATTATGTTAATAAGGCCGTTGAAGAAAAGAGTTATTAGATGTTTGCAGTAGGGAGGGACTGCAGGGACAGGGGATTTGGTTGTAAGCTGGGGTAGGTGACCATTTCAAATCTTCAGTTATGGCGAATCAATGAGAGAAGTGGGCACTCACAGAGTCTGGTGCAGTGGTAGCAAATGTCACTTTGCACCTAAATGGAGATGAAGGTGTTTAGTTAAAGAAAGACTCATATGTCTTGCTTTACATTTTCTGCTTGTACTAAGCTCTACCCAAGTGTTTGGTATTTTGTCTCGTGGGTGGGATTTTTTTCGCTTCAGTTTCCATGCAAATTTAGTCTATAAATTGGGTTTTTTTGAAAACATAAGAATTGAGCACCTAATTGCCATTAATTTTCTCTGGAAGTTGCAACCGTACATGAGCTGCTTCTTTTTTTCTTTAAATCCCACTCAATAATTCATATGATTTTGACAAGCTGCTCTGAATTTTAGGAGGGATGTATTTTTCTGTCCTGAGAACAGAAATTTCACTCACTTATTCATATCAACAGTATCGTATCCATAAGCAACATTGTTGAATTTTTAATATAAATAAAATTGATTCCAAAATCTGTCACTATTATGTAATTAACTCTAGATTTCCTGATATATGAAATAAAAAAATTGAAAATAGAAAGGTGAACGCAAATTAGAACAAGAGAAATCTGGTCACTTTGTTCTGATGTTTGGAAGAGGAAAAAGAATTGAACTGTGAGCAAGAGCCAAATCCATTTGATGGCAAAAGTGTTTGGTGATAAACTCTTTGATAATGATAGTCACGGCGAAAGTTAAAATAGTTGAGTAGTAACATTACAAAATAAGATCCTATGAGCTCACTGAACACACTTTGTTTTGTTTTAAAAGTTAGTGAGTTCTGTTTTGGCTATGATTTTAAAAAGCTAATTTAAGAAATGCTCAAAGCTTTCTTCAGCTTTCACTCAGAACTTTTCTGACTGCCAAAGTACGTTGGCTTCACAAGGAAAACTTCTAGTGCCAGAGGCAAAAGTATGTTAAAGCTGAGGGACAGACATGAGTACGTGTTTGGCTTTGCAACCTTAGATCCTGGTTAGCTCATCTCCCCACATCAAAAATCTAACTCATGGACTAAGCACAACTAAACTGCATTAACTAGGAGCTAATGTTACTAATGAATAGTCCTGTGAAAAAGCATGGAACAGCAAATTAATCACAAAAGTTAAGGCAATTGCCACACAGAGCACCATTTTCAAGTCTTTTGAAAACTGTTCATATTTTAAATGTCAAACTGAATTGGAGGAATATAATGTATTTTAGATTTCACCCTATGTTTTCCCAGAGAGAGAATCAAAACCATCTATTTGTTTATCCTTTAATAGCATTTACTCAGTAGCTCACACATGCTGCCTGCAGCTCAGGAAAGTGTTCTATTCTTTGAAAGATAAAACAGTTGTTTAATGAAATTAAAATATATATATAAAAAGGGAAGTTATAAACTGAAATAAGAAAGACAATCTATCATTGAATCTAGAATCCAAAAAGAATCTTGAGACCTTTCAATTTTAAATGTCATCCTCAGCTTAATTTAAGAAGAGTTTGTATGAGGAAAACCTTGCTTGGAGTTTTTGACTTAGTTTAGTCACTTAAGCCATTTTCTAACACATCGATCAGTTACACCATGACGTGTGTCTTGTTAAAAGTAAGAACTATGAGCAACACACATGAGTAATAGTGTTCATGAAAAGATGAATTTTTTAGAAAACCTCCAGGACTGGATTCCCCAACATCTGGCACTCTGATGCAAGATGAACATAAAATGTTATTGATACAAAATGGTATTTCACATTGTTGTGATGCAGGTTGTGAGGTTCTCCAGGCTGCAGTGAGGAAAGGTCAATAAGCAGAGCCTTGTGTGACCTCCTTGCCTGGCTTTGGTTCTGCACAGTTGCCAGTAGCAGAACTGAGTGGGGCAGGTTGTGATTCCCTTAATGCTCATGGCACCAGCTGGCCAGAAGCCAGCAGGGGCTTTCTGGTGTAAAGTATTCTCCCATGCCCTTCACCTTTCTCAGTGAACAATAACTACATTACCAAGTAGTTTGACTTGATAGAAGTAGATCAAAACCGTTTGTGCAAGTCTCCTCCATTCATGGTGTGTGCAGGTCGGTTCGTTTAGTTAAGGCTAGATTTTTTCTGGTTTCCTGTAACACATATTCAGCCAGTGCTCATGATCTAAAGCTACCTGAAAGCGCAGTAATTGTTTCAGATCTTTATCATCCCCAAGGACAGCTGAAGCAAATGTGAAGCACGCCTAGGGAAGAGCTTCTGGTTTAATTTCCTCCTGAAGGAATCTATTTCACATGCAGTAGCGCAACACTTAGACTTTAATCAAGATGCAGTGAACATGGACAAAACTGCATTAGTGTTATGCAACTATTGTTAGGGATGATTCAGATAAATTTATTTCTCTGCTTACATTAGAACTGCCATACTAAAAACAAAATCAGAAAAAAGTCCGCTGTCCCAATTTTTTGTTTCAAACTGCAGTCAACAATATGTGCTCAGGAATAGAAGAATAAGATTTTGGGGTAAGGGCCAAAGACCAAGAACAAAGAAGATGAAGTATATACAGAGTCATCTAAGTGCATCCCTGAGTTAACAGAAGAAGCTGCCATCAGCTAAACTGAACCATGACCCACAACTTCAGGACCAGAGATAACTGGAGACTCGTTTTTGTTTAACAAATAAGCTTAGATAACCATCTCTAGCCCAACATCATGTAGGGAAAGATCACAAGAATAACCATAGATTTAGAGATCCAGCTGAAACCCTTAAACACCAGGGGTTTAGAAACATTCTAAGCCACAAATTCAGCTTGAACAATCACAGTAATACTTGCTACAGAATGTGCTCACTGTACATTTTGTTGACCCCCTTTTAAGGTCATTTATACTTTTGTACTCCCTGTCTTCCTGTACAATGCATCCACAATTTCATTCTTTGGGAGATAGAGTGCTTCACATTGTTAGCCTTATATTTGATGCCAGACACATTTCTTCAGTTAAATGTCTATGCATTTGAAGTCCACAGTGGTCTAAATGTATAGTATCAGCATGAGTTAAGATCATACAGATGGGCAATAAGAATAAAAGCAGGTTAGGTATAAAGGAATAAAAAAAGACAAAAAATGGTGACAATGTAGGATAAAAATCTGTTGTGGTTTGACTCAGTGTTCCAGGGCAGAATTTGCTGTTGGTCAATCACAGAATACTTTAATGGTCAAGTCGTGCTAGAAATCAACAAACATTTCTAGATTTGGCTAAGTGTAAGGTTGAATTATTAGCTCTAGTACTGAGCTGGATTTTCCCCACCCCTGATTTTTATTTAATGCTTTTATGTTGTTGGGTTTTTAGTTTAAGATAAATTTATTCCTTCATTCATTTCAGTGAAGTCGGTGAACTGCCGAGACTGAGAGCATAAATGCTGTGAAGAACAGATATTTTTTTTAATTTAGTCACCCTTTTTTTGTAGTCCCTTTACTATTGATAATTAACAAGTATAGAAGAATTTGCTATATCACTGAGAACAAAATAAACTTAGCAAACAAGTAAATCTTCAGTACACTACCTAAGATGCAGAATTTGTAGCACCAATATTAAAGTAGTTGCAAAGTAACACTTCATAGAAAATTCAGTAGAAATTAATAAAGGCTACATAAACAGGTGTATTGCTTAAAGCATAAAGGAAAATTGTTAATTCACAGTACACAGCAGTCAAGAAGTCTTGATTTCACTGTTGTCATTGTCCTTTATATATACTCTGAATATATGTTTTGAATATACATGAATGTGGTGATATTATTCTGAACCTGATTTCAGCCACCACCTTCACCTGAGGGTGGGGTGGGGTGAGAAAAAAAGTCAGAGTGTTATCAGGACACTATTCAGCTGTCCAAAGAAGAATAAGAATGATCAGCTAAGAGCTTAGCTTTACTGAATTAGTTTGTTTCTTTGCTCATAAAAGTCTTCAGAATTTTTCCAGTAAAAAATAATTCTTTTTCAAAGACTGATTAAAAATTTGAGATGTATGACAAGACAGATTGAGGTTTGTATGTAAAAAGATTTTTCTAGATGGTATCAGGAAGATGAGAGCCACCTGCAAAATGAAGTTTCAGTTACACGTGTTGCATATTGCTGCATTTTAACTCCTTAACCAAAATATGAATAATGTCATGTCCTGTTCTGAAGTCACCAATAATTTCTGCTTTAGCAATGAAAGAGAAAGACCAAAGTGATATATAATTTGGGCCAAGTTCTTCAAAATGTAATCAGTTAAAACTCTGCTTGGATTCAATAGTATTTCTCCTTAGTAGAAGGGACTAAATCTGAGTCTACTTTTGAGATAGACTGTAATATTTTTAGTGTAATCTTAAAAAAACCACCTGATTTAAAAAAATGCAAAGCACTGTTATCTTCTAAAATAATTTGATTATTGTCTTTTAGCTTGCTAGATTGTTACTTAATCAGGTAAAGCAGTAATGGATGCAAACTCATTTTACATTTTCTTAAATCACTTGTTTAGGTATTTAATGCATTTTAGGAGTCAACATTCATTCTCTGTGACATAGAGATCCCTTTAAAATATACTAGAGCTATCCTGGGGGATTTACACTTGTATTCAGAGGGTAGAAGTGAGGTACATGGTAGTTCAAAGGCAATTATAATACCACAATATGCCATACATCTGATCCCAATATGTCTGTCTCCCAAAGAGTAATGTTGACACTTTTGTAACTTTAATAGGAATATTACAGGCACATAATTTTAAAATTTAGGTATTTTTCTCTAAATTATATTAATCTTGTGATACAAACAAGACTACTTTTTACGGGTTTTTTTTTGCGGGGGTGGCAATTCAATAGTACATTGGGGTCTTCTGTAACAAGTCATTCAAAATGTTGACTCTTCTCTCACTCATTTGTATATTTTCAAAATGAAAATCACACATACCCTGCACACCAGTGGAGGAAAGGTTGTGCATTTATTCACCATAATGTAACTATTCTAGGTGAAGGGAGTATATCATACTCTTAAATTGATATTATATTTTTAAGTTTTATGCAACGATATACCATATTGCACTTGGTCTGCAAACAGATGGCAAATCAAGTTAAATAATTATGAATGAGCTTAAATGCCCTCAGACTTAGAATTACATCATTTGGTCGTATGCATGTAAGGATCTATTTCAGAAATGCAATCAGCCATGTGGTGGCGGTGGGGACTGTACCACTCTGTGGAAAGTAAAATTTCAAATATTATAAAAGGTGCTTATGGTAATTATGTTCCTAACTGGTATGCCTGAAATTAGGTGAAATGAGGGTAGATCTAAGACAGTTTCTAATATAAGGACAACTTTTTTAATTTTTACACAGTTGCAGGAAAAAAAAAGAGAAAGAAAAGTAAGAAATAAGAAGCCACTTTTCCTTCCTTCTGTGCATGTAATACAGAGGAAGCCTAGCTCTGGCAGTTTGCGATATATAATTCTGTGGTCCTTATTTTTGTTAGTGGGGTAAGGGTTGGCTGGGTAATAACTCAATTTCTATGAAAATCCATCTGTTATGGAGCTACACCACTAGCTGTGGTTATGATCCAAGACTTCCGCAGACTTTTAATTAGTCTTTTGGGTCTCCCTTCAGCAAAAGACTTAAGAATGTGGGTAGCTATATGCACAGGACAGCACAAATGTCTTCAATGGGATTCTTGCTGAATTTGAACCCTAGTCGTTTATGTTGAAAGAAACCCCCTAGCCTAAAATAAATTAAATGCATGGTTTCATCATTATCTAAGTAAAAATTTATTTATTTATCATCCAATAAAATCCATCCATTGAAGGAAAAAAGATATAACCCTACATATATTTTCCTAGTAAATCCATTTTCCAAACCTCTGCAAAATCTACCACGGACCACAGGATTATATAATGAAAACGATTAGAAACCTTTAATGTATTCAATTTCTGCAGTATTCCATGTCCTGATCTTCATTTAAACCACATTGACAAATGTAAAAAAAAAAGACAAAAAAACTTCCAAAAAACCACCAAACTTGTTTTCCTTTTCTTCTTCTCTGTAGATATCTTGCAAAAACATGAATGTTACTTAAAATATGTTCAACTTTTCCTGTTGCATTGAAGCTGTTATGTATTTACTTATTAAGAAACCTCACTAAGTGGTACTTCCTTCTTCTGCCTTCAAGACATTTAACTTTTTCATTAAATTGCTGTTTCGCACAGCAAAAAGTTGGTTATGGTCTTCCCCTCCTTAAACAAGCACTTTCAAGTAGCCTCACAAATGGCAGAACTTGATTTAAAAGGGGTTAATGAGATCTTGTCAGTGAGCCATTCTGCTTGTCGAAGAGATAGGACTCTGAAATGTTTGTCATTTTGTGAAGGAACTTGAAGATAATTTGTGAAAATAGCCCACTACTATTCAAAAGCATAAATCCAGATGTCCTTACCAGCCTTTCCATGCAAGTTTCAAAGATTTGCTAGAGTTGTATTTTGATTCATCAGTGGCTTGAATAAAATTCAAGGAACCACTTAGAAAGTATAACAACAACAAAATACTTTAGAAATAGACATTAAATTAGCTTTTGCTTTTCCATCCAAGGAAAGGGAAAAGAATGCTTCATAGTATAAAATATGGCTACAATCAGTACATGTTAAAATCCGAGGAGATTTTTCTGTGTTCTGTTGCCATTTATAAATCATTTGAAATAGATTTCTGAAAACATATTCAGGAAGCCTGGTATAATTTTTGAAGAGGAAGAGAAAATGAAGGACATTGAACTCTGTGCTTTTCCATTATTAATTTAGCAGGAGCTTTAAGTAGTATATATGAAAAAGCTACTTGCTTTCTTTGTCAGAAAACCCGAATAAAAAGGGTATGATTTCTAAAAAGTATTTGGTCAAGTTTTTTTATCAGTTTGAGCATGTGCATAACTACAAAAAATAAAAGCAAACACTTGATGGAAACCACCACAGACACTATTTTAATAAAAAAGGCCACTATTCAGTAACGGGTTGTGCTGAACGGTTGGCTAGCCCTTCAAAATCTTTGGACTTAATATGTAAGTTGTATCCTCATGGTATAAAAAACTTCCAAGGATACAAAATCAAAATACCTATGAATTGTGCCTAAGATCAACATGCACCCTGGGAAGGCAAATGTTTTATATACCATTTCTGTGATACCTCATTCAGGTACAGATGTTGTCAAGAAGTTCAAGCTTTAAATATAAAAGCATGCTTATTCTTTCAGTATCTTAAGGTATTGTTTCCCATTCGTATTTACTTCCCCTGACACTCAGTTGTGCTTCCAAAATGTACTCTCTTCACTAGTAAAATTCTGTTTCTGCTGTTTTTTATTGTCTTCTGATGGCTACTTCGTTCTCATTATATCTTCCTATTTTTTTAATTCTGCTCCTATCCCTCAATTTGTATTTTCTTTTTTTCATTTCTCCCTCCTGCCTCCATCTTCTAACAGCAGAATCTTTCGCCATATATATAGATACACATATAAATAATGCTGGTTTTATTCCCTGTCATTTGCTGCCATTTCCCTACCGTTTCCCTTTCTTTTTTCTGTACTATTTCCTCTTTCCTTACCATTAATTTAGCCTGTCTCACACATTTTCCTGAGATTTATCATGCATTCTTTAAATTTAAGCTTTCAAAAATGGTAAGAACTTCTGAAGATATGGCTCAGAATTTAAATAGTTGATTAAAATATGTTAAAAGTATATTTTCAAACTACACTTCTAGCCAAATAAATCTCAAAACTGGACAGCTAAAAAAGCATCTTCTCCAGCGATACTGAGGTTGCTTCATTACAGCAGCCAGGTACCATGTGGGTAAATCCCAGGAACATTTTTCTTCATTTGGTACTTCAGAATTGATAGGCATTTCTTGGAGATAACCTCTCTGAAGCCATCCAAAGGTACAAGCCTAAACAATCTATACGAAGGAGGCAACACACAGAGGTTAAGAGGCACTAGTGACTCTTAATCAGTCTCTGTAAAATTGGCTTTAACATCTTTCTTTACACAAATGTATAAGATTTATTCCAGCCTGTGTTTAAAATCAATAATAAAATTATTTTTTATAGAAAAGGTTCCAAGAGTACCCACTCTTTCTTTTTTTTTTTATTACTTTTTCAGACAAATCAATGTAATCATGCTGAAGGAGCTGTGGTGTTAGCTTCAAATATAAGCAAGCCTAACACTGGATTTTCAACACTCTCACAAGTCCTCTAAAGTTTGTTTCAGAAAATTATTTTCTTTAAAAAAAAAGACAAATATTTCCAACTAGCAATGTGTGACATTTTTAAATTTGGTAGAAATCTGTATTTCTAAATTAAGGTTGTGGAATAAGTTTGGAGGAAACTGCATTAAGGCATTAATTGTCTCTACTCCTGTGCGGGTCTTTCTCTTCTTTTGCAAAAACTGATTTGATGTGTCCTATGAACAGGTGTTGAAGGAAACACTTCTGGATGTCTCCCTGTCCTGTTTTGTGTTATGCTATCAAAGTTTCACATCAAATGTAAATGAGGTTTTGTTTTGGTTTGTTGCCCACCCCACCACCCCCTTTTTTTTTTTTTTTTTTTTTTTTTTTTTACTTTCCATCTTTATTTAATTTATTATATTGTTCTGTGACATTCAGCAAAACACGCTGCAATTGAGCAGGCAGAGTGGAAAACCACAGGGGAGACCGGAAAAAGGATTTAACTCCTATGCAACACTACAGTAAGTCTGCAAGTGTTTTCCAACATGCCAAAACCTTGTTTGTTTCACATCTTGTACTCACAGTATAAGGGATTGAGCATCCTTTGTCTGTACAATTTGATGATCCTTTTTTTGTGTGTGTGGTGTCTAAGAAGCCTGTTCCCTAGGACTGAAATGAAATAAAATAAATAAACCAAAACCTGTTCATATATTAAAAAAACCCCAAACAACACAGAAGCTAAACTTTGGAGAACATAAAAAATTGTGATCATTTTACCTGATTGTCTCCAGACTTGATTGGTTTAGTTAATATTTCTCTTTCTACACTTGCAAGATTTTTGTTACCAATTTTGAGACCAGTGAAATAGCCTCCCATTAAATGGAGCAGTAAAATTTGTTTCCAAATGTTGCAAAACAGATATGAAGCAAGAATACTTTATTTTTTTGCTTTTCACATGGGTGCCTATCAATAACTGATGTGACACAAAAAAGGACAGTTGAGCTTCAGTCTTTGAAAACTGAAAGACATGTCTCAAATATGGCATTAACTGCTATAAAGCCTATGAAAACAGAAAACGAGTGGAGATTAAAAGAAGAAAGAACAATCTCTAAAGTCAAACCTAATCCAATTATTGCCTTTTCCCTTCAGAAAAAAGCCACATATTCAGAGCTATTTTCATAGAATATACAGATCATCAGAATTTCTGGGTCAAATCTTATTGACTTTTTGTGTTATTTGAATGGCTCCACAAACGCTTTGGTAGTATCAAATTTTTTTAAAAATTGTCTTCCAATGAATTTTGCCATTGAATCAACAGCTGAAATTGCAATTGTGCTGGTTTTGCTGTGGTGGAATTAATTTTCTTCATAGTAGCTAGTACAGGGCTATGTTTTGGATTTGTGCTGGAACCAGTGTTGATAATACAGGGGTGTTTTCATTATTGCTGTGCTGGTTTAAAAGTAAACCGACAGGAGAAATGAACCCAATTCAAAAGAGTTTACAAGTCAGAACTACAATTTAATAAAAAACATTACAATAGATACACTGATACACAGGAAAATTGGTTTTAGCCCACAAAACCCAGTTGTACAACTCAGCCCCCTGGG
>JAVJGI010000040.1:21034305-21082405 GCA_035590275.1 Ibycter americanus | reverse complement strand
CACGATGGATGGCAGAGAGGGTATAGAATACACAGTTCCAGTTACACCCACACAGTGATAAACTGGTCCCAGACACTATAACTAGGACAGGAATCCAGCCACAAAGTGCCCAAATCATGGGCATGGTAGATGCCTCATCCCTGGAAACATTCAAGGTCAGGTTGAACTGGGGTATGAGCTGAAGATGTCCCTGCTTATTGCAGGGTGGTTGGAGTAGATAGCCTTTAAAGGTCCCTTCCAATCCAAACTATTCTATGAGTCTGTGATTTTACCATAATGGCAGTATTGTGTGTGCTCCTGCAAGACAGAGCTTTTGGTCCAACCACCTGTCCTGAGCATTTACCAAAGTAAATCACTTACTAGGATCCTCATGGGTTTCCTCAGACCTTACAGAAGTTGTGGGCTTTCCAGGGTTTTTTGTTGGATGGTTGTTTTTTAAATTTGTTTCTTCAGATGACACTTAGTGGTCATGGAAAAATGTATGCAGCAACACATAGGCTTTGTACCAAATTTCTCAATACACCATTGTTTTTCTCACTGAAAAGAGAAACTACAAACTAATACAGATTACTGGGAAATGTCTCTTATTTCAGTTCATCCTTTCTGTGGAAAAAGAATTCACTCCACTTATTTTTATCACCCAGTTATCCCGACCTGCTCTCTTCTCATCACATGTGGTGAAACTCCTCTCTAGTTTCCTCAACCAAATTGAGCTTTCTGTGACCGAGTTCAGCATTCTTCTCTTATCACATTACTTGATCCTTCAGCCTTCCTTTATTTAAATGGTCACATCCTCATTTTAAAAAAAAAAAATTAAAAAAAAATCATGATATCAGGCATCTCTATTTTAAAAAGATTTTATGGAGAATTCCAGCCTACTAAGGCCTTGCTAATTTGTATTTTAAATATAAAGTTGTGACAAAGAATGTTTACAGGATTATTTTATGACGATGATTTATTTTCAATTATATATTGTTTATTTCCTAAGATATTGTGGAAATTGTTGTTTTTACTTCTTGACAGCAAAAATAGGTAAAATGCTGATAAATATTGATTGCCTAAATACCACCATGTTGTATGAATTTCATCCAACATTTGGAGGCAATGTAGAAATACCCATCTCTAATCCATGTGAGACTCATGAACGGGCCAGGTTCCTGCACTATCACCATGAAGTCACAGCACTAGAATAAAATAAAGATGGGCTACAATTCAAAATGTCAACAAAAATGAAATGTTTACAAAACCAGGATTTCATTGCACAAAAAATTTTAAATGGGCCATAACACATTTTATTTAAACACCCTAACCAACTCCAACATAGGCATCTATGTATGTGTATAATTTTTAAATCCTCAGATTGAAATTCTCATTTCTTTATATCTATATCTCTATATATTTATACATAAATAGATAGATGGGTATAAATATATCTGTTTATTTATCTGCAATCAGGAGGTACCATCTCACAGTAATTTTATTAAAATGAAGTTTTGAATTGGTTCTTACAAAGTATTCTGCATGTAGTGTCATATGGTATCAGAGGAAAGCAATTATGCTTACTGTAGGCTACACATTTTTTATGCATATACATTTTAGGTTCACTGAATTTGTCTGACTATGCTTGACTGATTTTCATCAGAGCACATCATTGTATTAGAAAAAAAACTCCTTTTTTTTTTTTTTAATTCTCCTTTCATACAGCATTTCCATGTTTAAAATTACATTAATATTGTAGGTTAACCCCAGTAGGCAGCTCAGGTCCACACAGCTGCTCACTTATTCTCCCCACAGAGGGATGAGGGAGACAGTCGGAAGGATAAAAGTGAAAAATCTTGTGGGTTGAGGTACAGACAGTTTAATAGGTAAAGCAAAAGCTGCATGCACAAGCAAAGCTAAATAAGAAATTAATTCATAACTTCCCATCAGCAGACAGATGTTTAGCCATTTCCAGGAAAGCAGGGCTTCATCATGGATAATGGTTACCTGGGAAGACAAACACCTTAACTCTGAATGTTGCCCTAGCCCATCCTTCATCTTTCCCTGCGCTTTACGTGCTGAGCAAGATATCATATGGTATGGAATATCCCTTTGGTCAGTTGGGGTCAGCTGTCCCAGATGTGTGCCCTCCCAACTTCTTGTGTACCTCCAGCCTACCCTCTAGCAGGGCCAGCATGAGAAGCAGAGGCAACCTTGATGCTGTAAGCACTGCTCAGCAATAGCTAGAACATCAGTGTGTTATGAACTGTTTTGGTCACAAACTCAAATCATAACACCATAGGATCTGCTATGAAGAAAATTAACTCCGTGAATATATACATAACATTTATATTAACTCTGTCTACATACAGTTAATATATACACAAACACACACTGTGTGTGTATATATATCCACTGTATACCTATACTACATATATAGTGTGTATACATAGTATATATGTGTAAACTTATTTAGTACAATTGAAATTATAATCGTCAAATGCAAGACTCATTATTAGGACAGATCTAAATATTAGAGAAAATGAAAGAAAAAGTTAATAAAGAAATGGATAATGCTACGGGGAGGGAGGGGGGGCGGGGGGGGCAGGGGGAACAAAAAAAGAGGCCTGCATGACAATAATGGAGCCAAAATTTTTCTATACACCTTTCCTAGTTTCTGCCTCTTTTTCTGATGTTATTCTCTAGTTAATTACTTCAGTGTGATGGGTGTACAACAATATGATTTCCTCTCTGGGAAGAGTACAATGATGATGTTAGTGTTTTCCTTCCTCCTCTCCTTTGTCTTTCATTTTTTTCTCTTCCCTCTTAACTCAGCTGAGGCTATTTTTATGTTTGCTGACACATTTTTACATTTTGCTCTTTCTTCACTGGTCTGCATTTCTGTATCTATGGTGCATTTTAGCTATGCTATTGAGCTTTGCTTTCTGTGGTCTTTATTCTCATTCTCACCTCTAGAACCTTATTTTGTCCAGCTCCAGGTCTGCATTTCTTTAATGACCATGGCTGAGTTATAGCTGTGGGGCCTCCAGTGCCCAGCCTGTGCCCCATCTCTTGTCGTCCCCTGCCTGTACTCTTCTGTATCCATCCTGCATCTCCACATCTCATGGTTTCTGTCATTGTGCCAGGTCTGTATTTCTCTACACTTCATCATTATTAGAGTCATAAATATCTGTTTCTACACAGACAATCTTGACACTACTTGCAGTGATAACATTTGTTACTACTGTCTGCAAAAACATAGGTTGTATTGTGCAAAGACAAGCAAAGTAAAACAGAACAGGCATAACTCCCTTTACAGAAGAAAACTAAATAAAACTGATAAACCCAAAGAATTAAAGAAAGGTTCATTCATGTGAAAAATGTTTGGGCATCAAGTCTGTAAAGGCTCACTCCTGAAGCCTTGTAAACTGAGTACAAAGCCTTTGGCCTATTACTAACCAGGGCAATGCTGCATTACTGTAGGCTACAGGGTTATATGATTGTGTTTAACGTCGTGTTAGAATTCAGTTGGGCAGAGGTATTTGAGGCTTAAGAATTGAAGCCAACACTTTAAACAGCTAAAAAGGTACTCAGCCATGAAATAATGGTTAAAAACCCCAATACTCACAAGCTAAGATTTTTGTATCTTCCTTAAATGCAACAAGAAGGAGCCTGAAAGACATGACTGTAGTGATCCCTCATCATACCATCTTAGTATGGAGTAGGTACTTATACAACATAGTGGTTAGGATAGCAGTGGCATTGATTGTCTACATCTCACCCATGCTCTGCTATCTAGCCTTGGAAGATGAGCTGTAGTATATTGTCTCATAAAGCTTAAACTGACATACAGGAAAATCCACCTGGAAGTAACAAGAAGTTTCAGTGACTGTCAATACCAAGATATATGAATAAATTTAAAGTCCATTTCTTTAAACTGGGAGAAAAATTCTTCAGAAGTGGTATATAAACTGAGTGTCTAGGGAGGTTGCAGCCATTAGAAGAAGATGCATAAAACACTACATGGAAGACAAAGGCCTTTACATACATTAATTACTTCCTAAGACTGCTCCTAATTTTATACTAGGTGGAATGTTCTGTACTTCTATTGTTAAAAATGTTAGAAGCTGAAAAGTGTTTGTGGGATTTTTGTTTGGTGTTTCCCCACCCCCACCCCCGCCAATGGATCAAATTTAGCTATAGTGCTTTAAATCTGAAATGAAATATACCCAGTGTGACATAGTGAAAAAATTATACAGAGAAGGTAAGTTCAAAACTAAGAAGCTGAAAGCATGATAAAAGAGTACACAGACACAGTTTATCAGCAGTGACAAGGAGATCCTTGGTATTGCAGTTAGTAAAATATTAGTCAAGTGTACGAGATGGACAAAAATGTAGCAAAATGAGTACAGCACATGAAAAGAAAAAGAAAATATCTATAAAGATCCCAATTTATTTTAAATATTCCTGGGTAACAACACTCTTAGAAGTTCCATTAGATTCAAATTCTGTTATACTTCCACTAAAAAGTCCACTGCATGTGGATTATTTGCACTGGTGAGCTAACAAATTCTTGCCTATCATTAACTTCTATTGATTTGACTTCAGGTTAAGCCATAACATGATGTAAAGCACAAAACTCACACACAAGACCCGTGCAAAAACTAGTCAAGGACCAAGCCTGAGACAAGGTTTGGGGAAATAGGAGTCAGTCAAGGAAACAAAATGCAGACAGAACCAAGATCTGATACCTAGGATGAACAATAAGGAATGATATCAAGGCAGAGAAAAAAGTTCTTTATAAACCTCATGTGTAAATGTGGTTTGAGTGGTAACATGGAAGTCAGGTGAGTGAAAGCATCATGATGTTACTGATAAACCCCAATGAACATAAGTTAAAAGAGCTAAAAATGTAGTGGGCCAGTATTTAGTAATGGGTTTTTTTCCTGCTGTTTTTTTTCCTAGTGTTTTTTCCCTACTGTTTCACTGAGTGTGACATAGGCAAACATGCCTTTGCATGTTTTTAATACATTAAGTTTGATTCTGGGTTTAATTTTACTGATGAAAAGCTTAAGGCAATTTGGAAACCAGCCTCTTTCCTATTTGACTGAAGAAAAAACAGATTATCTCTAACCTTCACTACTTGCTAGTAATAAGAGTTAACAGTTGTTATTCATGCCTCTGTAAAATGTTGTTGTAAAAAGTGATGTTAACATCAAGATGCCTTTGCAGAAAACTAATCCTAAGTGTTCTCCTGATATTCCTTTTTTTCCCAAAGCAATTGTAATAGCTGATTTTGAGTGACAGTGAGGTTATTCAAGATAGAACTAAGAACTAAGCTGGTCAAATCTTTTGAACAAAAAAATACATTTACTTATTTTTTCAATACTGAAGTCACTAGCTAACAATGACAATGTGATCATTAATTTACTCTCTGGGGACTATTGTTTTTTTCCTGGAAACTTCTTTCTTAATTGTTATCAAAATTATTTTAAGAAAATGGCTCTCTGCAGTTATGTTTTTACCTCTATCTTTATTCTCAACATTATGTGTGTTAATATTAGAATGAACATCTGTAAATATGTACTTTGGCATGTATTTTAGGACTTCAGAATATGTAGGAGGAAGATGAACACAGAACCAGGCATTAAGGTATTTCTAGAGTAAAAAGGAGTACTTTTTTGCCACTCCCCATATTATCATGTTTGTTTCCCAGCAACACATCTATAGAATTAAGTTTATTGATTTTTACTCATTTGCTAATTTAAACTGTAATTTACGTGCAGTTTGATGGTTTTAATTTGCTTTTTTATTCCTTTGACGCCTTCCAGCTTCCTACCAGAATAGGTGACTGTTCACCTTTAGAAAAGACCCAGAATTCAGGGGCATTTTTGTAAACTGCTGAAAAACTTTAGTATCTTGTATTTAAATCAGTGGTTCTATAACAGGAAACACTGGCAGGGAAGCATGAAATGTAACTGGAGAAAGGAAAAGCTGCCATAGTTCAAGAAACTCAAGAAAAAACTCTGTCAAGCTTTTGTGTCTCCCCTCCTCCTTTTCTTTCATTTCCCAGCCCACCCCCCACGTAACCGCTGGAGCATAGCACATCTTTTTAGCCAAATGAGGCACTAATCAAAGGTACAAATGGGGCCAAAAGCTGCAAGTGAGGCTGAGGCACACTTTAAATGCTAAAAGCAATCCATTAAATAAGAAGCAGAGACTGTCTGTGCAATAAGGACAGCAGATGTACGGGAGGTGATATAAAGTAAAGGAATCTGTGATCACAACTTGGACTGTAATTGCAAGAAAGTAGCTTGGCTGTGAAGGTTTGTTAGGAACCTCCAACGGGAGCTAGATTTGAGAAAGAAGGGGCTTCAGTCTGGATGAAATAATGCCCAGATTTGTGAAAGGCCGGACTTACAAAATTGCATGAAATGCAGTCAGACTTTGGGGAGAAGGGTGCTGGAGGGAAGAAAGTGGATTGCAAGACCTGAGACAAAGTGCATGTGGGGAGGTAATGGGAGAAAGGTATGCACGACAGAAGTGAGGCAGATAGAAAAAATACCTTAAAAAAAACCAAAACCAACCAAAGAAAAACAACCAACCACACACACACACACAAAACCCAACCAATAAACAACAAACCCCCACAAATAGGTTTGAGATTCCCAAATAATAATAGCAATTTTTTAATGTTCCTGCACTCTTCACTGATACATATGGAAAGAGACTCCAGATATTCACACACAGGTGAGAATGACTGTGAGTTAAAGGTTTCTTGCAAATTTCAATAAAACATTTTTTTGACCCACATGGTCATATGCATCATGTTAATGAAAAGGACAAGAAAACTAACAAGTTTTCTGGGTAAACCACCTTCCCCACCCCACCCTCCCAAATTTACTATTTCCTTACTTCTTCTCAGTACAAAACCCTCTCTACACTGAAGAGACATGAAGTTAAAAGTAAGTCCATTCCTGTCTCCATCCCATCATATTTAAGTCAAGCCAATGTTTATTTATATGGGTTATCTAAGTTACCTTTGCACTAAGTTTTTTTGGGGTGTGGAAATGTTCATTAAACTGAGAACTTTCATTACAAATACAATTTTGATAAAGGTGTAAATCTTGGTGTAAATTACCTAAAGCTTTATATTCTTGCAAGAAAAATCTACCCTTGACATCTATAAAAAATGCTGTTGTCTGCAGGTTTCAGGACTAACATTTTGAAAAGATGACAGATGTAATGTATTGTTATAGAATTTGGAAATACAGACCATGGATCAGGAACTTTATCTGCAGTTTGAAAGCCCTAGACTTACTTCCCACTTTGTCTTTTACTTTATTTTGATGTTATTCATAAATACAGTCTTTACAGGCTTGATGGTAATATTTTATTTGTTGTCCTTTAGATGAAACCGAGTTGTGTCACTTGGTTAAAACATTCATAGATAAAGCTTCAGGTTAACAGTTGCTCCAAAAGTTTTGCCAAGTTACTGCATTTTGGAAGAAATCAAGCAAGTATATGTATTTCAGATGCTGTTTAACAGATGTGTTGAGAAATCAAATTCAATGGCTCACTTTGAAATGGATATTAGAAAGAATCAAGTTATTCTACTTCTTTTTATGTAAATTATGAATATTCAGTTATATGACTGAGGTGATTATCATGAGTGGGAGTCATCTCACCTAACTTAAACTGTTTAAAGGAAAATGTCTGCTACTTTGTGTTTTTCCTTCCCATACCTGATGACAGCTGCAGAGGATGATTCATGCTATTTTCTTAAATACAAGTCTTACAGTTTGTGCTGATTTTGGCTGGGATAGAGTTAATTTTCTTCATAATAGCTAGTATGGACTATGTTTTGGATTTGTGCTGCAGTGTTGATAATACAGGGATGTTTTAGTCACTGCTGAGCAGTGCTTACATAGACTCAAGGTCTTTTCTACTCCTCGCACCACTCCACCATCGAGAAAGCTGGGCACGCACAAGAGGCTAAGAGGGGACACAGCCAGGACAGGTGACCCGAACTGACCAAAGGGACATTCCATGCCATATGATGTCATGCTCAGCATATAAACCTGAAGGAAGAAGGGGGAAGTGGGGACATGCAGAGTGATGGCGTTTGTCTTCCCAAGTAACTGTCAGGTGTAATGGAGCCCGGCTTTCCTGGAGATGGCTGAACCCCTGTCTGCAGATGGGAAATGGTGAATGAATTCCTTATTTTGCTTTGCTTGTGTGCAAGGCTTTTTCTTTATCTATTAAACTGTCTTTATCTCAGCCCACAAGTTTTCTCACTTGTCCTCTTCCAATTTTCTCCCCTATCCCACTGTGCAGGGGAGCGAGCGAGTGGTTGTGTGGGGCTTAGTGGCTGGCTGGGGTTAAACCATGACAAGGTTAAGCAAAAAAAGGTGAAAGTGCTTATTTATCTTCAGTGTGTCAAAATGAGCTGGCAAGGCTGTCTTAGACTAAATTCTTAACTCTTGGTTGCTTTAAGTCATACAAAATGAATGCTTTACCACATCAGATGGAAAATCAGAATATTTTTTTTCTGTTAAGATAGAGACGACTGCCATTTTCTGTCACCTTTTATATGATTTAGTCCATATTTTACTTCCGAATACTTTGCTTCTTTCCACATTGTTCCAATTGAACTCGCTATTTTCCCTCCTTAAAGATATTTTCCCACCATCCATTTTATTTTTCATCCCTTCCTCTCAGTTGCTATCCTCTGCCAGTGAGCAATTACTCCGACTCCTCTGTTCACAGAAACCAGTGAGTTTACCATGCTCCTCCTAGTAAAGACATAACACACTGTAACTCATGTAACCTTTAGATGGGTATGGTCACTGTGATATATTGCATATTTAGCTAAATCTTATATGTCTGGCAAAATGCAAACCTAAACTGGTATTTTCCATTTAACTTTGTCTTCATGAATGTTAGCTGAAACAAACAATGTTCTGTCAAATTCCATTGGAAATTACCTGTTGTATATATAGTTCTACGTGTCTTTACCTGGCTCCAAGGAACTATGAGCTATGCTATAGTAAGTCTACACTTTCGTTGGTTAACAAAGTTGCAGTGTTCAGCTGTATAATTTTCTGAATGAGTGCTCTAATTAGTATAGGAATATATAAGAAGTGTTTAACTTTAAGCCAATGTTGTGTGACGGAGTAACCTGTAATGCAAGAAGATTTTTGCAGGAATTTGAACAGAGTATATACATCTTTTCATTTATCTTGCAGTCCTAAAAGAGTTTACTTTCCTAATGGCAGGGCTTTTTGAGACAAATTCAGAGGTCTTTTCAAAATACTGGGGGAACACAGTGGCATAAAATGCAGAATCCCACTTGTTAGAGGTTCTACTGTTACACTGGAAATCCCCCTGCACTGGGGTTTAGATTAAGTCTATGCAAAGGGAATGTGGATCTTCATAACTAGGATATTAGGTGAAAACTCTAACAGAAAATGTCAGAATTTAAACAAATTAAAAACCTGTTGATAATGAAACCGTATTTCATGTTTTTGTTATTTTTTCTCAGCACAAATTTTTAATACACTTTGCACCTTCATTACTCAGTATCCTGGTCTCAGCTGGGATAGAGTTAAGTTTCTTTCTAGTAGCTGGTACGGTGTTTGGGATTTAGGATGACAATAATGTTGATAGCACACTGATGTTTTATTTGTTGCTAAATTGTGCTTACTCTATGTCAAGGACTTTTCAGTTTCTCATGCTCTACGATTGAGGAGATGCACAAGATGTCAGGAGGGAGCACAGCCAGGACAGCTGACCCGAACTAGCCACAGGGATATTCCATACCATAGAGCATCATACTTAGCATATAAATTGGAAGTAGTTGGCTGGGAGCCACTGATTGTTGACTGAGGACTGATATGACATCGGTCAGTGGGTGGTGAGTTATTGTACTGTGGTTCAATTGTTTGTCTTGGGGTTTATTCCTGTCTCTCTTTTTCCTTTTCCTTTTTCCTTTCTCTTTTCCTTTCCCTTTTCCTTTTTCTTTTCCTTTTCCTTTTTCCTTTTCCTTAGTAGTAGTAATAGTAAAGTTTTTACTTTATTTCAATTATTAAACTGTTCTTATCTCAATCCACAGGTTTTACTTTTTTCCAGTTCTCCCCATCCCACTTGGAGGGGGGTGCGTGGGAGTGAGTGAGCAGCTGTGTGGTACTTAGCTGCTGGCTGGGGTTAAACTAAGACACTCAGATATCAAGTGCTGCATTTGTTCTCATAGAAGCAAGCAATTTATTTTGTTATTTAACATCCAGGCTCACTCAGAAATATAATCTGTACTTTCTGTATAACCAATCTTAGTCTTAAAATATTAGATTAATCTTGACTTGAAGGTGAAACCATCCCTCTTCATTAAACTCAGCTATGAACTATTGAGACAGGAAATGCTCCTGCTGAAGAATTTATATACCTCATATAATGATAAATTCCTGATCCTCTTAGGGTTGCTGTGAACCTGTAAAATAAGCACAGATCAAATATAAAGCTTTTTTTTTTAATCTAGTAAATTTTACTGAATAAAATATAAATATATATATGCATAAATACAATATGGATGCATAGCATGGATTTTTCTTTCCAGTTTAAAAAACATCTCTTTAAAATTACATTAGCAAAAAATTCAAAGTCATACTGATGGGCATACAAATTCTGCTATATCTGCAAAGTACATAATCTCTGAACAGCTCTATAGGTACTTTGAGTTTTGATTTTGAGCAGAATTATTCCCAAAGTGCTGCGAGTATTATTGTTAGGAGTAGTGAAAAACAGGATGTTGTGCTATTTAAGTACTAAGGGGATGTCATATCAGCACCAGAGGTATCTGAGAGACATAAAAAGAAATCTGGTAGAAACTATGAACTCTTCAGCAGTGCTTTGTGTATACCACTTTATCTCTTCATTCGCCTTATTATTCATAGTATGTAAATGGAAGATGAAGAAGCCAGAGAAAAACAGGGAAGAGGAATATAAAAAACACCTTATTTCCTCCTTTCCTCAAATAAAACATCAAAAAATAAATTTGTACTAAGAAGGGATTACTCAACTTATTCTGCTTAAGTAGCTCTTTTAAATTAATCGAATTCTAATGTATTGAAAGTTACTGCATGGTCGTAGAAAAAAGGTAGATAGATCCCTGAGCTGGACATTTTCAAGGGAAAGGATTTCTTTTTGAGAATTTAACTTCAGGTGTTCTAGCCATCAAGAAAATGATTGGCATTGGCTCTAGGCTACATTGTTGATTAACAGCAAAGTTAGAGGGCAGATTCATTAGATGTGTCAAAACATTTCCAGCTTTCTATATACTGGGAAAATTTAAAATTATTTTAAATATGAGATTTATACTTAATCTATCTTTCAAAAATTATTTAACTCATTTAAATTGTATATAAATTGTAGTCTGTTATGCTATTTCATAATTAAATGTTTTAAGATTTATTTCCAGGCCTCATTTTTAGTAATTATACAGTTCAGTACCTATTCTCCTGTATCTTACAGTTATGCATTTCGGCTTTAGTGACATCTTTGTGAGGTAATTTCTGAATAAAACCTCTGCACACAGGAGCATTTCCCCAGCTATCCATTAAGGTAAAGGAAAGAAATTAAGAGTTCTTGCTTTGTTTTCCTTCCAAACCCTAATATTAGGACCTAATGATCATCTTTCCTCTTAGAATCACAGAATCATAGAATGGTTTGGATTAGAAAGGACCTTAAATATTATCTAGTTCCAACCCCCCTGCCACGGGCAGGGACATCTTCCACTAGATCAGTCTGCTCAAAGCCCCATCCAGCCTGGTCTTGAACACTCCCAGGGATGGGGCATCCACAGCTTCTCTGGGCAACCTCCTCCAGTGCCTCACCACCCTCATAGTGAATTTCTTCCTTGTATGTAATGTAAATCCACCCTCTTTTAGTTTAAAGCCATCCCCCCCCTTGCCCTGTCGCTGTAGGCCCTACTAAAAAGTCTGTCCCCATCTTTCCTATAAGCCCCCTTTAAATATTGAAAGGCTGCTATAAGGTCTCCCCAGAGCTTCTCTTCTCCAGGCTGAACAACCCCAACTCTCCCAGACTGCCTTCATAGGAGAGGTGTTCCGGCCCTCTGATCATCTTCGTGGCCTCCTCTGGACCCACTCCAACAGGTCTTGACAACTGCAATCACCTCTTCTCTGGCTTGTTACCACCTCACTTCTCTATTTCAAATGATCCCCCTAAGAATATCTCACCTACCTGCTGCTTTGACCAGTCACAAAAAGGTCTTGTAAGATTTAACAGGGGCTAAACTACCAGGACTCTACAGAAATAGCATGAAGTTTTATTATAGCTATTGTAAAATGTCTATAATACAATATAATATCACATTCCTTTAAAAAATCTGAAAGTAACAAAGATGAATTAATGGAATAGAGCATAACATTTACATAATTTCTTTTGAGTTTTGATTTTGTTTAGATGTTCTTTGATTTATTCGAGTTCTTTCCCCTTCACTTAAGGAAGGGACTTCCCAACGAAGGACTTCTTCAGGATGAATCAGGCTAAAGAAATTTTAAAGCTTCTCCTAAAAATACATGTATTTATAGCTAAGGATCTTAAGGACTTTTTTTTTCAATGACTCCTTTACAATAAATTTAAATAAGTTGTTTTTTAGTTGTTGTTTAAAATATTTCTTTTATATATATATATATTGTAGAATAACCGCTCTCCTCCCCAGCTGGACAGGGAAGAGAAAATGTAATGAAAGGTTCACAGTTATTTGGCCAGAATTCAAATATTTCTGTTTAAAGCATATGAGAAAATTCTATAAACTAAAGAAGCCAAACTTGGCAGCCCTGCAAATGTTGCCATTTTATTTATGTCAAGTAGAAGTTTTGTCTTTTTATTTTAATATACTTCCTTGTATGCTCATCTATACTAAACACCAAGTTTTGCAGAAGAGGTATTAATTGTTTAATATCTGTTTATGGTATGATATAGATTAACAGAATGAAAATATATTAAAAATTAGAATTAAAATTCAGACATGGCATATGATTGAAAAGCAGTGTGATGTAAATACAGAGTTATGATTTATGTGTCTTTGTGACACTTGCAACTTTCTCTGTGTAACTTTTACTTTAGGGCAGAAGAATCTGTAGACTTACTTTCTGAATAACAGTGAAGATGTTCAGAAGAGTTTGGGTTTTATATTAAACTCTGTCAAACTTTGGGGCAGCACTACTTTTCTATGCTTGTCTTTGCAACATCTTGTACACTAAAGTCTTCTCTCTCTCTCCACTTATAAGGCACCCATCTATGCAAAGAACATAACAGAACAAATTATATGACTCAAGTGTACTTTCTGTAGAAAGCGGGGAACAACACATGACGGGGGGTGAGGGATGATGACACGATGACAACCAACAAAAAAACCTCAACTTTGCAAGAAACTCATGAATTGCAATCATGTTTTGCAAAATGAAACTGGAAAGAAAACCACAGCTAAAGGAAAAAAAAAAAATTAAAATCGCAGGTTGGAGTTTATTTCTAGGAATATCTTACTGCAGTGAGCTATTATATAAACATTTTTGTGAAGGATTTAAGTTGGTTTGTACACATTATATGCATAAAATATATTGTAAAAGAGAATGAAAAGTAGAACATTATTATCAATGGCGTTACTGACTTGAATAAGATAGTTGTCATGACTTGAGATTGCTCTTGGATCACTACTATAAATTGACATTTTTCGTGTGCAGTGTTTTTATGATAAAATAAAGAGGTATGCAATTTCTTTGCTTTGTTTTTCCAAGCCTTTTTTCTTTTTTTTTTTTTACAGGAAAGTCAGACTACGGCTACCATAAATGTTAAAAGAAGTACATGTCTGCATTTTAAAATTTTATTTATATTTATACTTGCCTAATATTTTTCTGTAACAAAAAATAATTTAGTCATTAGCTGTGCAATTCCTTATGGTCGGAAAAAATAGAAGTTTTAGCAAGCTAAAAGTTACAATCCCGATTGAGTTTTTGTGGTTTTCTTCTTCTCTGGGAAATAAAGCATTTATGTTGTTTCCATTCTTATAGGAAATGACCAAAGATTTCTAGCAGTTTCAATCAAAATTTTCTTCAATTTTTTGTTATGTATTCCACATGGATTGTCGTAGAATAAGTTTAGTTATTAAGTCCCTCCTTATTGCTTTGTTATTCTGGGTGCTCTTTGAACTGGTGTTCCTCATGTAGTGAGCGATCAAACATAGTAGATGGCAGTCAACAATGTCTGTGAGATTATTAAAGCAATGTGTGTTAAACTTTGAAAATTTTCAGCATATTTCTAATAATGTAGTTATGATTGTCACGCTGTAGTTCCCTCCAATATATTAGAAAAAGACTACATCTTGGCTTTAAATACTTCAGTTTATTATGGATAATTGATAGAGTGATTATGGCTCATACTTGAAGTCTGACATTTAATATCTCATTGCTGTGTCATTGTCCTGGTTTCAGCTGGGACAGAGTTAATTTTTGTCTTAGTAGCTGGTGCAGTGCTGTGTTTTTGATTTGGTGTGAGAACAGTGTTGATAGCACCCTGATGGTCTTGGTTGTTGCTCATCGGTGTTTATACTAAGTCAAGGATTTTTCAGTTTCTTGAGTGCTGCCAGTGAAAGTGCTGCAGGGGCATGGAAAAATGGGAGGGGGCCCAGCCAGGACAGATGACCCAAACTAGCCAAAGGGATATTCCATACCATATGACATCATGTTCAGCATACAAACCTGGGGGAAGAAGAAGGAAGTGGGAGGGGGACATGCAGAGTGATGGTGTTTGTCTTCCCAAGTAGCCGTTATGCGTGACGGAGCCCTGCTTTCCTGGCGATGGCTGAACACCTGCCTGCTGACGGAAAGTAGTGAATGAATTCCTTGTTTTGCTTTGCTTGTGTGCGCAGCTTTTGCTTTACCCATTAAACTGTCTTTATCTCAACCCACGAGTTTTCTCACTTTCACTCTTCCCATCCTCTCCCCCATCCCACTGTGGGGAGAGTGAGTAAGTGGCTGCGTGGGGCTTAGTCACTGGTTGGGGTTAAACCACGACAGTCATCTTTAAGGAAATAAATTATTCTTATAATTTGTCAGTATGTTTACAATTTTATCTCTGAGTCACTTAACTATACCAGTTCCTCTCTACCTTCCAGAGGTTCTGTGCGGTACTACTTTTGATTTAGCTACTTCAGAGCATGCTGCGTAATCATAATTATAAAGCAGAAACATTTACGTTAACTGACTCCTTTTGGAACAGGAAATCTCAGTTCAATAAAGCCCACTTCTGAAAAGCTGCATACACTGTTTTTTCTCATGTGCAGGTAATGACAAGATTTTGTGTGTTTCACTACATTCTCTGTTGCCTTTAGGCAAAAATTTTAATAAAACAATGGAATAGATAATTAGAATCAATAGGAAGGCTGATTTTTGTCCTCTGTGTTTTTATTATTACCAGTATATGTTTCCTAAAAAAAATGTTTTGTATAAAGAAGTATCTCTATTTCTTTAAACGTAATTGCCCTTTTCACTTTCTTAAACTTGTAAGATCATTCAGATTTTCCTAATATTTAATTCACTAAAGCTTCAGTGAAAAAATCAAATCATTTCTTTTAGTCTGCTTTCCCAAGATAACACAAATCTACTTTGCATTTGTCGAGTGTGTCCAACTATCTGCCATTTCCTTCTCTCTTCAATTTTCCCTCAAGCATTTTTCAAATATGAATATCTGTACAGAGGATAAATGACCTCAGTGAGTAGAAGCCTATGACATAAATTCACTTCTGTATAGCTATCAAAGAATGTCCCAGAGAGGGGAATCAGGGGTAAATAATGAATAAATTTCAAACCTCTAAAAAACCTCTGTCAGCCCCAAGGCGCTTACTCATTGTGGTGCTCTGGCCCCTCTGTACTTGGCTGCAAAGAGTGTTCAGCTGCATTAGCAGCTCCTACATGAGTACGTTGCAGATTTCACATCGTCATCTGCTTCACTAGAGGGACATCAACCACACTAGAGTGAAAGACCGTAGCAACAGGAACAAAACTTTCAGTGCTACTTTCATATCTTTCTGTTCAGAAAAGATAAAATAGGACTTCAACAACTCTTCATGTCAGAAAGGCCAAAAGAACAAGCCTTCCCAGTAGTTGTAGCTTGGAGCTTAGTGTGATGTTTTTCATGTCTCATTAGTGCAGGGAAGATAGTCTATCTGGGAAACTGAATTAAAGGTAAAATTTATCAAGAAAGACAAGACTGTCTTTGTGTAGGGCAGATTGCGAGTAAGTAAATTTTAATATGTTATGTATCATAGACAAGATAGGCTTAAAGGTCTGAGGATTGGCTGCAGGATTACTGTTACTTGACTTTAGCCAGCTAAAAGTTAACATCTGGGTTTTGCTACTCATTTAGTTTCTTTTATGATCAATGAAAAAGGACAAACACTCCCATAAGGAGATTCTCCTGCTCATCTCAGTCAGATGTCTTTTGATGGAATAAACTCCACTGAAAAGTGATTCACTTCATTGACTAAAGAAGGATTTTACATGACTAATTTAGTGTAAGTAACAGTTTTAACGTTACTGTACTTCAACAAGATGAACAATACAGAAGTAAAGTTAGAGGAAAATACTCAGTGACCATGATTTCATCTATACTCAACCCTGGTTCATGCTATGCTATCATAGAACTTTGTACTTAAGGCTTATAAGCACATAAGTTTAAGTGTCTTTAGTCTACACATGTAATGGATCTTCTTTTACAGTTGATTTCTCCATACTTGGGCAATTGTCAGTATTTCCGTCATTGCACATGCAGATAGTACAGTTTCTAGTCCAAATGGCTTTGAAGTTGCTATTTAAAGAACAGAACCCAGGTTACTACTGAATTGGGATAAATAAATATTCTCCTTTAAATGAAAAATTTGCTTAGCATGATTAATGGAATGAATTTGTGTGGATCCTGTCTACATTTCTGGATTTGAAAAAGCATCTGGGACTGAGCTGCGTGAAATGTTTATCTAGAAACTTGAATCCATCCAACATACCTTGCCAAACCTACAAATATCAGCCCAGAACCATGATATCTGGCAGAATTTATGTGATGCTATTTCTAGACACTGAAGAAATCTCCAGTTTCATCAGTAGGAGCTGGCCCAGGGCCTGCCACTACAACTTCATTCTGCAATATCCATTTTCTTTAGTCTAAACAAATCAGTGTGCTCAGCCCAAGTCAAGACAGCGCAGAGTTCTTCAACACAGTCATTACATCCATTCATACAAGCTCTTTTCAAGTGTTCAGTTCATCGAGAGTTTAACTCTATGTTGGATACATTTTTCATATTTATGCCTTTCATTTTCAGCTTGCGGAACAGTGGGAGCTTGTAACATCTATAGCAGCTTCTTGGATAGTAATGAGAGTAAGCCTTCCACAGAATAATTTTTGGTATATATTGAAAGTTATTTATCAGAGAAAAAAAATATCTCGTTAGAATAAATGATGAAAAACCAACTGTAATATTTGTTAAGAAGAAACAATTGTTAATTGTAGAAGAAAACTGGAAACTGATAGGGGATTCAGAAAGATAGCTTATGTTAACAGAATAAGAAAATGTCTTTTCCAGCAGTGTTCTGGTGGGGAACATGGCAAGATTTCATTTGTCAAGGATGTTGTAGTAATCAAACTACCATATGATTAAGTCTCAATGGATATATCACACAGAAAGAACTTGGATGTGAGGATCCATGGTGAAGTCCAAACAAAGTATGATATCCATTTTTCCTTTTTCTTATTAAAGCTTCTTAATAATTTTAAGGAGCCTCGGCACTTATAAGGTATTAAACAAGGATTAACAAGATGCAGTGCTAATATCTCTGACTTTTTATAAGGATATTTTATGGTTTTTGCATGTGACTCATTCAGCCATCAGATTCTCTAAGAATCTTAGCTTTCATAGGAAAGATCAAATTTTAGTATCATGAGTGAGGTGAAATATGTCAAGGACATTCTGAAAACTAAAAAGCCAAATGGAAAATAAAAAATCCTCCAGATGTATAATTTAAATTAAAATAAATGAAAAAAAAATGTCCAGGACTTTCATGTCATGTGCAGACCTAAGCACTAATTTATGAAAATGACAATACTGACAAAATCCTTCACTTTTCTTCTTCTTCCAAAGCCTTGGGAAGAAATAACTAGATTCATTGGCAAGTTGGGAGCCATTGCTCCGAACCTTATTTCATTTTCTCCATTTTTTATACACAGGAGTGATTCTTACTCACATCCTTTTTTCCATATACCATCTCCTCTCCTTTTGTGGATGATTTGTTTTCAATCAGTTACTTCAAAAATGTTACATTTTTTCTGCTCTCTACCCTACTTTAAACTAAATTGTTTCTATATAATGAGAAAGTAAGAAGAGAAGGACTGGTTTTTTTCCTGACTTCTACAAATTTGCCTGAAACATTTAAGGAAACACGAGGTCTTGTAGCTATTACATAAGAAATTTTTTTTTTTTTTTCTTAACATCTTTAGAATGTCTATCAAACTGTGAAGAGCTGTCAGTGCTATCAACCCTCCAAGCTAGTCTTATAAAGCAGTAAATTTTATGGAGCTTTACAAAGTGTAACTGCACTAATTTAAATACTGGCAGTTCAAAGTTCTTAAAATGCTCTTTAAAACGGGAGGATTATTAATTATAATCACATCTGATTTGCAGGCATAATCTTCACATAGTGTATTTTATTAGTTTAGCATGTTAAGCCAGGTTATAAAACCAAAGAAACATGGTCTGGGAAGATTATACTCTCAAAATTTGAGTTCTTCAGAATCTCCAGACTGCAGTGCTCCCAACAGTCGCCCTAATGTGTATCTTCTGTCATTTCTCTGTGATATAATTTACCATGGGTATATAGTACCAAGCCAAATGAATTTGCTGCTATATATATTGCTGTTATGTAGCACTGATGTTCTGGCAGCACATATCAGCCAATTCCTGCCTCCTTGTTTTAGGTGTCAGACAAATATATAGCCTAAATGAAATTATAACTTCCTATCATCTGGAATGTCACAATCACACCTTTGGGTTACTTTGCAAGATGCAGCACAATAACAGACCCTAATTATTCCACTGTACTTACAGTCGGTATACCAATTTCCCTCGACTTATGATATGAACATATGGAAAACTACATAGAAGAAGAAGAAGAGAAAGGGGTAGGAGGAGGCACTGCATGTGTGAGGACTGCTGAGCAGGGACTGGATTCAGCTGTCAAAGGGGGCAAGACTGTCTGTGCCTAATGAGGGAAGTGTCTGGGGGCCAACATGATGGGGGAAGCCCTCACACATCCTCTGTGAATGCTGCATGACCAAGGTCCACCTCAAGTGCCTGTAGGCAAATGCAAGCAGGATGGGAAACAGGATGATATGAAGTTTTCCATCATATTCTGCTTCACTGAATTGCTGCTTGTATGGTTAGCTCTTATTTTTCCCTCAACATTTGCAGAAAACTCTTGGAAAAGCAAGTTGAACATGAGTCAGCAGTATGCCACTGCAGCAAACAAGTCCAAAACGTTACCGGCTGTATTGGCAAAAAAAAAAAACCCCAAAAAAACAACAAAAAAACCCAAAAGGAAATAATAGATTTTCATTAAGGAGAGTAAAAACCAAAATAAAACAATTAAAAATCAAACTTACCTTGAAACCTTGCAGTAAAACTCTAATGGCATTATTCACAAGGGAAAAATGAAAATTTACCATAAAAGCAGAGCAAGTCAGTGCAGTATGATAGAAGTTATGAATTTCAAGTATCCTGAAAATATGTCAATATGTCATGAATCTGCTAAAGACATATTTAGAAAATAGTATCATAGGCTTTCCAAGATAACATTTACTGAGTGCTTTGACATACAGTAAAGAGATGGGGTTTGCCCTTCAAGGTTGCTCACATTTTAGAGGACATGTACACTTGCGTGAGGGAGCTGAAACGTAACTGAGGAAAACTTCAGTATTTCTTGCTAAAGTTCTTGATAATGGAATAACATTAACTTCTTCTGAAAGTCCTATTTAGAATGATTCCTTTCCTGTTCATTGGCTCTGATGAATGTTGGAAGAATGTCTGTGCAGCAATGCTATAAAAAGAACAGGAAATCATGGAATGACGCAATCCTTTTTTCAGCATCATTTACTAAATTCAGCCTTACATTGTTTATGGAGTTACCTTCTAGCTACATCTGCTTTTGAAGGAAAACAAAAATCATTAAAAAGTTGTGTAATCCTTTTTCTCAGATGTGGAAATTTCTCCCAAACAAGATGATCTAAAATTCAGAGGCAGTTATATTCAGTATTTAGTAGGATGACTTCTACAGAGATAGTAGGAGGTTTTGGTTCTCCCACATAGTAAATAGGGCAGGACACTTCTTTCTTTCTTTCTTCCTCAGCAGTGGAGGCTTTAAAAGTGTAACACACAGAGTGCTAAGATTCCTTCTCAATACTGTCGATGAAGCACCCTGAAAATAACACCGTGACTGAACAAAGCAGAAGTCTTGCACAACAAAAGCAAACCCTCTGCTAATCTAACTTGTGTCATTTTTCTGTGGTTTGTTGTCTCTGTAATGTTTGGAATAAATAAAAAACTATGGAGTTGAAATAATATTCATTTTTTTAATGATTAATATTTTATTAATAAATATTTCTTCTCATAATGATTCTGGGATATGTAATGGTGGGCTTAAAAATAACACAGAAAAACTATAAATGTTTTGAATACTGCTGGTGTCACCTCTCATGAATGTTAAAAGCAATTTACTTTGGAAGAGGGAGGAGTGCAGGAAGTCAAATAAAACTAAGCATTTAATAAAGGAACAGTAAATCAAAGACAGAGTTTCTGTAAGCCTTGTATGGGTAAGAAATGTGTTTGACATGTGACAGACAACGACATTACACAATCATATAATTTGTATTAAGAGTAAGGGGAAGGAATACAACACCAAGCTAAGTGATGTGGTTGACATGCCCTGGGGGTTGGAATGCCATCCAGAGGGACCTGGACAAGTTCAAGAAGTTGGCCTTGTCTAAACAGACAAGTGGTGTTAGTACAAATACATAACATTTCATTTTCAATATATTATTCCTACATACACTTAAGTTATACAGTTCTTGAAATTCAGCTCAGGAAAAGTAGGACTTGTGTATGTGAATCATTCCATTGATTTCACTGGAAGTACTCATCCAAGCAAGCAGTAAATATTCTGGTCTTCGCTGCTTCTTAATTCTTCACTGATTTTTTTTATTATTTTTTTTTTAATCCTAATCCTATAGCAACTAATCCTATAAGGACAAATAAAATAATTGGGTTTCAGAGATGGTCTTTATCAAGTATAAGACATCCACTTGTGAAGACTTGTACTTGAGGAAAGAAATTTCAGAAACGTAATCATGAAATATGTGGTGTTTACAATTTAGATTTTTAGCTCTGAATCTCAAGTACATGGAACAGCATGGAACAGGTACTTTCTCCATTATTCAGTTATGAGATGCAAAGAAAACCCTTTATCCCAGCGTTCTCAGAGCTACAGATTTGTTCAGCATGTCTTAGCATAGGTTCATCTGATCAAATGTGTCTATCCACAACCCAAAAAATGCCTTATTCATCCTCTTCTAAAACAGATTCCTCCACATAATTTGGCTGTCTTTGATAAGAAGCTCTTAAATTCCATCATACAACAAACGAAATTATTAGGGTCTAGATTTCTAAGACAATATTAAAACTAAAAAGGAATAAAATCACAGGGCTAGACCAGTAACAGTTTTCTGAAACTGAATAACAATAATCATTGGTAAAAGATTAAAAAGAAAACATATTTGGAACAAGAAATGTGCTAAAAAAAATAATAGTCTGTTATACAAGAAAGTGTAGGTCCTGGAAAAAAAAAAAAAAAAGATCATGAGACATAGTCTTACTAAACATATTAAGAAAATTTCATTAGGAAATTAAGAAGAAATAAATGCACATTATGTTTTAATATAAACATTTTGGGTTTACGCTACCAGTTTACAAATCACAGAGCCATGGACAAAGGAAGCGGAAGACTGCTTATCAGGAATATAGGAAATGGTATGAGTGAAAACAGGCAGGTAAAAGTTAGATAGAATTTTCAAACAGTTTGCTAGACTAATTCTTTTAGATCTTGCTTGTATCCCGAAGATGTTTGTATAATGAATGCATTGGCTAAGATGTAATACAATGGTGGCAATACTTACCTGAAGAATTTTACAGTGCTACCAATAGTCCATTTATCTCTAGATAGTAAATTTACCCATGCTTAACTACATTAAATTCTAATTCATTCTTTAATTAATTTATACATTCAGAAAGTCAGTCAGTCAGCCTGATGGAAGCAACAGGTCACTGTATTCAGAATATTATCAGAAAAATATTTTGGACTCAAGACCATCCAATCAGCATACATTGTAAGAGAAAGCATTAGAGCAAGAAACAGTATCTGCATGGAGGCTGAAAATCCCATACAAGTAATTTTAGAGGAAACCTTAGGATCCATAAGATTCATTCTAAGCTATAACTTTGTTGTCCCATTGTTTACTCATGGGCTTTTCTAGCTACTGATTGCCATCTGTAAACGAGAAATACACAACTGACAGAATTCAAAAAAGCAGTATATTATCTGACTATATTAAGTGCTTTTTGCAATCACTGTGGGTGATTAAAAAAATAAAAAGTTATGACCCTTCCCAAACTGGGTCCCTTTCCTTGCGGAAGAAGGAGCACACAAAAGGTCAATGGGAAAGAACAGCTGGTAAAGAGACAACTGACCACTCCTCTCTCCTCCGCTGCTTCTGTCATGCATATTCATGCACACATATCCAAACCACCCTTCCTTCTATTTGACTGAGCTGCAAGTATCTGCGGTGAGGAGTCATCTGCTTTCAGATTTCTCTTACTTTTTAAAAAAAAAAACATCTCCAATGTTGTCCTGGTTTAAGAGACTAAAGTAAAAGTAAAGTCATCTCAATGTACTTCTTACAAGCAGCTTTTCTGAGACCTGAAAATACATTTTCCAGAATTGTTATTTTATACCTTTCCTTATATGCTAGTGTAATGATAATATCCTACTACAAAGAAAGGCATTACAGCTTGTGATTTTATGCCATTTTTCACATTGTGAGTTACAGCAAACGACCTAGAATGTCCAGAGAAATGTACTACGAAAAAGTAGATGCTACAGTCACAGTCCCACCATCCTTTGAAATGTAGCAGTGGCAGCACATTCTACCTGGCAACTTGACTGGCAGCCTACTCGGAGAAGCCAGGAATAAACCAGGGGTACGTCTGAAGTTAAAATAAAATTAAGAGACCATGGTACCTGCTACTCACTAGATGTAGAAATATTTTGTGGTTTTACCTTAAAGCACTGTGTACTTAGGTAAGGTAATCACAAACGTGTTTCCCCAGGAGCTTCGGAAAAAAAGATAGTCTAAATGTTGTTACTGGCACGTCTATCATCATAAAGGCCAGGCATTATCTGGGCAAGAGAGGTCAGTTGTTAAGTGAGAAAGCATTTGGGAAGCTGTCATTCCACAATAAAACAACCATATCGGAGAAAAGAAACAGCAAGAGCTAGAAACCAGGCAAGAAAACAAGTTAGGTTGTTTTGCTAGTTGCCCTCAAAATAACTTTTCTGTAAACAAAAGCAAAAGCAAAAGGAACCCTTCAATATCAACAAGTGCAAAAATAAGGCAAGCAAATAACTTTATTTGGAAAATTGATAATCAACAAATAAGCCATCTAGCTATGAAACCATTGGAATTTTCTTACTATCAGGTAGGTTCCGAAAATAAAGTTGATCAGAGGGAAAGCAGAACAGCTCAGTTCCTACCAAACTTTCACCAACAAACACCAGTAATATCTCAGGAAAAAAAGGGGAAATTATTTGCCTGCTTGTAAATTACTGTGGTTCATTAGGATTTGCAAAATAAATTCTCTTGGTATATGCTACCAATTTCATTCCCGTACTCAGTTAGGTGGGATTGTGTCTTTCTAAAATGTAGTAAAATTTTGTGGAACAAATTTTTAATGCCAACCCTCCTGTGAATCAGAACCTTTGTAATAACAATCAAAAGAAGGAGAATTTGTAGCATTCTTAGTTCAGACAAAGAAGTTTTTACTGATCTTGGTGATTCCTAAGAACCAAAACAACATTTCAGAATACCTAGTTCACCATTAGCTTTCTCTGCAGACCAGACATTTTGGATGTTTTGTAGCTAAAGGCTCACCAGGCAAAACTTGTTTCTGCAGCCACGAGCGATTACTGTACTTACTCAGGACCTAGAGTAGCCTGGGAAGCTAGAGTTGTTACTCATAAGTTTTCACACTACTTAACTTGTTAAACTATTTATGCATAATATAATAGTTTCCAAAACACAGATTCACTTATAGTAAGCCTGTAATTTCTGAGAAGCTCCATTATTTTATTCTGAAGCTCTATATCCAAATGCATCTGAGCTAAAAAAGAGCAGAGAAAAACGTGGCTTCATTTCACACTTCCTGTGAGATGTGGTTTGGCTGCTCAGTTCATGCCACTTCGGAATTAGACCCCCTTGTGAAGGTTTAGAGTCATGGGGCATGCTAAAATGTAACAGTGATTTAGTTATGCATTATCCCATTTCTGGCACATCTGTTATATTGAGGAAACTGTGAACTGGTGCCATACCACGGAATAACTGCAGGGCTCTGGATGTTCCCTTAAACTGAAGGATCATTTAGCCACCGCTGTAAGCTTTCTAGACAGGTGTTCTCATGCTCTATCACACATTAAGAACAGATCCTTTCTGTTCTTGTAGATCATGTATTCTGATTTCATAGCAGAAATGTCTCTAAACTTGGTTTGGCTTTGCAGAAATGTCAATTCTGAGGGGGGGCCTGGAGAACAGATGGCAGGGTGAATGGCACTGTTAAAATCCTGATGAGAGAAGAAAAGCTGCGTGTCTGGACACATCTTGTTGCTCTGCAAGACTGATTTGAGTAGCTCCATTTAGTTTTCAGGGGACTGATAAGCTACAGCACTGTGAGTGTCTGTTCATCTGTGCTCTTGGAATTCCCCTGCAATCCGTCCAGAGGTTGCTTTGGCTCAATTGAAGCAGACCCAGCCAGTGGAAAGCAATCACTCTGTTTTCTGAGTCTGATCTAAGCTCATGGGGGCTTTCATGACAGTTATCATCCTTCTTGCTAGATCAGCCCAATCTTGTGTGACACTATCAACATTACATAGTCAGAGAGAAAATTAAGGGGAAAAAAACCCCACAACTATAAATCCGTACAGGCTGCAGAAAACAGTGGTGGAATATGAATTTCTAAGAGGATGCTTTGGTGGGTTTCTTTTTTTTTTTTTAAACCTCCTTCTTTGTTATATAAACACTTTTTTTTTTTTTTTTTTTTTTTTTCCCAATTACTATTGCACTTACTTCTTTACTTCCTACAGCAACTTCCACAGGTTAAAGACTGTAAAATACTAACAGCTCAGAGTGCAGGTAGATTTGCCATAAAACAGTCTGCAGCTGGCCATATAGGAAGGTGTCTACAGAGCTCTGGCAGATCAGTGGTGTCACTTAGGACTACCATGGTGCACAAAGTAAAGAACCCAATCCAGAGAAGAGTTCTTAATCTTGGGGGTTTTGGAGCAGCTCACTGCAAGTTCTCAGTGCTAGTAATTTGGTTAGATGCAAGACAAACATACTGACAGCTATCAATATTTTCCCTTGACAGGGAAGGTACATAGTTTTACCTTGCTGAGGGAAGCATTAACTACTTTCAGCATGAAATTAGTTTTCTGTCATGTTCCCTTAAAAGTATTCATTGTGTTAACATCACTGTCAGTAACTTGATTTGCTAGGCTGTATGTGCAAAAATACAGGTTTCTGGAGGTAATACCCAGTGCTGTAAAGAACTGGAAAGAACATTTACAGAAATGCTACTTGTCTGCATCTGATCAAAAATATTTAAAAATCAGTACCCTGGGCCCAAAAATATTACATTTAAGCTATTTTATCAACTTTGTCTAAGATTGCTAATCTGAAGTAGTTCAACCATACATGTCAATCTTCTCTGAAAGCTTACACAGAAAGTTTGTAATTTTATTTATTTTTATACATGTTTAAACTTGGAGCTCTAGCAGTAAAATATGTGTTATTCCTCTGGGTACTCCTCAAATATTCTTTCTCATGATGACCTTTAATAAAACTTTAAATAAACTATGAAAGGAGAAAATGTTAGAAGATTGATGCAGGTGAAATATCTTCCATTGGTGAGCTGCAGTTCCTGGAGCTGACTTTATGAGTGCTGTCTTAAATGTGAGCCTTGACCCCAGATGTTTAAAAAAGGTACAATATGAAGTATTGTAACGGCTGATATCTCCTAGGCACCATACAATATATAGGAATGCCCTGATCTCTCTCAGGTATTCAGGATCCCTACATATAGCACAAAGAGATTATTAAATGTCATAAGGGAGCTCTGTCAGCTGGCCAGAAAGGATCCAGAGAAAAGAAGTACCTCGCAGAAGGGTCACAATGATGGGGAAGCTTGACCAGTCAGCAGAAGTTGTTCAGTTTACTGTGCTCTGGTACGAGAAGGAAAGAAGGATTCATGGGACTGGAAAAGGAGAAGGCAGAGAATTCATGACACCATCTTGTTGATGGTAAAACTGTGTGTGGGATTTTTTTTATTTAAGCATTGGTTGAAGTAAGGAAGTAGTTATGCAAAGAGAAACAGAACCCTCCCGTTGTTATACTGCATCTCTGTTTCTGGTCTTGCTGCACACTTTATTAAGAGAGGTAGAGAACTTGCTGGTCCTTGCCCTTCTTTTATTGGCAATAATTTGGGTTGGTTCTCTGGCAGAAAGAAAAACTTATATAAAAATTAGTATGTGAAAAAATCATATTTGCTATTTTCTGAATAATTGTTATAAATATTAGCTGTTCAATGAGAAGGAAACCCATCATTTCCTTCATGATCTGGCTTTTTTTAAAAGTCAGCTCTGGTTAGCACTGTATTTTGTGAGGTCTGTTAAGCATGATCTGACAACAATTGTGTGCTTGAATCCTGCAGAGCCCTAACTGTGGACTGCAGACAGTTTCAGAGTCCATACTGGGCATGGGCATGCTCCGGCTGCTGAGCTATATGGTCATCAAAATCTAGCCAGGTGCAAGAACACACAGAATGTGTGGAAACTGAGTACCTTCAAAGTTAACAAAGGAGCAAAATAAAAGTTCTGAGCAATGCAGTTTTTAATTTAAGTATCTTAGACTCACTTTGATACCTAAAACCTTAAATAGAACTTGCCCTAATTTATCAGCTTTTGTCAAACACTGTTTTGCTGCTTCTGAGTAAAAATTAATAAAGCCAAGTTTGACCTACAAGAACAAATAAATCTGAGTATGGAATGTTGCAAAAATTTTTCTTAAGAATATCTTTGAGTTTATTTCAGGTTAAGATTTTGATCAAACTAAGAATCTAGTTGAAACACTACTGTAGTTTAAAGTTTTCATATGAATTGCCATATACAGAATAGTTATTGAATTCAAGATTACCGCGTTAAAAACAGATAGACAATTCAAGTTGTAGTTTCCTTTAAGCAGATTTTTTTTAGCTAATGAAATAGTGTTTAGAAAATGCTGTAGCTAATAGAAAACAAAATTGGCAAAGAAGAAATTGAATCAAGATGGCTACAAATATTGCTTTCCTTTAAAGGACAACTGCTGCTCTTTTTCAGTCCTTTTGGTTTATGTGGTTCTATGTTTATATGTCAACTTCATATTCAAAAAGAATTGAAGATATACATGCAGTGGGTAGAGGACTTTTTTCTGAACATTCACAATTCCCTTCAATAAGTATAGGACGATGCACTAAACAGAAAAGCTCAATTGTATTCAGTGATTCTTCCATATTTTCCTTCTATTAAACCCTTGCTATCCAGAAATTGGCATTGTTTGATGTTAAATTAGGAAATAAGAAATAAGAAATAAATACATCTTTATTAATTTTATAAAGGAAAGAAACTGGCTTCCTAATTCAGAATTAAATTCAACCTGTGCATATTCAGTAGAATATAATTATGTTATTTCTATTTTATTTAGTTTTCTTTCATCATACGGATGGATACAAGAAATTAAATTGCTGAATTAAATATTATTGTTACAATGAACAAATATCTGTTATGGAATATTTAACTCAATTTACCAGAAACTGAATTCATAACATATCTCTGTAAATTAATACAGCAACATATTTTTTAGTGATTACTTTCATGGTTTGCATAAACTACATATCTAGCAAATGAAAAATCTGTTTTTCTTGATACAGAATACATAAAATTTAGTAATAATAAGCAGACTCAGTCTGACTGTAATGCAAATATGTAATTCTCAAGGATATACTATTTACAGAATTTACCCCTCAAAATACCATCTATCCCACATAAAAATAAACAACTGATTTAAGACTTCATTATAATTAATTAATCCCATATAATTATTTAATTATAATTCATTAATTCTCTTTGAAATTGTAACTCATTAACAGTAGACATTGACACCATGACATACAGAGAATTAATTTTATCTTCAATATATGTATTTCTACACTTGTAATAAGAACTATTTTTTCTATTTGGTTATGCTGTCCTGGGCAAAGAACCTTCTTCAGATCTTCAGCTTTCTGTTTTTTTAAGCAAGTGGTTCAGCTCAACCAGTAAAAAACAGCATGGATTAATCCAGTGAATTAGTAAACAGGCAAACTGTGGCACCACTGGGAGTTTTGGAAAGCTCAAATGAAATGAAAAACACAAAATGAAACAAGTGGACAAAAGCGAAATAGATCATGATGACTGATACATATTTTTAGTCACTCAAAGACTGTTTTATCAGAGGTGTCATATCAATGCAGTTTAGTAAAAATACAGAACTTTAACAGCTTCTTCAGATTTGCAGCTTTATAAGCAACCTTAAGCCCATCAGCAACATTCTTTTTCAAACACAATTAAGAATGACACTTTACCCTCCATTGGTTTATCGGGTTATCCAAAAAAAAAGCTTTATGACATTTTTGATTAAAATGTATTTTTTCAATGTATCCTCTCCTCACCTATTATAAAGTGAGAAATTACATGGATAGTATTCCAAACAGTGTAAGTAAAAAGGGTGTAAACATTTTAGGACATGTAATATTTATCAAATTAATGATGAAATATTTGGCTTTTGTGATGTTTAGGATTGTGATACAGGGAAATTTACACTGAAGGTCAGTTAAGCTTTTGCCCAAAGCCTCCCACATTTCTGTACGGGTCAGAATTCCTTTTAGATATTACAGGATTTGGAAATGTGATTTTTTTTGTATAGATACTGCATTGGACACAGTGATTCTAATACCACCAAATGTAATCTCCAGGTAGGACAGACATATCTTAATGAGAATCATCTTCCCTCAGAACTGATAGTCTGATTACAATACTATTCCTGTGTTGCATACAAAGATAAGGGTCAACTCCTTCCATGACAAAAAACAAAAACAACAACAAAAAAAACCCCAAATAAACCCCAACCATCATTCATTTGCATTATTAGTCAAAACAGACCAGGGATTTTATCCAGAACATTCTATTCTTCTATTCTACTGCTTTCACAAGCTTAACCTAAAATAATTGAACTTTTGCAAAGATTAATTTGGATTTGCAGGGGTGATAACAGCACCACACTCCTGTTGATTAATCTCTCAGACACATCATACACGATAAGCCATACCAAATAATGCTGGTTAGTCTCAAAAGCATTAACTGCAGAGCTCTATCCTAAGAAAGACTGCTAAATTTTAGGGAGAAGTCTATAAATGACAGTTTGATGAGCAGAAAGACATGTTGTTCCAAGCTTTATGTGTCCAGTAATGGCACCTTGAGCAATAATTTTTTGGTAAAGCCAATAGACAATGTACTGCTCCAGTGAACTGGTACAGCTATTATTTGATCAGAATAAATTCATGCGGCCTGAAATAGTCATTTGCAAGAAAGTAAAGCTAAGTATATAGCCTGCCTGTACAATAAATTCACCTGTAGTAAAGTCTCAAGCAACCTGATCTAGCCTCAAAGTTGGATCTAAATTCAAAGTTGATCTTTCTTTGACCAAGATTTTGAATTAGATGACCTCCAGACATCCCTTTCAGCTACCTTATTCTTTGAATCTATGAAGACAGAAAGTAAAAGTATGTAAACTGAGGAAAACGTGGATATATATGTTCATACAGATATTTTGAAAATTCAAGGACAGGAATGAATAATGAAGAAAAAAGATCAGAAGAATGAAAGAATGATATCTGCACTCTTCAGGCCATATGATCTTCCTCAAAGTTAAACTACACTATGCCATGTTTCACTAGCTAAGACCTGCACAGCACAGTGCAGTGAGAGCAAACTAAATGCCGCCCTAGACTCCTGTTTTGCCTTATCTTTCTTCCTCTGCCAGTTTTGAAGCTTCACAGCACCAGGGGACCTCATGTAAAGTTTGATGGTACAAGGAAAGCCATTCCAAACCCTCTGAATTCCATTTATTTTGCCTGTCAAGTAAATAGAGCAAAAATTCCTCCGAGTTCAAGGCCATTTCTAACTGCAGAAAAGCAAGATACACCACAGAAACATTGGTGAAGGCTTCTGTTCAGAAACTGGTTTGTATTTGCTTAAGAACCATTTCAGCCTGCCAGAAACCATGAAGATTTGCAGCTGCAACAGGTGATCTTTCTGTAAAAAATTTTGCACATCATAAATTGTTTTCAGTCACAAAGTTGCTATATAGTTGCAAATAACAGTCCAGAAAATATGATGTTCCCATCCAGGACACAAGTGAGCAAAGGATACAAGTGCTGTAATACTTCATATCAAATATCGACATCCATTGTATTGCTGGTCACCCTACCTCTATCACTACTGCTTCATGTCGGTAGGATTACAGACACAGTGACGTACTACTTACTCAAGCACTGTCTGGTCCTTTCCAGAGCACAAGATAAAAGCTTTGCTCCATGACTGACCTGAATAATGATCAAGAACAATTCCAGTCTTTTTAACTGCATTCCGCTATGGAATGAACACTACCTCAAAGAAAAAAGGAGGACATTGTGACAGAAGGAAAAGTTAAGTTCCCCTATCGATTGCAATTATTTTGACTGTTAACATTTACCCTCCCCTGGAGCTATTTTGCCTCTGGCAATTCTTGCGGTCTCAGCCTTGCTATGCTTTCTTCCCCTTTCCCCTCCCTATTTTCATTATTGTTGTTTCTTTGAGATTCAGTAAAGCCCTTACTTATCTAAAGAATCCCAGAACATGTGAATGAAACTTAAAATCTCTTCAACTTACTTTCTCATCCCATTTTCCTAACGCTGCTTTCAAAACATTCATTAGAACAAGGTTTGATGAAAGGATCTCAAGATAACCAAAATTAGTCTGATTTACTTCACAATTCTTTCCCCGTTTTTTGAATTCTACCTATAAGTACAAGCAAGATATTCAGTGAGAAACTAAATATTCTAAACACTATTGTTCTTATTTAGATGTATCAATTTGAAACAACAACAACAACCACCCAACTTACCCACCAGGTGGATTCTTTGGGTACCCTGTCAGATGTTGTCTGGTAAGAGTTTCAGTCACAGAAAACATGTCCCCATGCTTTTACTGAACTACAGGGACAGAATATTTAACAACAGTGAGTATGAAAGGACAGAAATACATTCTTTTTTGACTGGTGACATTGGGGTATGAAGCAATTTTTAACAATCAATAATTTTTAAATGCCAGAACATGTGTGGTTTTTTTAAAAAAAAAAGTTTGAAGACATTTGAACAGTAAAAATTATTCGTAGCTAATCATGATGCATTAGGCACATGAAACTTTGTTAATTGAAGAGCAGAAAGAAATTGACAGTGCTAGACCCTGAAGTCCCTTATTTATGAGTGCATCTTTTAGCAATTTATGCTTAGCATGGTGTATGTTGGGTGCCAGCACTGATATGCTAATATATTAGCATTGTCAACCTAACTGAAATAAGTTATAGCTGAGGAAAGTAATAGGAAGTTATTCATTCGAAAGGTTAAGTAGTGTGTAGAGCATTGTCTGTCTATATAGTCAGTGCCTTCTGCCTTCAACAATAATTACAAAGATTGTGATAGCAAAATTACTTGATAGAATGTTTGATTTTCAAATATGCAGTGAGCAGACATCACTCCCATTTTCAAGAAGGGCAAGAAGAAGAATCTGGGAAACTTCAGCCTGGTGACTCTCAACTTGAGCCCAGGGAGGGTGTTAGAGAAACTAATCTTGGGAACCACTTCCAAGTTTATTCAGGACAGGAAGGTGTTTGGGAGTTGTCAGGATATATTCACAAAGAGGAAATCATGCCTGATAACCTGACACCCTTCTATGATGAGATGACAGATTTAGTGGACAAGTGGAGAGTAGAGGGTTTTGTTTATCTTGATGACAATAAAAACTTTGACACTCTGCCATAACGTCCTCATAGACAAGCTGACAAAATAAAAGGGAGACAACTGGACACTGAGGTGGCTGGAAAACTGGCTGAACGGCTACGGTCAAAGAGTGGTAATAAACAGACACGGACATACTGCAGTATGTCCACTAAGGAAGTGGAGCATCTTTCATATGAGGAAAGGCTGAGAGAGCTGAGACTGTTCAGCCTGGAGAGAAGGTTTGGGGGATCTTTTCAATGTATCTAAATATCTGATGGGGGCTAGAGGGAGATGCGTGAAGAAGATGGAGCAAGATAATAAGACTCTTCTCAGTGGAGCACAGTGACAGGACAAGAGACAATGAGCCCAAGCTGAAATACAGGAAATGCTAATTAAGCATAAAGGAGATTTTACATTTTTATTTTATTATTTTTTTTTTTTACTATGAAGGTTGTCAAACGCTGGAATAATGTTGTCCAGAGAGGTTGTGGAGTTTCCATCCTTGGAGGTATTCAAAACCAGACAGGACATGTACCTGATGCTTTAGGTAACTGCTTTGAGCAGGAGTTTGGACTAGAGATGACAGCCAAACTCAGTCATCATCTGATTCTGCGTCTTTAGAAATGGTACCCTTTGTCAGTGAAAACACCCAGTGGCAGAATCAGATCCTAAAAAGAGCAATTTCTGACACTGTAAATACAGAAATGCACATGGTTCAGCTGTAATGGATGCAATCGAATTATTCTCTCATCTGGATTAGCTCACAGGTGCTAAAGTAGCTGTAAATCCTCTCCCTGGATTAAAATTGAAAATACAGTTTTGCCCATAGGTGTTAGATGGAAAAGGAAAATCCAGAATCAAGCAAACTAGGGAAGATCTTGCTAGTATTCCATGTAGGTGGCTTGCAATATTGCCAGAGTATGTAGTTAAACCTTCAGTAGATCTGCTTCTGCCAACTGTAACTCACCGGCTTGTATTTTATATTCAATAATTGTCTTGATATTTTTACATAGGCTTGGCTAGTATTTTTCCTGCTGTATCAGCATATCATAAGAAACAATTCACTGGCAGAAGCTTTGCTATTTGGCAATTATACAAAGAGGTTGGACTAAGATATTTGTAGGAATCCTATACTGACATACTGACAGAATTAAATGTATTAAAAATTTGCAGCAAACCAGGAGGTGATTCTGAGTTAGGAGCCATTTCAGTCCCTTCATAAAGCTTGCCAAGGGAATGTGAACCACAGGTTTTAATCCTGGGAAAGCTAATAGGCAACTTGAAGGCTAGCCAAGTTACCCTGCCTAAGTGTTGCCTTGAAAGAAGTGAAATGCTACATAAGGCATCTTTGCATGAAGCTTCTGCTCACTGAATGTTACAAGGGGAATAGAAAGATGATTCTACTGGATCACGGATCAGACGATAGAATTTTTCGGATGGGACCACACACACAAAACCCAACAATTAAATGATTTGTTTTAACTGAAACTGACCCTAGCATCCAAGGCATTTCTCTCCTATTTCTTTCTTGGGAAGTAGAAATATGAAAAGATTTTTCAGTACTTGAATACTAATTCTGCCAGCTGTGAAAATGGAGAATGGGAATACTGTGCTGTACGTGGCCATAGGCCTGACCTCAAATAACCCTGCCTCCTTCAAGAACTGTTTTCAAAGAATAGGATCCTCAGGTTCATCTTTACTTCCCTAAAAGAAGACACATGGTACTTCAATGAATGAGCATGTAAAAGTTTTTTTAAGCTTCCCTGATGTTTTACTCTTTAGCTCCAGCCAAGGCAGGTTGTCCTGACAAAATTGGAAGTATCAGGAACATTTCTGAGAAATACGTATTTTTCAGCTTGTTCTGTTCTGGGATGAATCCTTCATAGTAACTTTTTCTGCTAAACTTTTCAATTACAGTATTTTGTTAGTCCTGTAACACAAAAAGTAAAAAGTACATGTGTGATAAATTGACATCACACAAATGTATGTGATGCCAGTTTAGAATGTGAATAATTTAAGTTGATTCCTATAACTTGATGTGAAATCTTTATGAATGTAGGCATAACCCTTTACTGTCAGTTTTGGTGACACTGGTATTTGTCATGTTCCTTTCCATCTTTATTCTGAATCTGAGCTACATATTCCTTCAATAAAATTGTTCATCTTCTTTCTAACATTAAATCACATTTAGATTTACTGACCTTTTCTAAAATTATCATTTGGATGGAAGATGAACTAATTTCTGTTGATCAGATGGGAACAGCTGAATGTGCATTAGTTTTGTAAGTTTTACAGCTGGCTTTGTGTGCAGCCATTTAACATCACGTATAGTGGTAAAAAAATGTCACTGGTATCTTAATTTTTTTATATTATCCCTGGTTTCATAATATTCTTATATCTTCCTTTATTTTCTGCCTCATTTATACGTGGAACTAATAATCTACCACATATTTTTTTGTAGATATAGTATCTGCTGGCAATATAAACAGGGGAAATTGCAGCAGACACGATATTTAATTAAAAGTAAGATTCAGCTATTGTAATTATCATTGAGGATTCATAGAGTTAAAATATAGCTCAGGGAAACAGCATTAGTCTTTTGCCAAACTGCATAGAAAGGAAAGTCTGGAGGACCTCAGCTGTGTCACATCCCTTACTGGTAAGAGATAAACATACAGGTTTGAATACTAACACCTCTCTTATTGTTAAAATTAAAGCCAGAGGTTTAAAATTCTTCTCCCTTTCCTCCAATTCATTGATGTATCCCGTGGGAAACAATAATTCTAAGAGTTTATAACCTGAGCCTGCAAACCAGTTCTAGTGCTACTGTAAATGTTATGTGTCCTGATTTCCATTTTTATTGAAAACTAATGTGCAAGAATAATTACTGTTTGTTTCTCATAAAATACATGGATAATTTTATTGTATATATACACTACTGGCACTAGAATTTTTACATCTGGATTCAGATATGTTCCTAGGATCAGAGATGTGGTGCAATTTTGAATGCTTGTCCTACTGACTTTCCTTTAGTACAATTTTTTTTCTAGATTGTTGCTCCTTATTTTCTCCTTTCCTTCATCATTTGACTGTAGCAGCCTCTGTCTTTACTTTTTACTCAGTTCATGATTTGTAATATATTTGTAAGATTTCTGGGGTAGTTTTTCAGTGGGACAGGTTCTCCAATCAATATATCATGTTAAAATCAGTCAACCTGCTGATGAACATATGGCAACTGCAAAAAGAGACAATATCTTTCTTGCATAATTCTGATTTTTTTTTTGTTTTGCCCAAGACAAATCAGTAATTTATATACACACAGACAAGCACACACACAACAACAGCACCCAGTAGCAAAAAGCTGGGGAAAGGATAGTTCTTAAAGACACATACATATGGAAGATACATATAAAACATAGATAAAAGGATATATACCTTCTTTGTGCCCAGAACAATGAATGTACCACAGAATTAGCATTTTAGAGATATGAGGGGAAATGAAGTAGCAAAAATCTGACAAAGGTAGTCTATCAACTCAATGCTGTTTTAAACCAGTCCATCTTTATACTGTTTCTTTCAAAATACTGTAAGATTTTTTCTGCAGTCAGGATCAGCTGTTCCATTTTATAGTTTTTTAATCATCAGTGTTTGTTAATTCTAGGCAAATTATTCTCCAGACTTTCACTTAACTATCATTGTTTTTACTCAGAAGAATGAATTCATGTGTTTTCCTGTACTCCTGATCACCAATTTGCCCATCTCTAGGGAACTCTGAAGGAAGGCTGCATCCTTGTGACATTTACAGGATCTAAAAGACAGGTAGGTCAGGGTTCTCAGAACCCTTGTTTTAGGTTCTGTGCAGGCTCAGACATGCACCAGGTCTTGGTTGGCTCATAACTGTGCTAGAAGTATACCTTCTAAATAAAATTACAGAGAATTGCTCAATTCTTCTGGTCTCCAAAACTGAAGGATGCACAGGTTTTGTTTGTAACAGTTCTACATATTAAACATTGATGTTTTCCCATAGCCTCCTTTTTAAGAATTTATCTAGGACCTGAATTTGAGTTCTTTCCTGTTAATTTTTTGTGACATCTCATTTTGACAGGAACATTGTAGTTACTACTGTACTTTTTGCTATTAAGAAGCCAATAAGCAAGACTAGACATTATAAAATATTATCAAGTAGCTAATTACTAACCTTTCTTCACAATCAGTTTTAGCCAGACATTTGTAGGAAAACCTAAGTATAAAAACCAAATACAAGAGGGAAAAAAGTACTTGCTATTCTGAAGACAGTCAAAGAAGCCAATACAAGGATTAATTAGCCTAAACAGTAATAACAGCAAGCTGTAAGAGAGCTTCTCCAGTCTCTCATGAGTCAAAAGTGCCCAGCAGCACAAATTAGGGGCAACGATGAAAATCACGCAGAAGTTAAAATAAGCTTGCAGCTAAAGGAAATATTGGCTTGCCAGTATTTCTTTGGCATTATAAGCAGGATGAGTCTGAGTATATATTCAAACTACAAGAAGCCAAAAAGCCATAAAGATTAAATGTGATTGGGTAGGAAGGACATTCTAAATAAAAATTAAATTGAACATCGATTAGTTATTTGCTCCTAATTCTCTCCAGCCACCCAGTATATCAAACTGTGTCCCTGTTTTTTAAGAGCATACAAATTTGAAAAAATTCTTGAAATAAAACCTCCAAAATCTGTTCTCTATGTTTGTAGCAGAAACTGAGAGAAAATAAACTTTAAACATATTGAGAAGGAGACAATCGAGATATCATGTTAAACTTCTTAAAATTAAGGATAATGGTCTGCATATCTCATTATTAGCATGTTGGCTGCCATGGCTGTGGGATCTCCATCAGTAGAAAACTTTAAGAACTGCTCCTGACAAGTTGCCCCTGTCTTAAAAGAGGGGAAGAGACTAGAGCATGCTCAGGTTCTTCCAGCCCTACCTTTCCTATGGCAAAGTTTATACTTCACCAAACAGCTCACAGAAAGTGTGCATTAGTCACTGCTGAAACGGAAAGGAACTCATTTCACATTTCAGTTTCAGGTAGAGTGCTTAGGTATAGAGAATAAAGAAATAAGAGAAAGTTGGGAATTCAGGCAGGTAAGTAAAGAGGTAATAAACCAAACCAAGAGAAACACATCATATTTACATCTAGGAAAGTTATCCTAATTAACAACTGTAAATAATATATATATAGTATGTGCATAGAATCATTTGTAAAAGTAGGTTAAGTGATTTTAAGTGTCCTTAAAAAAAGCAGTATTACCTCTTCTTAAAATGCAACCTAAGCCAGATAAATGACATAAAATTATATTTTCTTTTTTATTTTGGAAATCTAGTACTAAGTCTAGTACCAAAGCCTTATAATTCATAAATAGTATTTATGTGTAATGCTGTCTTGTTAGAGCTGAGGTTTTAAGTTTTGTTTTCACTTGGAGTTTTCCCCAGCATAAACATCTCTACATTATCAAATACAACCTAGTAGTCTCAGATGGGGACATTTATCGTATTAGCAGTGACTTTATTCTTTGTCTCAAAACTTCTGGATGTGTTGTTCAGGTTAAAAAAGGGTGGCTCTGGAAACTGAAAAGGACAATTACTAACTACTTCTGAAGGATGAAAAATTGATCTTCATTTTCTGACATCGTCAGAGAATAATATTATAAGCAACATGAAAAAAAGAAAGTATTAGATCACTTGTTCATCTTGTACCTAGGTCAGGGATTAAACATGTAGTGCATATCTTGTCAAACTATGTTTGAATAAGCCACGCTCTAGGTTTTCTTTCGCTGTCCTTGAGAAGTCAGTTGGAAAGCTAATGGTGCTCACTGTCAAGAATTTTTTTCTATTCCTTTTATATTTTCTTACTTTAAAAAAAATTCTTAGTCATGTCTTGTTATATCCCCTTTGATATGAAATTTTGCTAAATATTTTCTTTCCTTTGCTACTTTTTTATGCACACCAGGTATGTATAGACTGTTATCACCTGCTATTCCAATAAACCAGTGTGGTCCCAATTAAAATTATGCGGTACTAAAAATGCAACTGATTATCTGAAAATTGTAAACATCAGTATTTTGATAGTAATTGCTGTCTAAATTTTAGGCTTTTCTGGTCACTCCTTTTTCCTCTGTAATGATTTTGGTTGCTCTTCACTGAACTCACTCCAATATGTCCATCTTTCTGATAAATCACTTCCAGAATGTTACACAATTTTCTAGCTGAAGCTGCACTGCTGCCATATCATTAGTTATTAATGTGATGAACATTGATATTGATTGATGTGTTGGAATGATGTGATACTATGATATAGATTCCTTTTTAAATGAGTCAACATTTAAAGTTAGGTTTCTGGTATTCACTCTATATTTTGTAAGGCGTAATCTGAAAGAAGATAAAAATATGGGTTTATTTAAAAAGAAAAGAATCTAATCTTTGAAAATATGCAGAGATTTTAATAGTTAGATTTATTATTTGTCAGGATGAGCAGGGTGCTAAAATCCAGAGAAAAGAACCCTGAATGAAGGTCTTCTGCACTGGATAATGGTCAATAATGTGAGATCTGAATTCCTACTGTGCTTGAGTCAGACTCAAGCCAGGTTCCTCACATCCCCCAAAACACCTCTACTTACCTAACTGTGCAAGACACGACCTCTGTTATTCTGACCTTGGCTGAGTGTCTCAGTCACACAAATTATGACTAGAAGTTTTTCTTTTATCCCCTCCATGAGAATGAATCCAGAATTGATACAGTTGAAAGATTGCAGATTTTTCAAATCACTGTCAACTAAATATCTCAGTCAATTCTTATTAAAACATATGTAGTTAATCTTTACCATCCATGATGCAAATTTCAGTGGTTTATCTGTAGCTGATCGTTTGCTTTTAGCCTCATGGATCAGATTTACAGAAGATTAAGAGTGAAATGTGGTGGAGCCAACTCATTCTTGTGCAGTAGAAGATGTAAAAGTCTGAAAGACCTGTAATTCCTCACTTTCTCTCTAAAGACAAAAGAGAGCACTGGCTGGGCTCAGACCAGAGCATCCTCTGGGATAGTTCTTTCACATGCTCTGGGTGTCTAATCCTGTAGTCCCCATCTGAGTCTCATGCCTGTATTTGTAGGTCCCAGTCCACTGTGGGCTTATTACTTTAACAGAATATCGCCGCTTCACATAGCATTTCTACAAAACATGGTGAAGATACCAGCTTGAGTTTGTATCACTTGAATTAATGGTGTAAAACTCTAGGCAGATATGCTCTAGTGTACGTGGGGACGCTTTGGACCTGCTCAGTCACTAGCTTACAGCATAAATAGAGTCCAAAACAGGGTTAATATAGTGAATCTTTTTTTAAAAACAAACCAACCAAATAAACAAGGACTGAAAGACAGAGAATCAAATTATTATAGTGATCATAATGAAGAACTGTTGTTTTCTGAGAATCACTATGTATCCTCCATAGGTATGAGGTCCCATATGTTGGGGTTTTTTTCCTTTATAAAGGATACAAACTTTTTGGCAATAACATCGAGACGATTTTGTCATACTAAATGTAGGTATCTTGCTAAGATATATAAATTTAGAAGTGTAATTTGTTCTATACTTTTTCTAGTACCTATGGAAAGAGATGAGAAATCTTCAAGACTGATTTCATGCACCACTGTCTCTGACTAACTGGATATTTCTGATTTTCTACGTGAAAAGTAGGAGACAATACACTATGACTTAGTGCTGAGTACCAGAGTTGAGGAAAATCATTGAAGGAAGTCAATGGGTGTTGATCTTTAAGTTTCTATCCAGCATAGTAACTCAATCAAAGACTCAGGTTTAAGAAGCCCAGAATAGCTACACACACTTTAAGGATACTTTTAGATTATTCTGTCTTTGCCTTCATTTGCCATCTACCAAAAAAAAAAAGAAAGTACTGAATAGCTCCTACCTAACTAAGCAGTATTAGGAAAAGCTAAGAATAAATCAATGAAAGCCTATTAAAAGATTTACTGGTCAGAGAATTTAAAACAGAACTTCTTAACCAAAAATTTTAACATATACATCAAACATGTATTGTAGTTTCTCAGGAGATGACTCATGTAGTTTGTATCTTATGTGTTCCAACCATTTACTTGATTTAAACAAGATGTTTAACCTAAAGTCTATTCTGATTAGCAAAGAGAACTTAAATTCACATTTAAACTTCTTTTATTCTGAGATAAATTAGAATTATTAGGTGAAGAGAGGAGACATTTATAAATGAAATAGTCTTGGAACTCTCCCCAGTCAACATGACAGCAGGCATAAGCAATGTCTTAAATTTAATTTAGTAACCAGCTGAGAAATATGAACAGACTATTTCTTTCTCTCTTAGCTTTTTTACCAGCCCTCAAGAAAAAAAATAAAGTTAAATATAGTAATCCCTTTATCTGAAGAGAAAAATATGTCAATGAAAGAAAAACAGGAAAGGATCTGGAGATAGTATATAGCAAAAACTGTGAGCAAATCTGAAAAGATGAATCCTTGAAACCCACTTTAACAAACCTGTTGTTACAGTCTATGGTGGGCAAAACCTCTTTTGTTGCTTATAAACTGGGATGTGAATAGTAAATCTTGGTGTCAGATACCATACTCAGGTCTCTGCTGCTTAAAGATACAAATCTTTTACTGCCCTGATTAAGGCAGGTGGAAATTAAGGACTGCACAATGGACTGAATTAAGTATGTATAGCAATCTATTCCAGCCACTTCTGGATATGCAGTGTAAGATTTTGGCATTTTCTTCCTTTTACATGATTGATTTTACAATCTTAATGATGTTCCTTTGATGCTTATCTTCAATGAGATGGAAAATCTGCTCAAAATTAATTTAGAACACATCTCAGAGATCTCGGCAGATGGAGAGACCTTACCCTCAGCCTCTAGGACAGAATTAATGTTATCAGAATGAGCATGCCTTCTATAACTCTGCATGTCCTAAGAGGTCTCCTGGTTATCATTCCTCTATATGTCTGTGGGAAAATTAACTTGATTTTTAAGTATTTCTTTTGCAGGCAGATGAGAAAAACAAAAACACCAACAAAAAACCTAAAAAAAAACCCAAAACCAAACCCCTGCAAACAAAAACCAAGCCAAAATTGTTGCAATTTACAGCCTTTGTCTGTTCTGGAGACTTCTGTGTGCTCGTCTAGCAGCTCTTTCAGATGACCCTTCCATTTTTCTGGAAAACCAAACTCCATAATGCAGCACTGCTGAGCTTTCACTGCAAGAATGAGGTTTCGTCCCTCATTTACAGAGTGGTTGGTGTTAGCCTACTGCAGTTTAAACTGCAGGGTGCCTCCTGCAACACCAGTTACCAGACAATATACACCACTTTGGCATACACTTACATATAATTACTTTTTGGAAGTTAATTCTAAACGTTGGGGTGAGTGTACTGTAAAATCAACAAAAATATTATGTGAGAATGAACAGAGAGGAATATAGATTATGTCATTCAGTTAATTTCAGAAGCTCCACTGCAGCCACTGCATTATTAACACCCATCAATGTATATAGGCTATATAGATGACGGATAGATCCGTCATTTAACCCATCAAACCCCAAAGAACAAACATATCCTTAAGGACCTGTGTTTTTCCTTTATTTTATTTTGTTCTGTTTTGTTTTCATTCAGGACAGAGAATAGCAATAAGTGATATTTCTTTTGATGTGAAAAGAGTGTATCAGGTTTAAGCAGTCAGCTGCATGCATCCTGTAACAAACACTGGTCCAAAAGACTTTTCCCATTTTCAGTCATTGGTGCCAGTCATCAGAATAATATGTGTGTACATCATTGAACCCTAGCCTGTGGTGGAATGTCTTGAAAGACATTAACTGGCCCAAGCACTTGTCCCACACATGCTCTGCAAAAGCGGACATGTTGGAGTTGAGGATTACCAAGATGTTTTGGGATTGTCCCAGACATCAACTGTCTTGGCTAAAATAAGGTAAAAGATAAATCTGATAATGGTAAATAGATGAATATGATAATACTTCCTAGAACTATGTTTTGGGATATATCCCAGCATCTTGGATGATCTCTAAGTTGTGGAAAGTCAGATTCTCTAAAGCAGTTCTTGTAGCCAAACAACATATATTGCTTCAAATGGAAAATAGATTCTCTCCAGGGACAGAAACTTGGCACATTAACTTCGGGGAACTAGAAGCTGAGAAATCAGTGCAGTTTCAAAGAATAGGGACCTTGAGACAAATCTGAAAAGCTTTCATCCAACTTTTTACAGCCTTTGACTAATCCTTAGAAATTGAATACGAGAGGTCTCTTTCCACTGTTTCAATCTCTCCAGTTTCCCCCACCCCTATAGACATCCTGTCTCCTAGCCCAACAAATCCTCTAGACCCCTACTTCTTGTTAGGAAGCTAGTCCCTTGTTTCCTTTCCAGTTCATTGGTCTGCTTTTCTGCTGCTACAGCATTTAATCACCCTCTTACTTTAGTATAAGTGCTTCCTAGTCCCAGCTTTTTATTGCAAATATTTTGCAGTCACTATATTTGTGTATGTGTTGCTTGGTTGTATTGAGTGCTAGGGCAGATTTGAGAAGGCTGTTTGCAGGCAGAATTTTTTGGAGATTTTACTAATGGATGCTAACCAACTTCTGCTGCGTCTTAAAAGCCTACATATAATTCAATACCATTTCTGCTTCCTCTACTGTGGAGAACAAGAAATGTCAGCTCTCACCAGCTGTTGCATGTATTAAATGATACCTCAATTTGAGTTTTATGTGCTTCACTTAAAATTTATGAGTGTTTTAATTGTGATAGCAAATTTATATTATTCTTACATTTATGAAAGAATGTGAGCAACATTCAGGAGACAATTTCTGATGGAGCATCCTGATTTTACAAGTGACTTAGTCAACAGCTTCTGGGTGAGAAAGTTTTGTCTGTAGCAATAAGCCAGTTGCAGTAATACTGTTGAGCTGGCCTTGGATCCAGCCTGAGCCAGCAGTGGCAGAGCTGCTTTGCAGGGAAGTAGATATTGATCTGGCTTCATGATAAATTGTGAACATTCCAGCAGCCTGTGGCTCCAGAGCCTGCCAGCGAGGAAGAAGTGAAGCCTACATTGACACAGCTAGACCTAATGCCTGAATTACAATTTTTATTTGACCTGGGTTGCATGTGATAGTGGGCCTTTCAGTGATGGGACTGAAAGTCCTGAATCTGAAAAGAGGAAAAATGTGGTCCAGATTATGATACAGTGATCTGAGTTTCTTAACAATTTTCATGGTTTTCTGGATGTTTTCACTTATTTCCAACTAAAACGATATATATTATTCCATGTTCTTAAAGGAACTAGGACTAGCAAAGGGAAGAGAAAAAAATCTGCAAAGGTGATGGGATGGGAAGGTTGTAATTTCTTAGAGCTGGTGATAAAAATATGGCTATATAGGTATCATTGAGTCATTACAGCAGTAAATTTAGAAAAAGATTAAAAAAATCCCATTCAGTTCATGTTGCCACAAATGATGCTATATAGCACAAATGCAGCACTGGTATAAAGGTTGCATTTAATTTTACTGATGGATACTTTAAGAAATTGCTAATGATTCTTATGTTACACTGAAGTTGTTTAGATCCATATTTTTTATCTCTAAAATATTATTTTTTCTGAAGAAAAGTAGCCATGAGTAGCCTTATAGGTAGCTTTGCTGATGTAAGCTAATGATCATAGAAGATCAACACTAGAAGCTCTTTGACACATCTGAAAATTAACCCTATAAAAATATTTTCTTCCAAAATACTGACCTTATTGGCTGTTTATGTGACCTGATGAGTGTTGGTTAGAATGGCAAGAAACAGGAATACAATATCAGGGAGGGTGGAAAAGGGGCCCAAGGAAGGCAGAACATTTACTTTAAGGAAAAATAAGGATTTAGTGTGGCATTTATTACTTACGAAGCCACAAACTTAAATGCACATTGAAACTTCATTACACTGACATGTTGAAGAAGTATCAGATCTATTTTATCATGGAGACTCTTTCAAACAAATTATGACTTCTAAGTCTTCAAAATATTCTGTGTGTAATGGCTGGATAGTCATAGGCTGATTTAGGGGTTTTATTTCTTAAGAGAGCTGGTAACAGAAATAGCAAAACGTGTTGCAGTAGTTCTGAAATGGAACTTCATTTGACTTGTGAGTGTGAAATAATCCAATGATATGCTGCTAAGTAATTGCATGCACAAATTCATTTCCTTTGATGCTGCCTTTCATTTTAAATTGAGGTTTCAATACCTTTGGCTCTGCAAACCTTCTCAGTCCTGGTTTTGTTCATTTTTATTCCTTTTGTATTAGTGTCAAACAGGGGAATTAGGAGTTGGAATTCCATTTGAAAGTAAGCTTACAAATGAAAAAACACCAAACACCCTAAAACCTTGGATCCAGCAAGGGTTATGCATCAGTAAGAGTAGATTTGTATGCCAGTTTTCACTTTCACTTGCCTCAAAAAGTTCACATAAGCAATTCATTACAAATGCTGATTACATCTGTATACCTGACTTGTTACACTTAATGGCACCTGCAAATGCAAACACAAATAAAAATTAAAAGAAAGGGGTACAAAAGAAGCCTTGACAGTCTTCTGTTTTAAGGATCATGCTGCTTCATACACTGAATGTCTTCTTCCAGAATTTAGCTTTGGCATATTTTCATAAAAGGTAAGCAAATCCATAAACTTCACTTTCAAAATATGTCACATAGTTTCTGTCCATAATTCTATAATAATTGGAAATTAAACCAGCACCTGAAATAAATCTATTGACCAACTCTATTGCATAAGCCAATACAGAGAATATGTGGTCTGTTATAAAAATATAATTTGAATTCAGATAGCATGCATTTAACAAATCCACAGATAATCCCAAAGCTTGGAATTTCCTATCATATTTTTCTTGGATTCATATTCAAACTCTTTAATGTATCAAATATAGTCTCACAGACAGCAGCTTATCTGTAATCCCTAGCTTCAGGGTGTGACACTCTTAAATAGTTTTCTAGAAAACCTTCTGTTCAAATTTGATAACCGTTAAACACAGGCTTTTACAAATTTCCATCCAGTCATGTCTGATTGCATTTCATTGCATTCCTAATATGAGAGCAATGAAGTGCTGTTAGCCAACAACTATAATATTAGGCTGTATATAAAGTTGAGTACTGCATTTTCCTTAGTATTTTTCAAGTTATTTGATTACTTTTTTCCTCTTAATAACATAAATGATTTTCCACAAATGGAAAACAACACTGTTCTGGTTTAGTGAGGGTATGCTAACAAGTTTGTTAAAATTTTAACAGGGAAATTGAGCTATAGTTAAATTAGAATATATACTTATACTAATTCAAGATATTTATAAAATCGTATTTTCTGTAACAGCCTTGTAGGGAAGGCTTAAGTTAGCAAGTATTTTTTCTAGGAATAGCACAACTACAACAGCAGAAAAACTCTTTTTGTCAATGTGAGCTGCATCTATCTGAGGAAATATATCAGCACTCATGGTTCACCTCAGACCAAAGAATATGTGCAAGCGAGGAAGTAGAGGTCTGAAATAAAAAATCACACCTCTCCTCCAGTTCTGTGCACATCAAATATAAACTAAATGTAAATCTGTGGGATGGGCAGATGCCTGTTTTTGTCTTCCCTTTCAGATTGCAAGATTGAATCATGAGTTAGGTGATGCTTACATTATGCAGAAGAGAAGGGTTCCAGGAAGAAATGGAAGGAAGACTTCAAACTGAATGATTTGTAAACCCAGAGATGAAGAAAACTTACTAAAACTGTAGTCCCAAATGCCCCATCATGTATTTCATCAGTTCTCTCTGGTAGCGCAGTGCTATCTCTCAAGACACAGAAACATGGAAAAATGAAAACCTCTTGTTTTCAGCAACACTGAAGCAAAGAAAATATCCTACTGGCTCAACACAGAAATGCATGAAAGAAAACAACACTATAATGCATTATGAAACAACAATTCTCTTCTCAGAAATACTCCATGAACCTGGCAAGATCTTTTTGGTTATGGTGGAGAACCTTTTTAGTTTTCAAACTTAATCCAAATTACTGTTAGAGAATGCTGTGATTTTTTTCTCTAGTCTGTATGAATGTGTTTCTTAGTTCAGCTAAGACATAACATGAGCCAGGGCTGGCACACACTTATGTTTGCCCTCATCCAAGATAAATTCCAACATGCTTGGGAGTTGTGAGCTTGCTGGCCATAAGATAGGCAGATCCACCGTGACCACACAGGCGAACCAATGAATCACCAATTAAAGCTTTCAAGAGAACTGTGAGATCACAGCTACTGCACAAAAAACCCAAACCAAATGAAAGATCTATTTTGTATGTGAATTAATGCCAAGTTGTTTACCTTTTAGTCTTTGCTTTACTCTTTTTTGTATTAGCATGTCATTCATAATTGGTGTTGTGGGCTATGATTGTTGCTGTAGTAGTAAAATAGTTAAAACAGGCTGATGATACCTGGACTCTGTTATGTTGTCTTTGACACTGGCTGGCATTTGAAGTGGATGAGAAATTTAGTACTAGATCAACATGTACAGTTTATTAAGAACTCATTTTTTCATATTTGATTACTTTGCTCTCTGCAGCTCCAGGTTTTCTGTATCTTTTACAATTTTATTCTGTTTTGTACAGCTGCCCAAATTCTCATTAGGAATGTAACAATCTGATCCTTTGTCCTGTTTACGATGCCATCTCCCCTAGAGCTGATAATGTGGTTTTGCAAGAGAGGACAGGCAACAAACCCTACTCCAGGAGACAGGTCAGGGATATGAATGCAGATTTGAGGTAGGAGAATGTCTAGAATTCCTGTAAATATGACAAAATCATGGAGGGCATTGTCCCCTTTTCCCCTACAAGCATACTTCCTGCTCCTTTGCACACCCTGTTTTCAGCATTTCTTTTACTCTATATTAAGGGATTTCCATCACAATGTGGAACCCAAACAGATACCACATATATGTAGAAAGAGAGTTAGGTCCTCTGTGTGTGTGGTTTTATATTTGCTCATGTATGTAGGTGTAATGGGTGTGTAAAAGCTCCTATTAACTAATTTTTGTCCACAGATTCCACCCTAAGATGTGTAGGGTATCAATTCTGTAATGTGCTGTATCTCAGCCTTCTATGGTATATGATGCTAGCCTGGAATTCTCAGTTGGCCATTGTATATTTTGTATAACCTCCAACATCTTATATTTTATTTCCTTCAGGTAAATTAAATATCTCCAAGCTTTTCATTACCTGTTCATATGTAAGTCTATCTATCTCCTTATTTTTATCCTTTTTGACTCTTTATTTTAAATAAATTATTCATTGAACTGCTTTTCCTTCAGACTTAGGTTGATATAACCAAGTGTTAACTTCGCTGGCGTTCTTCAGATATTTTCAGTTCTTGCATCCTACCTCCTTGGGTATTGTCGCAGCACTACCAAACTAGCCGGCTGCAACAAGGCTTTCCCACACAAGGTTCCAAAAGTTCATCTACTGTCCGTGCTG
>JAVJGI010000040.1:20956011-21013395 GCA_035590275.1 Ibycter americanus | reverse complement strand
TGGAGCAGCACGTCACTTCACTAACTGTTTCTTCCTGGACTATGGGGACTTCATTCTGCTCCTCGTCCCTGTATTCCAGCTCAGGGGTCTGAGTACCTGGATGGTGTCTGGTCTTACTATTAAAGACTGAGGCAAAGAAGGCATTAAATACCTCAACCTTTTCCTCATCCTTGGTGGCAATGTTCCCCGTCACACTCAATAAAGGATGTAGATTGTCCTTGACCCTCCTTTTGTTTCTAAGGCATTTGTAAAAGCATTTTTTGTTATCTTTTACAGCATTGGCCAGCCTGAGTTCTAGCTGGGCTTTTGCCTTCCTAATCCTTGCCCTGCATAACGTCGCAACATCCTTATAGTCCTCCAGAGCTGTCTGTCCCTTCTTCCAAGGTGGTAAACTCTACTTTTTTCCCTGAGTTCCAGCTAAAGCTCTCTGTCCAGCCAGGCTGGTCTTCTCCCCCACCAGCTCATCTTTTGGTGCATGGGGATGGCCTGCCTCTGCACATTTAAGACTGCCTTCTCAAAGAATGTCCAGCCTTCCTGGACCTCTTTGCCTTTCCGAACTATCTCCTAAGGGACTCTGTCACCCAGGCTCCTAAACAGGCCAAAACCTGTCCTCTGGAAGTGCAAGGTAGTGGTTCTACTCACCCCCATCCTTGCTTCTCTGAGAATCAAAGGATTATGGATCCTCTGTCATTTGCTGATAAAACTCAGTGCAAGAAACCTTCTAGGGACTAATATTAAGAATTTTTAGAAACAAAATGGGCTTAATATTTTCTGCTAGTAACAGAATTCATGAAGCCAAGAAAATATCATAACATAGTTAATTATATATAGCAGAGATTAGATGATATACTTCGAAGACAGATTTATATTTATGAAGAATATTTGGGGGCATCTGATCCAGTTACTAAACTAAATTTAACTTTGTCATGAATGGAACAACACAATTTACTTTCCTTTGGACTTCACTACCAAAACTGTTAATTTATATTTTGCTCAGCCTACTGCTTATTAACACTCATCCTATGAACTCTTTCTAGGCTAAAAGGCTTGGTGCATATCTTAAAGCCTCTCTAGACAGGAATATCTAATCCATTTAATGATCATAGAAACAGAAAAAAAAATAGGTTGCAAAGGACCTCTGAAGATTGCCTAGTCCAATGTCCAAAGCATGGTTATCTTCAGCACTAGTGAAGGTTCCTCAAGTTCCAAGTACTGCCACAGATGGAGAATCTCTGAGCTATCTGTTCTGATACTAACTCTCAGTGTGTGTAGGGGTTTTTTTCCCCCTTGACTATTGCCTCTTGGCTTTCTGCTGTGCACCTCTGTCTGGCTCTGTCTGCAGTATTTTATGCCCTCCTTTCAGGAGGAGTGCCAAGGAGCTGTGAGTCAGCAGCTCCACAAAAGGGTCAAGGAATTGGGAGCCAAGGGCAACCACGGGGCCGTTAAAGAAAGAAATGTTTGTGAAAGTTTTGGGAAAAAAACAGTTGTATGCCAGGGTCTCATATACATATAATGCCCTCCTAGTCAGAATTCTCTCTCATTAATGCTTTTTTTCAATGGATAACATAACATAATAGTGGTTATGCATGGCCTTATGGAAAACGGTGGGAATTTTGTTATTGATTTCAGCTGCTCCAGGGGTTTCCCCTCACCAGGAGTCTCACATTTAAAAATAAATAAAATAATAAAACAAATAGAACCCAAAGGGAGTAAAATGTTGTTTAGTCATTTTTATGAGTGCTTTTTCTTCAGGTGCAATATATGCTTCCTAATCTGTTGTTTTGAAGGGAAAATGCTTTCACCAGTTCCAATTTGTGTCCACTAAGCTGCTGCTCTACTGTTTTAAGTCCTTAGGAAATTAACTTATTCACCATGTTTCACACAGAGAGGTTAAGAATAGGTATTAGCTTCTTTATATCACTCACATCTTAAATGTTATAAAAAGAACATTCACATTCTTACAGTGTCTAAATAGGATGAGCATGTGATCAATCAAATGTAACCCTTGCTCAACCCCTCCAGGTTATTCATCATTACTTACAATGCCTCTTCTAAAATTTACATTATAAGCTTTCTCAGGAAGGGATCTTGATTCATGTCTTCTGGGGAGTCTTTATTGCCCTTTGTGTGCTTACTATAATAATTGGGTGATAAATGATTTATGTTGTTTTCTGTGTTTCTACATTCTGATTCATAAATCAATTGTTAGATGTACTTTAATCATCCTCACTTTTTTTGTTTATTCTGATTGAAATCTCTTGGATTTCCTTCAGTAGTTTTTACCTGGCATCTTCACAAATATTTGAGCTAAGATTTTCCACAAACATTCAACACATGGCAACAGCAAGCAAATATGTAGTGAGCTTCATCCAGAACACACTGGAGGAATATTGCCTTAAGTATGACCAGTGATAGGCACATTCTGAAAGGAGCTATGGTGTGTGCCTGTAAAACATTTAATCTTTCAAACGGCATGGTCCAAAGGCAAAACCAATGCTCTATTGTAACTATGAAAGCTGCAGCTGATAGCTTGTCCTGTTGTCATTTGCAAGATACGTTAGCTGTCTGCTATAAAATATTAACACATTTATCAATTGCATGATCAATAAGTCATACATTTGTAGTACTTAGATATTTCAAAAAACATTTCATGGAATGATGAATTGTTGCTCTAAATGCAGCATGTGTATAATAACCTTAAATTCGGTACCTCTGTATCCCTGTGTTGGTACATTCTTTTTTATTCCAACAGCTACAAAACAGTAAGACTGTCAACAACAAATATGCTTTTTCCTAGTAATACAGAAAAAGGGATTTAAAATGAAAGGTTAGTGAACCATCACAGCTATGCTAATAGAACGAAATGCATTTATTACTGTCTATTTTGAACATCTACATGGTACATAGCTCTTTCAGTTGTCCTCTGAAAAAAGGAATACTTTTCACCCATAAATGTAAGGTCATTCCTATCCTACTAGTACAGGTACTCTCATGTAATACTGATACTGACATAGGAAAACTGTGGGGTTTAATCCATTCCCCATGAATAAAATACCACATTTGTTATAAATGCAGTTTTCTGTTGTAACAGTATCTCCCTGATGGATGTTCTGTAGCACAGATATGCTGGCCACTTATCACCCCTTCTCAGGGTGTCTTGATCCCTCTTTCTGTCTTGACCATCACAGATATACTAAGGAGAGCTGTAGGATGAACATGGCCTCAAATCCACTCCCTTTCCAACTTTTCTAGCAGTTCTTAGCACTACCAGAAGTGCTAATACATCAATATTAACTCCACTGATGGTAACATAGTTATAGGAGTTAATCTGAATCCAGAGTTTTAATTATTTGTAACCCCCTAATGTATTTTGAGGTTTAAAATCCATTCACCAATTCACTATTTGTCAGTTGTGAAATTTGTTCCCTGCAGAGATTCACAGTATTGTTAATCAAGCTTAAAAGACCTCTAAATCTTGTGTGTACTAGCAAGCCGTATGCTTTGACAGAGGATAAAAACATGATTTTTGAACATGATTTTAGAACAATGAGGGAAATTCAAAGTGATTATAATTTCTTGTAGGCAACTGTTAATACTTATTGGACAAAGGGCTGTGAAATCTTTGATATTCAGTTCACTATGTAGGATAAAGATATCAACTCTGACAAGGGTAATATTATCATCCTGCAACTTTAAGAGTTGTCCTTGTCTGTAAACGAGTGCCAGCTCCTCATACTGCTTGCAATCTTTTGCTGATCAGAATCTGTTATTCTACCAGATGACGGCTCTCTCAATATTTTTTTTGCTTTCCCAAAACATCTTTTTTGTGTGTCCCAGCTGATTTTCTCTAAAGGAGAGTGAATGTATAGTCTTTCATGCATCTACTGAAAAGATCTTTGAAAAGTACAGCCATACAAAGATGATATTGATGTAACACACTTGTGTCTTTACCAGACATACAGTGCAACTTGGTTTCTTCTCAGAAGATGTTTCTCTGTTTATTATTAATTTTTTTAGCTATCATTAATTTTCACTCTCCTCTTTTGTATGCTACTCTCACCTTATTTGTTCCCGTTCAACTTTTCCTTCCCATTTTCTTTTAAGTTCTTGGGACACTGTAAAGAGGTGATCTGGATCCTGCTGAGTCAGCTGGGAGTTCCTCCGTGGACTTTGGTTGTCTTTCAATCTGGCTTTTTCTTTCATTTTTTTATTCCAACTCAACCTCATTTTGTCTTTCCTAATACATCAGATCCTGAATTGTCCTTTTAAGTGTGTTACAGTAAAGCTGCATGTCCTTAGAGACTTAAAAAGGCAGTGATACTGGAAAGTAAAAAAACAACAATGCCTTTAACATATATTCCCTATGTTTTCAAAGGGAAACCGGATTCCACTGGTTTTTAGCTTTGAGGAGTGCATGTGCAATAGTCAAGAAAGAAGTGTACCTCAAAGTCCTCCCTGCAGTTACTTTGCTGGTTTCTCTTCATTCCCTAGTGGCAGTTGCTTATTGCTAACCCAATATAGCAGTACTGTCATGCAACCTGGAGCTGAGCTGGCTCAGTTATTTTGCCCAAGGCCTTTTGGTGACTATTTGCATGAACAGAATAAATGGGCAAGGACTCATATTTATGCTTATGTACCTACACACTGTATGTAGATAACAGCAATATTAAATGAATTTGAACCTGAAAATTCCATCCTTATCATAAAATTCAAAATAAAAAAAAGATTTAGGAACATCAGTTCCCTTCCACCTCTTTACTGCTTTTTCTTTGTGTAAGGATGAGGAAACTGATTTTTCAGAACAATATGACAGAATCCATATTTAATTACTTAAAAAACTTGGTATAGCTGCTTAAATTCTTACTCAGAAGCACTAGTATTGTACAAAAGAGACTGCAAGAAGAACAAGCATCTATTTAAAGCCTGAAATAATTTTTGCTTAAGTATAGTGTAAATGTTTCTAATGTTTCACTGACAATGGCAAACGGTTCAATGCCATGTTCCGTGAAAAATTACACGTCCTGTGAGTCATCTGACAGCAACCCATGCATTTGTTTCAGATGACACAATCAACACACAGTTCCTTTAATCTCCACTGTAGTGAGTTTCTTCCTTCAGGTTCTCTGAGACTGATAACCTTTTTAAGAAGGCCAATTTTAGGATTATGTTCCTCTGTTATGATTTGGAGAGTGTCTGAGTTGTCCAGTCTTTCAGGGTTCTCCCTAGGGTGCAGCATCTGGCTCATTACCACTAAAAGCCAAGCCCCGCCCCACTCCCTACCCCCCCTTTTTTTTTTCATCACACACACCAGCACAATTTTCCAGCTTTTTTTTTTTTTTTAATTTATAATAGTCTATTCTGTCTGTGAAAATTCACCTCAGTGGAGCTGTCTACAATAGAAAGGTATGTGGCGCTTTAAAATATCAAAGTGAAATACCAGCCTTGAGGTAATTCGTTAACCTTGTCAAGTTGGGACATGCTTCTCCATGAATTTTTCAGCCTATCCTCCTGTCTGACAGCCTCACCATGTCAGAAATTGTTAACAGATCACACATATTAAAACACACATACACACATTAGCTTAAGATAAACTTCTGAAGTTTCAAGGGGAAGCTCTGTGCTTTAAAAGGAGAAGACAACAGGTGAAGGATTCAGCTTTTATTACTGTATGTAAGAAAGAAAAAAACATTTTGTGCTAATTGCCAAACTTACTAAAGCTCAGATGAAAGTTAGTCAAAGATCATGCAATCTGGCATTTTTTTAACTTCATCAGTGATTTACTCTGCAGGAAGCAATCTTGGTGGCCAAACACATCACCATGCATGGTATAACAACACAGTATGCCTAAATGTCAAATCAACTTCTACTGGGCAGACGTGTAAATTACACACCTGCAGTATTTCCAAATGGTACAATTACTTGCTAGGTCATAGCTTTTACATCTGCTGTCCCACAGATAACAGGTAAATTTGATAAAACAAAACTTTTTAAGGATTTCACTCTTACCTTAAATGAACAGAAGCAGAGAGTGCAGTTAAAAGTCCTGCCACCTTTGTAGCCCTAACATCTACAGAGCTACCTAAGGAACAAGACCAGAGACCAGATCCAGCTGTAAACACTTTTAATTAACGGGGTCCATTCTCAGCTGAAACAGTTCTTCCTTCTGTCTCACAGTACAAATACGAGTAGTAAAGAAAAACTGGGATGACACAACTGTAGCAATTAGAAAAGTGAGATTGTTCCTTTTAGATGCCAACTTCCACTTATGATGGAGTAAAACATTTTCTGAGTTTCTTTATTTTTTCACATTACTGCCCACTGAGATCTGCTGATTTGCACCTTGGCAACGGTGAAAATTATTTATCTGCAATGAGGTCCTAAAAGAAATGTTGTTGTGATGAGGTAAAATATACACTTGTTTAAATGATTTAAGAATATGCAAAAGCACATGCAGAACTGAAAATTATTGCTTGTGATATCTGTCTGGTTCTTTTTTTCCCTAGGAGACTGGATTTCTAGAAGTCTTCTGGATCAAATATTCCTCAGTTCTCATTTACATAGTAGCGGATCTGAGCAGCAATTCACAAGGATGAGTTTTTCTCTTTCCTTTCTAACTTTATTACTCCCAGACTAAACAAGCAAAAAAACCATGGAGATTTCAGTTAGAACGCTCTGCTTTCTAGACAGAAGATGGACAAACATTAGACATCTTCAAGTTTAGCATGTAATCAAAAGTACATAGTTAGGCTTCTTCTGTAATCTGCTATAAATTCCTATGCAATTCCATCATAAATTCTACTACCGTATGAAATAAATGACCATAATACAGAAACAAACACCGATACAAAGTGTTATGTGAGCCGAGCTGTACAAGGCTGATGGCAAAGCTGTTATGAGATGCATTTGCATCCCTGTTTATTTTGCTGGCTTACACGACCAGGTTTAAAAGCCACCGTGGATCAATCTGTGTGTGGGTGTACTATGCATGTAAAAGAAATGTAAGTTTTTTCCTTTAGGTAACAGAACTTACATTTGACAGCATATGTTTTACTAAAACCCTTATATCACATTGCCAAAGGACAGACCACTAAACTGAAGCTGTTGAAATCAAACTTTTCTTCATAAGAAAACACTGTCATAAGTATGAGATATCTTCTTAGGGGGAAAAAAAAATCATAGAATCATTTAGGTTGCAAAGGAGCTTTGAGATCATCAAGTCCAACCGTTAACCCAGGACTAAGTCCACCACTAAGCCATCTCACTACACACCACAGCTGCATGCTTTTTGAAACCTCCAGTGAAGGTGATTCCACCACCTCCCTGGGCAGCCTGTTCCAATGCTTGACCACCCTTGCATGAAAAATATTTTCCCAATGCCCAATCTAAACCTCCCCTGGTGCAACTTTTGGGGTTGTTCCCTCTCATTCTGTCGCTTGTTATCTGGGAGAAGAGATTGACCCCCCACCTGCCTACAGCCTCCTGTCAGGGAGTTGCAGAGAGTGATAAGGTCCCCGCTGAGCCTCCCCTCCAGTCTAAGCAACCCCAGTTCCCTCAGCCGCTCCTCATCAGACTTGTTCTCTAAACCCTTCCCCAGCTTCATTGCCCTTCTCTGGACACACTCCAGCACTTCCACATTCCTCTTGGAGTGGCCCAAAACTGAACACAACATTTGAAGTGCAGCCTCACCGGTGCCGAGTACAGGGGGACGATCACTTCCCTAGTCCTGCTGGCCACACTGTTTCAGATATAAGCCAGGATGCTGTTGGCCTTCTTGGCCACCTGGGCACACTGCTGGCTCATGTTCAGCCATGGAATCCCAGGTCCTTTCCCACCAGGCAGCTTCTCATCCCCTCTTCCCCAAGCCTGTAGTGTTGCATGGGGTTGTTGTGTCCCAAGCGCAGGACCCGGCACTTCTCCTTGTTGAACCTCGTGTAACTGGCCTCAGCCCATCAGCCCCAGCCTGTCCAGATCCCTCTGCAGAGCCTTCCTACCCTCCAGCAGATCAACACTCACCCCCAGCTTGGTGTCACCTGCAAGCTTACTGAGGGTTCACTCAATCCCCTCGTCCAGATCATTGATAAAGATATTAACTGGCCCCAGTACTGAGCCCTGGGGAACACCACTTGTGACTGGCTGCCAGATGGTTATAACTCCATTTCATACCACTCTCTTGGCTCAGCCATCCAGCCAGCTTTTAACCCAGCATAGACTACACCCATCCAAGCCATGTGCAGCCAGTTTTTCCAGGAGAATGCTGTGGGAGGTGGTGTCAAACCATCAACCAGTTCAATTGTTCCAGTCCTGCTTAAGCCTGTAAAGTTTAAAGTTGTTCCTCCTGCAACAATAAGTTCAGCTAACAGAGAGACAATTTTATGACAGGACATTTTCTTCCATTTCTTTTAATTAAACAAAAAATAAAAACTTTCTTATGTTCCTCTAAGTAGAATTATCATTAGGTCATGCCAGTGTCTTTAGTTGAATCATTATTTAAAATCTTACTGATTAGATTTTACTTCTGGATCATTTCCAAGTAAGAGCTGGGCCTGGATGAAGTTCTAAAGTCCTTGAAATTTGGGAAAAGGGATTTTTTTTGTTTGCTTGTTTTGCTTTGTTGGCATTTTCTTTTTTTAATACAGGCTTGTTAGCTCTGTGTTTATAGCACACTCAGCTAAAACTGAGATGTGAGTTCTTGTTTATATCCAAATTTTTCAGACTGAATTTAAACTTCACTGTTTACTTTTATGTCTAAGCCACAAAAACTGTGCTATCTCTTCTGTGATGACCCAGATCCAGTTTAATCCCTGTAAGAGAGCTGTGTTGATTCTCATTTTAAAAAAAGTGTAGTTGTCAGAATGTTAGTGTAAAAGGGCTATACACAATGGAAATTTTTAGATTAAGTTTAAGGAAATTAAAACAAATTTTGGGGTAGAAGTACACAGTTTGAGCAAACACACCTAAATCTAAGTTAGAAACAGATATTTTAATGCTCTAAGTTAAGGCTATATCTAGGTTTAAAGATTTGTCTGATTTACTTCTTTTTTCCTCTCATATTGGCCCCAATCACAGAGTGATGCAGGATAACAGTTGAGACGAATTATGAGCCTCCATACAGCATTGTTCTTGGGGCCCTTGCTCACAGGGCCACAACTTTGTTTAATGCAATTAGACTCGTAGGTTTAAGATACCCATTTACAAAATGGGAAGAAAAATAAGGAGATAAGCAAAGTACCAAAAACATTACCCAGGATAATTGTGGCTGTAATATTTAATCAAAATCAGAAAAAAGAAGATGACAGCCATTTGGAAAGGGGATGGGATTTTCCATGGAAAGACTTTTTTCCTTCTCTGAAAAATAGGAAGCTTCATTTTCAGTTCCTGGTTCTGTGTTATATCACCAAAAAATCAAATGCCCTGTGGAGCTATGTCTCTTGTGTTCCTCAATCACCTCTAAAGGAGTGGAATTAATAAGACTGGCCAAAGTAGATCTTATCAAATATATTAACCTATTGGCTGCTCATTCAAATCATGCATAAAATAACTTCTTTCAATCAAAAGGTCTCAGAACACTCCATAAATATTGCCATCAAACTTATCGATGTTCAGGCTTCACTCTTCTTATAGATATAAATCAGTAAAGTGGAGCATAGAAATTGTACTGGACAAAACAAAGTCACAAAACACACTACTAGCAAATTAAATAATTAAAAATCTTAGGGGGCTCCAAACTCTTAAATCTTAGGCCCAACCATTATAAATTTTTATTTTATCATTGGTCAATACTATTCTACCCCTGCACAGTATTACTCCCCTATGTTTATTTCTTTCAGACTTAAAATTATTGTTGTACAATGTATTGAAAATAATGAATCTAGATGGGAAAAATGATTCACCAACTCACTGAATAGTCTCCTCTCCTTGGAACAGAAGTATTTGCTTTTCCTTTGTTCTTTCTGTAGTAAAAAAATAAAAATAAAAATAAATTATACATTTCAAATATTGAAAACAGAAAACAATTAGCAGCCTCAGACATGCATCTTTATTTCAGATTTAGAGCTCTGATTCTATTACTTAATGGCACAGTTTTACTGAGGCAAAACACCCACAGAGATCAGTGACAGCCTTTTGTGTTGAGTCAGTTCATTGTTTCCTGCGCTTACTTGGCGGGGCCGTGATCCGGCAATGGGATCAGCGGTGCCCACATGGGCTGAGCGGCAGGATCAAAGCTGAGGCATTTTATCCCTGTTTTGTGTGAATTTATACAGTAAGAGGGAAAAGAAGGAAGTTCTTTCAGAAGAGAAAAAAGACAAGGTTGGATTCTAGGGCGGCTGAGTGCTGTAAATTATGTTTAACTCCTTTTTGAAATTCACTGTGTTTCAGACGTGTCCCAGTTGTTATGGCATAGAAGAATGAAGTTCACGAATCACACATTCCTTAAACAAAAATTAATCAATGCAAAGAAAAATTTTCAATTGCTGTTACACACACACACACATATATAAACCTTAAAAAAGGCGGGCTGAAAATAAATGGAAACATTTGGACCAACTTGGCACATAACATATTTAGTATGAGCAGCCATAAGACTGCCAGTCCTTGGCTGTTGCTGAAGAATGCAACTTGATTGGAGAGAAACTACTCAAGGTTTATTTACCTCACTAGTAGTGAAATAATGGTGTCGTATTTTAATGCAAAACCCTGAAAGACAGCCGAAGTTTGATTAGCTTCATGCATTTTTGTGTTTGTGTATGCTGCTGAATCAGACCTTAATGAAAACAGATAAATAATGCCTAGTATTTTTATAATGTACTATACAAAGCAGAATTGGAATAGTGTAGGCAAAACAGAGAAATATGGTCTTACAGTCAGCAAATAAGAGGAAAATGTTTATTATCACCAGAAAAACCAATTGTAGTTTATCACATATTTAAGACATATTTATCTCACCCAGTTTTAGCCATCTAATTCAGATAAATTAGAAGTATAGTTGATAAAATTCCCCCAAATAACCCATGCAGAGAAGAAGGTGTCCCAAAGAGTATTTCAGCTTATTTAAGATCTGCTATGATGTTTCTGTATTGTATAGAGGAAACCTAGAGCAAGTGACCTAATTTCTAACTTATGTAATTCATGTATCTAAAGTTAAACAGGCTGATATTTGACTCAAATTGATCAGGATGTAGACTTCTGAATTAAAAACTTCCTGCAGTAGATATATATTGCCTTAGTTAATATGGGATAAAAGTATGGAAAAGTAACAAATTATCAGAACTGAGCAAAGATATTTTTCAATTTAAATAAAAAGAAATAATCTTTAGAAAACCCAGCGTGTTTTATTTCAACATTTTAAAAATTAAATATTGATGTTTACAAAAAATCAAAATTCAATTTCTCAAATCAAACAAAATATTATATTTGAAAGGAGATAATTTTTTATATTTTTTCAACTAACTAAGCAAAATATTTCAAAACACACCTCACTTTTTTTCCAAAAGTACTTGAGAAGCTAAGAAATTTTTTTTTATGTTTCTTTGGCATATCCAACCTCAGGAATGAAACATACTTCTTTATTATTGCTGCTAAAGTTTTGATGGTGTTAGAATAAAGAATGGTAACTTTTATTGGACCATTTGGTAGCTTTAGAAAAATTTAAAGAGCTATCTTTTTTTTTTTTTTCTCCTATGATATTATTTGGTCTAATAAAGAATATTACTTTTCCCTGCAAACTGTGGTCTTCTTTATTAATACAAGTATATTAGACTATATGAAAAAAAACCTCTAGGTGCACACATTTCAATGATTTATTTAAAGCAGTAATAGTAGAAAAACATGAGAAAGAAACAAAACCGGGTTGTCATCAGCACCTTTTCTGGCATCATAACCTATGAACGACTTACAGGAAAGCTCACAAACCTACTTAGGATATAGTTGTCTGAAATTGTGAAAGCAGAGTAGTTCGCCAACTCTCAAACGTCAGTAAGAATGTGCCAAGTGAAACCATAAATATTTTGCATCTTGGATCTCCCTCTCATACTGTCCTTGAGGTCTGCACTTTAAAACTGGATCTAGGACGTCACCAATCAACACCCCAATTTTCTCTTTTGCTTTGCCATCAAAATATACTTTCAAGTAACCATGCTGTTTTATGAGACGGTACATTTTCCATGTCTTCTCTCCTGTCTGCATCATGGAAGAATCACTAGCTTTTTGGCTCCTCTAGAATTCTCCCTTTCTTTTTCATTTTCACTTTGAAGACAAATATCACAAACATAATCTATCTGACAGCCATCAAGCTATTTGATATGTGGATCAAGACCCACAGGACATAAAGAGCTCCATAAAGAAAGATTAAGTTTAAAAGTGCTGAGATTATATCCTGGCTTTGTTGCAGTTAATGGATATTTGGTATTTACTTCAATAGGGCTATAGTTTTATTCCAGTATGTGTTGCAATTAATTTTAAAATGAGTTTCACTAATTCTAAGTGTGTTTCTAGACCGTTCTATCATTAAGGTAAAGAAAAGTGCTCACACAGGAAGTATGGTGGAAAACAGTTTGCATCTTCGTTCAGGTTCTATCCATTCTTCTAAACATTCTTACTTGAGCTTTGCAGGAAACCGAATCTGAGCAGTCTGTTGAAATTTCCTTTTCCTTTTCCCAAATGTTGCCATTATTTATGGCTTAGTCTCACTTAAAAGTACATGGTCCATACCTTGGGAAAGCACCCCTGGATGTTGATACAAAAGGGCTATTTAAGTGATTAACTAATGTGTTGGATTGTACAGATTACAAAAATTCATCATATGACCAGAGCATGAACTTTTTGTCATCAAGAGGATATGCAGTCGTCATTCAAAACTAAGGTGATTTAGGAAGATGCAGTAGCTACCTGAAGTAATATATAAAATCTTAGGTCAATGCCCAGTAGTTAATCAGATTTTTCTGAAAGTACCAAGTAAATCTGTAAAAAAGTAATCTGTAGACATCAGTTAGACAAAGAAGTTGTGCAGCGGACAATGCTAAAACATGCTGAGGGCAGAGTGACTCTGCACTGGTTTCTGTACCTTAGAGGATCATTTATTTTGTAAAAAATGAGTGTAAAATGGCATCAGTCAAACACTATCTGCTTACATAGGGTTTGTACTATTGCCAAAAACCTCTCTCATTTCTGTAAGTGAATTCTTGATCAGATCTTTACAATGCTATCACTATCTTATATCATCTTTGTCAAGCTTTAAATTATCACACAATATAGTAAAGAACTGGATTGAGTAAGGCAAAATTCTTAGCTAAGTGATCAAAGTCTCATTCACATAGACAGTAGTGCTAGAGAAAAAAAAAAAAAAAGGAAGAATTACATCCTCAGGTTGAAACTACCAAAGATTCAGCCTAAGATTAAGAAAAAGATCAAAAACAAGTTAGTAAGTTTTAGTGCTCAAGTTTTTAGCTGTCTTTCTAAGACTTGCTAATGGGAATATTCAAAGAATGGCTTTCAGAACTTTTTTTTCTTAAAATATATACTTGATTTTGAGATATTCAAAATGTCTTGCAATTGACATCAAAGATTAATTTACCTAGTAAATATTTTTTTTCAAAACTCAAAGAGCAATTACCCATGGTAAATTTCCGTGGGATTCCTTTCGTCAACCTTAAGTTCTTTAAATATTAACAATTCTGTGCTGACTTTGAGGTCTGTGGAGAGAAAAGTAGCTCCAAAGGGTGAATCACCTATGTTAGAGACCTTTCACAGCAAAGGATGAATTACACTTTTCAAGGTTTCTGTTTCTCTTCAATGACTATAGAAGAAGCCTAGCTGAGTAGCTTAGACCACATACAGCTTAGGCTGTATTTAATACAGGCTAGATTTAGGCAGCTGATGTTGGATAACATTATTTCCACCCTGCCTATGCGTAGTCAGTTTTAAAGTGCAGCATACTCAGCAGGTCTCACTGAAATCAATTACCGCACATTAGGTTTTCATTATCCAGCTTTAGATTTAGGAGCCTATGGCCAGGGCATGGCTATCCCTTTGCAAGCAGTCATGCCTGATGTACATACTACTGTTGCTTGCCCTCCCTCTGCTCCACAGCAATTTGTTGCTCCTTTTCAGTCACAGGTTACCATCTCACCTCTGCCAGCAAAAAAGGTCATGTGTGTGCTCTTCCTAATCCCTTCCAGGCAGGTGGGTGGGCAAGCAGGTTACCCAGAGGACAAAGGTATTTGTAGTGCACCTGGCTGACTTCATCTGATATGGACTTGAAAGCCCCCCCACAGTTCCTCCATCCTGCAAAGCAGCAGGGGAATTACCCTGAGAGCTGAAAGACAGATTGGAGGCAAAAAAACACATTTGCAGGTAGTGCAGCTACATCCACAAAAGGACAAGATCTTTAGTATTTTTCTTTATTTTAAAGAGGGAATAAAAACATTTTTTAAATATATAAAAATATATATTTTTTAACTATATATAAAAAAATATATATTTTAAACTATATATAAAAGTTATATGTATAAATATTGAAGATATTTACGACAATAATTCAAAATCTCCTATTTGACATTTGAAATATTGTGATTGTGCAGTTATTAGACTACAGGAAAAAAAATATGGGGGTAAATAAATATGTTATTTTTAGCAAAAAATTGGAGTAAAAATGGGGAAAAGGTGTATTTTACACTCTAAGGATAACAGCATTATTCTTTCTAAGTGGCCCTTTGTCCTTAATCAATATTCTACTGAAAAAAAACCAAGAAAGGATCTTATTAAGAGAAATAATTGACACAAACTTCTAAAGCACTGAAAAACAGATGATACACTTTCTCATTATGAATGGTTATAACAATTATCTTTTGAGGTAGGATTTGAATGAGTCATATAGAAATTACTGCTTCAACTTCCACACACTGAAGCCTTTTCTTATTTATTTTGACCTAATTTAAAATTAGAATTTCAATTGTGTCACAACCAGCTACTAGAACATTTTGTTCTATCTTTTATGAATGCATGCAATTATGAATACATATTCAGTAAAACATTACTGTGGAAGAAGTAATTTTATTTCAAACTACTGCATTTATTATGAAAAACTTATATGAAAGGTCGTACTTTTGTACATGAATAATCTGTCTTTGAAGAAACAGTAAGGGTGGTTTTCAGCAGAGTAGTGATGTTATAGTTTTCAAAGCTTTTAATGTATTTAATATGACACTTTCTGAAAAGTTTCTCATGTTAGTGAGAGGGTTCATAAGCAAATGCATTTGGAAAAGTGGGTTATAAATGTCATAGTGAGCTTTCAACTTAAGCTGTCTTGCATAATATTAATTAAGCATGAACATTAATAGTATTATGCCACAACAATATCATGACAAAGAAGTAAGTCAGCAGGCTTCCTTTTTTGGCAGCGGTAGTCCCATTACTAAAGCCTATGAATTGTTTCATTAGAAATACATAGCACATTTAAATTTTATTTTATTTTAATCCAATTTTTCAATTTTGTTAAAAATTACAGTATTGGAACAGAAAGGATTTATATTTATGAGTATGTGAATTTAAATAACCAGAAAAAGAAGTGATAGCAACCTGAGTCTACTTTTATACTCCTGAGTCTATTGTTTTTGAATGTGTTGGTGATTTCATTTCTATTCCTTTATTGATAGTTACTATTAAGAAATTCTCCAAAGTCATCTCTCTCAAAATATTAAAGCATACTTGAGGCTGTTGATTAGAAAAGTTACTTTAATCTGACAATGACAATACAGGGCAAGATGCTGAAAATGAAAAAGTTTCTTTTGCTCCCTGGCTGTCTATGCAACTTTTTCTCTGAAATAAGTTATATTTGCCTCACATTCCCTCTAATGCTGATTTCCCCTGACTTCTCTCATGAACAGTTTTTTATAGAAATGGTCAGTACCTGTGTCCACAGTCTTCAGTTACCAAAAGGAGCTGCCTTACCAGCAGGGAATGTTCTTTTATGCTGTGCTGTGCCCAGGGTAAACAATTATTTTAAACCAAGTATCTGTGCACTTCACATTTTATGTTTATCTTTGCAAAACCATGAGGCTGAAGATCACAGGAGAACTTGTTACAAAACAGACAGAACACCTGCACATCTCAAAGAGAGCTGCTTAAGACTTCTTTAGCAGAAAATTTAAACCAAATGAAAAACGAAATCCTTCATATTCTAGATATTTGACATTGAGAAACAGTCGGAAACCTGCAAGTCTGTCCCCTCTGAAAGTTATCATACACACAGAGAGCAGGGAACTGTGAAGAGACTAATCTGTTTCCAGGAGCAGATAGACTGGCCTCTTGAAATGATACATCAAGTACATTATTTATATTTTTTTGCTGTATCGTAGGTATGATGGCAAGAAGGCAGGAAGGACAAAAACGTGCAGTGGCAGCCCAAGTGCTGGCTAGCTGGTGGAGATTACCCCACCAACACAGTAAAAGTGCTTAGGGGGTGCGGTGTCCTTCCAGTCGGGGTGCCTGGCTCTGCCCCGGTGCGCCGCGGTGCGGGGCGGCTGCCGGCCTGTGCGCCCCCTGCCCAGCGCAGGGGGGAAGGGGGCTCAGAAACAACCAGGGAGGTGTAGAGGTTCGGTGGAAGTGGATGCCACTGTCCTACATGTAAAAGTCTCTCTTGCCTGTGTAGAAATGAAAAGTGATTGATTTATTTATTAAAGTTCAGTAAAAGAGAACACAGGCAAACGTGGAGGGGGTGTGTGCAAAAGATGAGAAGAAAGGTTAGCAGTTTTAAGAGAGGGTTAGTCAGAAACAGAGAGAGAAAAACAAGTTTATGCTGAGGAAAGTTAAAACTGGCTAAATTATCTTTCTATCCCTGTGATGTGGAGAGTTATATAGTTGTATCAATAGAATTTGGACTGTATGCATAATAGCTACTTACAGAAAAAATAACAACAAAAATCCATTTCAGATGAAACTTTAAAATGTTATTGCAATATATCGGGCTTGCATTTTATCCCAAGTGTCATTTGTAGAATTCAGATTGCATTCCTGGGTCCACTTTGAGTATAATCATCATTACATTTCTCACCGTAAGCTGCAACATTTGGCTGGGCTTGTACCATTCCTACTGTACTCAGCCCAGGCTAACTATTGATTGCACCGTGCTGTTAGCCTCCTCTCTGGAGAGTTCCGTATGCAAGGAGAGTTAAAAGTAGAGACCAAACAAGAAAAGACAGTTTCAGATTGCTTTTAAAAAGAAAGGTGATACTTAGTAAGGTGCAGTTTATCTTTTGAATGAGGATAGGAGGACAATGCACGAGCCTTGGACCTCATTGATCTTCAGTGTCTTTTTCCTTATACTTTTGGAGAGTGCTGAGTACTTTCAGAGAGATGCAGATGAGATGCAGATGTGGATTCTTCTCATCTGCATCTGTGATTTCTGTGTTTTCTAAAAGTGAGGCATGAGGTGTTCAATAGCTTTTCTCATAAAAAATATATTCCTTGCAGTATCTGCCACAACATTAATGAAAAACACATAATATCCAAAAAGACTGGTGGGATTCATATTAAACAGGAGACACTTACATTGTAAACATTTACGTACATAGTCACTCCAGATTCCACTTGCAACTGGCATTTTTGGACATGAATCACTGATCTATTTTACATGTCAACTTTAGGACAAGATGAAACGTGCCCTAGAAGTGTTTGAGGTTTTTGTTTCTTTCTTTTTTTCTTTTTCTCTTTTCTTTTTTTCTCTCCCCCACCCCACCACCACCCCATCACTCCCCACTGCCAGGAAATAGAATACATTTCTGGTTCAGATCCTGTTTAAGAGTGATTAACATTTAGTCAAATGACCCCCATTCATTTTGTTTTGAGTGATATGGAGTTATGAAGGACAAGTACTGTTTACAGCAATGTTTCTATTACAAACACCAGTCTATTTGCTACTATAGCTCCTATTATACGTTTCTACTCTTAAAGTTTTTACTGAAAAGCTGTAAATTAAAAAACAAAAATAATCAAGGTTTGTTCCATAGAACTAGTGATTTAGTCCAATCTTATAATAAGCACAGGAATAGCTCCCAGACTTCTTATTTCAGACTGCTTCATAGCAAGTCATTTGCTGGACCTACAGCTACCAAGGGTGCAAAGGCTCCTGCCATATTCAGGGTGCCAGTGACATGCCTGGAATCACAGAGTGGAAGATCATTCTTCAGGAAGGTAAGTGATCTTCACCTTTCTTTTTTTTCCCCCAATGTTTCGTTATTTGGAATAAAATTTCAGTATCCTTCCAAGGTACATTTGAAATTTCAGTTCCCCAGATTTTCCCAAACTTCTCAAAGTTTCTAAACAGCACTCTAATCACAAATTAGATTCAGAGACATCATCAGCTTGTAGGATTCGGTTGCTGGTCACTCCTCCAACAGCCTTAAAAATGTTAAGGAATTTATACTGAGTTTTCTTGCAAGAAACTGTAAAATTGAGTAAGATTTATAGAATGCCAGTAGATTGCTAATTGAAAAATTGTTATTTTTTTCCCATGAAATTTTATATGAGCACTTATTCTGTGAAGTACAATTCATTTTCCTGGATTAAATTTAGAAAATTATGTAGAAGCTCCTACCACATGGTAGGTACATTGCGGTACTATGTGAAACTGCGGAATTGTAAACTCAGTGTTGAAATCACAAAGTTGATTACATTCTGCAATTTAATTCAATGAACAGAAATGAGGTTAAAAGGTTTTGGAATTTGTTTGTAAAATCAAATTTTCCTGGGCTACCAGTAAATGCTCTCATGAAATCACGCATTGCTATTTCGCCTTGTCAGCTGCAGTGGTTGTGCCAGTAGCTGTCACAGTTTTTATTTCACCATCAACAGATTTAGGGATTAGTTTTACTGACCATTTGCTTCTTTCCCCACAGTTTTGAAAAATATTTCAGGTGGTTTATTTACAGCTTTAGATGTTTTAATGTTGGTTAATTTTTTTGTTCCCCCAGGTTTTTAGATAGATCCACTGTTACCCAATTCTGCTAAAACTGATTTACTATTCCACATTCATGATCGGTGTATCTTCCATTAAGAACCTCTCTTTATTGTTTAAATTAGGTTTGGAAGGTCATAGTCATTCCTAAGTTTTTTTCTAAAAGACAGAAGTAATTTGCTTTTAGTAAGACTCTTTCAGTTATAGTGTCTATCTTAAAAGAAAAAAAAAATAGTTGCATGCTATACATGAATATCTTTGATACTACAGTGTTCCTGATACATAAATAGGGTCTAATTCACACCTAACTGTGGTTAAATGCTGACTTTTTAGAAGTGTTCATTATAACCTCAGCTTATTAACTCAGAAGAAAAACAGATGACATGGAAAGTGTGATGTAAGCACTCAGAGCTAGATCTGAGGCTTAATGAAAGTAATGGCGAAGTTCCTATTGACTTTAATGGTCCATGATCTGAGACTCGGGAAGAAGGTTGCTTGTCGAAGGTTTGCAGAAGGTTTTTTATTACCTGTGTAAGACTTTGACACAGCCTGACAGGCTCAGACTTTTGTAAATGTCTTTTATTCCAGGCACTGCCTTATGAATGTTGCATATTCTCGTGACTGCAGTCCCTCCTGTGTTTCTCACTGTCATTTTTATAATATGGCACCTATTCATGTAACAAACCTATATGGAATAGAAGAGTAGACTGCAAAAAAGCAATGGGAACGCAGTGACATTTTCTCAGACACTAGTGAGGTCAAAGATCAGCGTCTCTTCCCTTTCATGTGACTTTGATAGCATATTCAACATCTGTTATGAATTCTGTATCATCTGTGCTACAGGAAGCAGAACATAAAACTATGCACATTTTAAAGTCTTGCACTTCTTTAACTGTTAATTGATAATGCTTTGCAGTGCTCATGGCTTCACAGTAGTACCGCTTGTAATTGCCAGTAAACTACAGACAGAGTGAAAGTCTTCCCACTGGCTTACACACACACTGTCGTTCAGAGGCAATGACAAGAATGATTTCTGTCCAATTAACGTTGAAATATATACCTCCTTAAGTTGCAAAAATTCAGATATAATTGGATGGGAAGGAGCTTTTATTCCTGTGACTGTGTCGATGCAAAGCAACAGCTGAATTCCAGCCTAGCTGCAGAAAGACCTTATCAACCTACTGTCTGAGGCTGATGAGTTTTTCAATTCCACTCTGCTAGTCTGCTAACAATAGACACTAAAGCTTTAATCTTATTTATTTATTTGATCTTGCCTACTTTAACTGGATAATTGTTGGTTGTTAACTTTATTTGGCTTTTTCAATTAGTTTGATTTTTAGAAAATTTTCAGATGCTGGGCTGGATTTTGTCTATTACTGTTTTACAGAAAGGGGTGATTCACAGAAATCAATACTGCTTAACGTACTGTACTTTAAGGGTTGGATCCTGCTCCCATGAACTTTTATAGGAATTGGTTTAGGCTTATAATCACAGATTCAAAAATATACAAAGATAAGAAAAATTCACCTGAAAAAATGTTAATTTTTTTGAGATTTATATTACAGTGGAGGCACACTTCACAATTCTCATCATTAATGAATCAGACACATTAAAAAAGAAAGAGAAGGAGCCAGTTAGAACTCCAACTATTTTGCCAGAAAAAAAGGAGAAAAAGAAGAAAAGGGAAAAAAGAGAAAGAGAAGTGGGAGGGAGAGAAGAAGAGAGATATTCTGGTTGTCCTTGGCTTCTTAAATTAAGAACTTTGTACTTGGCTGGACTGGGAATCATTTTTGCTGGTAATGTGTTTTTTTTCTGGCTGGGAAATGGGTTAAGAATCTCTTTCCCTGGCAAATTCTTTCTTTTTTAGGGTAGCTAGTTTAAAGAAACACCCTTGTTTATTCTGGCTGTGCAAATCTGCCTGTTGTAGACAGAAGAATCAGAAAGAGAGGGATGTAACAGCACATCTGCAAGTGGGTGATCAATCACGGGCACATACTGCAGACAGAAATAATGTTTAAAAGTGTTAGCAATGATCTGGTGATATTGTAGATCTATTTTTCTTTCAGAATATGCACATCCAATACATCACTACTGAGAAGCTTTACTTTCTTAGCCAATGTAAAATTATTTCAGTGCAATACCTCTGATAAACTTTCATTTGTAGATTCCTGTTTTATCTTCAAAAGAAGAGAACAAACATCTTTCATTACTTTCCTCATCACCCACCCTCCCCCAAACTGTGTATTGATGTCCTTGACAACATAAGACTAAAATTCTGCATTAAGCAGGAAGGAACAATCCAGAATAATTAAAAGAAAGCTGCATCCTTGCATTTCCATGCAGCCTTTGGAAAGCTCATGCTGCGAGAAGAATTTCTAACCATACATAGAGGACTGTGAATTGCACATGATAAATAACTGTGTAATCTCCTCCAACTTCTCCCATGGAGGGGTTGGAAGGAGCAAAAAATCCAATCTTCTGGTCCAAATGTTGACAGGAGGAGGGAGGGATGAAGTAACGTTGTCTTTTCTATCCTTTTAGTCCCATGAAGGGCACTGCATGCAAGCTGCCTGCAAATAGAGGTCTTTAGGTTTTGAGAGAGTGCAACTATTTAGGGAGAGGGCATTGCTAGAATGGAGAAATGTTCCTCCCCACTGAAAGCCACAGGCATTTTCTTTACATAGTTACTGTTGATATTGGCAGAAGTGCTTTGCACAATTCCCACTCTGCACCTGTAAATTCCCCCGAGGCACGTTTGAAACCTTAGGGGATGGCCAGATGGGGACAACACATGGCCATGGTCTGGGCCTATGTGCTGGTGAGATGCTTTTCCAAGCATACCTCAAGGTCGATGAATCCACGGGACAAACATCCACAGAAGTCCCTGTGGGTTCGTGGGGCTGTGATCCCTGCTGGCTCTGTGGGTGTTCGGACCCATCCCCCCCACATTCCTCAGCACATGATGCAGTGGAAACTGTGGCTCGAGCCTGCAGATCTTTCTGCCTGACTTTTGGCCATCCCATGACTTTTTTCCATGGGAGGATGTTAGCTGAGCCAAAGTGTTTAACTGAATCTGGCAATTCTCAGCTGTTTGCTGGCAGCCACCAATTTGGTGAATTGACATAATTTGTGACACTCTCAGTGTGGGATCCTAAATGGAGACGTTTTTATTCTAAAATGGATTAGCTCAGCTCCTGTGAAGAAAAAAAAAGGAAAAAAAATGTTTTCCAGGGCTAATTATTTCTTGTGCCTGAAACGATGACACAGGCGGTATAAAACTGTGGGAGGAAGTGGAAAACCACTGCTCCTAAACAAGACAAACCAAGACTGCCCACGCCCATTAAAAATTCTAGGAAACAGGGACAAAATCCACAGTCTATACTGTAACCTTAGCACCGTGCTGTGCTGTCAGTAAGAGATAGTACGCAATTACCTAGGGAAAGAGCAATTTCTTCCTGTCTTTCCTGCAACTTCTTTTCTTTGGGAGAAGAAATACTGCTTTTTCCTTGTGTTTCCCTCCCATCTTCAGCTGTTTTCTAAAGTCATTGCTGCTTTGACATATTCAAATGAATGTTGCATGCCACAGCGGCTACTCTAGCTGCCAAACGAGACACGGAGCTGGAACTACCATAGTTTTGGATGTCTCCTCATTTAATGGCTTCCCCTTGAAAGCCGGCTTTTGGTCCCTCCCTTTCTCATGGAACACGAGCGATAGTTTGAGCCCTTGCTCGGTAAAGACTGCCACCATCAGAACCTAATAACCAAATGCTGCCCTTGAAAAGGTTCAACACTCAGGGAAGGCACACTACAGTGGAGTAAAAATATCACTAAATAGCTCAGCATTCACTCCCTACAGAAATGCTGTTCTGGCAGCATTCTCCGGCTGGCAGTGGCCAGTGGGCAAAGTGTTTCCAGAATACTGGGGGTTGTATTTCCACCTCTCTCCTGCCTTGCCATAGCCCCAGGCAGATTTATCAGAAGTTTACAGTATCCGTCTCAGTTATTTCAACTGATTCTGAGCCCAGAATTTTCTTTGTCTTTATGAAATTAATTTCACTGTGTTAAAAAGTATCAGGTGTTCATCTTTTGAAAGAAATTTAAATCGTTTGTGGTCTGGGATTTTATTTTTTTGCTTTCCATTTAGACATGAGAATAACATGAAAAATGCTGGCTGGAGTCTAACATAAGTACAGTCAGGACAGCAGGGGAATGAAGCGAAGGGAAATGAGTCTTGCAGTGTTTTCTGTTTAGCTATGTATTTTCCTACTAAAAATCATTACAGTTGTATGCTTGGCATGAAGATAGCATATTATACCAAAAACAGAAGGCTACTGGCCAAATCTTCTGCCATTCATATCCCGTACCAACTCATCAAAGTCTTGAATAAAATGATGCACCAACATCAATCAACAGTAACACCTCTGAAATGAAAACTCACATGTTTTCTCACATGGACACTGATGTAACATGGAAGAGAGTTGACACAAAATAAATACGGGACTGACAAAACTATTGCTATTTGACCATGTACAGTCTTCCCAGTGTGTCAGCTTTCTAATCAATATCAAATCAAAAGATGAAATACAGGTAAAATACAGAATTCAAGTACTTCAATAACAATGGCAAGACAAAGAGATTAATACATCTCTCTGTGTTTTGTTCCACTTAACTATTCTTAGTTCTCTTTATTACTGTGTCCTTTTACAAGCTTACCAATCTTTTTTTTCTTCTTCAGAGATTTGAGTTGTCTATCACTGAAAAATATGTATCCAGGCAAATTTTCAATTCAGAAAGGAGATTAAGCCAGAGAAATGCCAACATTTTATTCAACAATAAACTATGTTTTCCCAAAGATGAAGGGCATTTTAATTACCCTTTAGGATACCAAATCTACAGTTATAGATCACTGCCACATGAATATCAACAACAAGATAATCACTAAAAGTTTATATTTTGATTTTTTTTTTATTTAAAAATATTTTGTAATATAGTATGCTCTTAGTATTTGGTCTTTTGATTCAGTAAGTCTGTTACATCATATAGACTGCTAGTTGCTTGAGTGATTTAAGTACTCAAGTTCATTAAATTAGTGCTATGCTGTGAAAAAAACAAATTCATATTATTCCTTATGCATTTCTGAATATATAATTGATGTGTTCAAATTTTCACCATGTCTCTTATTTTCTGGAGCTATTCCTCTGTGAGATTAGTTTTCTTCATTCTGAATGAGAAACTATGAAGCACTTTAGTGGCTACTAACAAATGAAAAATTAAATCTGGAGTCGAGTATGACTGTTTTGCTAGAAAGAACAGGGGGAATCTTACGCAACAGTCTCTACTGCTTGTTTTCAGACACTATCCAAGTCTCTCTGCACTTCGCTGTGTCTGCAAAATCCATAAAATCTCTGTGTCATCTTAATTTCTCCAATATTCTCTGTGTATGAGCCTGACTTGTGTGAAGTGAAACTATATCTTAAATAAATTTTCTTTTAGTGTACTACAGATTGAGGTGATTGATCCTCTTTTCCACATCAAAGCACATTCCTCTGTGGTAATTTGTCTCTCCAACTCCTCCTCACAGTCTATCCTATTAGTAAGATTTCTTTGCCAGAAAAGTTTTCTGAAATATGCATATAGGTCAACTGTATATTTTTTGTCCATTATCTAACCATCATTTCTATTGAAGTTAATTTTCTGATTAAGAAAACTTGCCTAGTATGTTAAGGAACATAATGATTCATTTGGATGTCCTATTACAGGGAGACAGTGACCCAGTTAAACTTACTTAAGATTTCAATATAAGATTGAAATATTTCTATGGTTTTACACCTCTAGAAGTGCAATCATAATTTTAATTAGATTTGATATCTTCTATGTTTACGAAATTCACTCTTCTGTTGGATCTATACCCAGCTTAAGGCTTCACAGCACTAGAGAGGAACCTCAAGAGCAAGGGCCCTGTGCTAGGCTGTGGTTATATCATTTCTGCCACAGGGAGGAAAAGGTGAGAAGTTGCTTGGAAGACCATGGAGAACAGGTCTTTATGTTCTTGCTCACATCCAGAGGCTGCAAAATGCTGAAAGTCCCAATCAGTGTTGCTGCTGAGTAAGGTAACTGTGCCAAATATTAGCTAATAGCTCACAACTCGTCATTTAGTGACAGCAGTATTACTTAACTTGATGTCCCAGAGCTTTGGCTCAGGTGAAGTAGGCAGTCTGACCATAGTGATTTCACTACCGCTAGCAGTCTGCTTCCCAGGAATGCTGCCTCTTTGTTTCTGCCTGGAATTAACCCTGACCAAATAAGATTTATGTTTTCTCCATTTTCAAACAAGCAAAGACATTTCAAAGTTATTTTCATAATCTCAGTCATTTATTCAGAAACTAGAGGATAAGCATCATTTAAGTAGTACATGTCTACATATACATTCAAATACATAGATTACTTGATCTGACCTTTCTTACAATAAAAAGGGGGGAAAAAATCCTGAAAAAAATAAATACTTTTCCCAAAACATAATATTCAAATGTAACAGTTTGTGTTAAGGACCCAGCAGAGATCATTTTATTTAGCCTAACTTACAGAGAGTAATTGAGTTTACATAGTAATAAACCCATAGGTTCAGATAATCCAGGCATATATAGGTCAAAATACTCACCAAGGAACAATAAAAGCATGTCACTTCTGTTAGCTGATCCTTTAGAAGCTGTCTTCTTGTCATTTCAGGCCTGGATCTTCTGGTTTTCAATGGAATTGTTCCATTTTATCTGAGATGTAAAATTCTTTGAAATGGAAATCCTAAATCATTACCTCTTGACAGCTTCAAAGGATTGATAGCCCACTTTGAATCTCTTTGAAGTACTTATTTCAAATTAAAAAATAAGTTACCCTGAAAGAAGACAATTATACCTTGAGCAATAGACACCCTTTTCCTTCTGAAAGGTTTCCTGGTCCATGAGCATCTTTGAAGTATATATTGTTCACCAATTGTACCCCAGAGTTCAACCAGTAACAAACGCTCCCTTGTAATATAGAGATGCAGCCTCATATTGTAATAGTCAAAGAGGAACTACAATTCGTTTTAGTCACTATGTACAACGTTGTTCCAAATAACCAAAATAATTTGAGGAAGTCAGCTATTACAGGAATAGCAACAAGAAGATGTCTTTCTAACTCTTAACTTCATCTCAGAATACAAATAGTAGGATTATTTCAGCTAGTAAAAGTACGATTACTTAATCAAAAAATAACTCCTAAAATTCAAGACCAATAAGTCCTATATTGGTTAAATTCATGTTCGGGGGGGAGGTGTTGTTTCTGACACTTACACTTCAAGACTAGAGTAACAAAATCTCAGGGCTGAATTTTTATGTTCTTGACTTTATTTCTAGAAAACAGTACACGAAAGATTGTGACCAACTTAGATTTATGGGTTGTTTTCTTCTGCTCCAATCCTTGATGTGTTGATTGGGTTTACCCCATTTTTAGTTGTAAAATTAAAGAGTAGGGGTGAAGTAAGCATAGTAAAGAAAAATCTAAAGCAAACATAATGAATATAATTGATAACCTTTAAATAAATAAATAGCCCTTTTTTACAAAAGTTCAATATTATGATAATTTTTTACAGATTTTCATGATCCAGGCATACAGGGGAAATTAATTATGTATTTAAGTGGAGAGTTGAAATGGTCTTTCTTCCCTTTTCTCACAGTATGTTTGGGAATCCTAAATATAGCAAATGGCCTGTTCATCGAAATCCCTGATCATTCCTGACTGACATTGATTTTCAAAGTTTCCTTGCCACGTAACATTTTCAGTGTGTTTAGAAGAGCCATCAGACTTGGTTGGACTGCAGAACTGATAGCAAAAGAAGAACAGGCACATCATCTTTCCCGTGCAAGCCATATGCTTGTTTCAAAACAGAGTTAATTCCAGCTGATTTGCAAGTGTATGCAATTGGCAGGTTAGACTCCTGACTTTCATGGCTGGTAAAGAAATACAGAGAAAGTTGGACCTTATATCAGGAGAATTCATGCCTCCTTAAGAGGAGGTACGCAGCTGGCAGGCATCAAACATACTATGATCTGGCTTTTACTCAAGAAACATTATCTTGACAGTATATAAAATATCTTTACAACCCACTCCCTAGCATTCCCTTTCAGGGGAAATTCCTAGAGAAGATGACAAAATAAAAGCCATTCAGGAGGTATTTCATACTTTATCTTCCAAAAGGAGCAAAAGGGAAAAAAAAAAAAAAAATCTCCCTAGTCCAATTCTTGATCCCACATACTTTGGTAAAATTACATGTAACAGTACTGAAATTACTCAAATTATGCTACTGCAGACCCTGCAGATCAAGATCAAAATGTCATTCAGTGTATCTTAGTCCATTTTGCTGGTGTTGGTAAGGTTAACCCATTTATCCAGATTACTGCTGTTTTTTTGAATTAGGAACTGATTTACTGAAACGAAACAATTTCTTTCTAACTGTTAAAATAGTAACACACAGGTAGAGCATGAGGAACATAAAACAATATGCCTTTATATTAAGCATGATAAAGGAAATACTTTATCTAATGAACTGATGTTCAAATAGCGATGTCCAAATGCTGATCTTGCTATTCATTCCAATAGTGACAGTAATAAGTAACACAAAATGTCAGGTCAAGATGAATATCATGAAAGTCAAAGGAAAATGAATCCCACAGCATCGTAGAAAACTTAACATCACTTACAAGGCACTGACTAAAAATAAACAAGAGACGGGATGACATGAAGAAATGTCTTCATCTTTCATTGTTTTTCCTCTTCCATACATAAAAAGAAGCACAACTACATGAATTCATACTTGGAGTTGGATAAAATTGGCAAGTCCACTAAGCACGTGAGCAAAATGTTACTACCAAGACATAAAACATAGATACTTCTCTTAATTTCTATGGGATCCAACTGGCTTTTTTATTTGAAAAAACTCCACTAGGAGCTCCCATGGAAACACACGTTATTTTAGGACTAATCAAGCTGAACTTCAAATAATGAAGTCAATTATTTGAAGCTTGTTCAACGGAACTGGCACAGAGAGGGAGATCCAAGGGTACTAAAAGCTTCTTGTAAATATAATGCTATCAAAAGGGAAGGAATCTAGAGTGTCTTTCTTTGCCCCTAATAGAATACCAGTTTTCTTCTGAGTGCTACAGACAGAAATAACATGTTGCTGGATGTCACACAAGTACTTCTGAAAACCAAACCTCTGCTTACCAGTATACTCCAGAGTATGGTGAGAGGTCAGGAGTTACAACAGCAAAAATTTCAAGTGACTGGACCAAAAATTTCTGTTTATGTGTATGAGAGGGTCACTGACCTCAGTGTACTGAAACCATTTAATACCTGGTGAGGGTCTGCCCGGTGTTGTGCATCCACTCTGATTTGTAAAAAGGCGCACCTATGACACCAGCTGTTCCAGGTTTGCTCGCATTAGGGTGTGAGTAGGGACTTTTTTTGAAGCTAAAGTTTACAAGCTAAAAATTAGAAAGCCCATCAGACTGAAAAAGTGGATGATAAACAGTAGCTTTTTTGGTTACCAGAAAACTCTTATCAGTTGGAGGAACTGCAAGATACAGCATGATAGTTTCCAGTGTGAGGTGTGGGTGGTTCCTGTAGCCATTCTTTATTGTTGGAGGTCATTCCTCTTGTTCCACCATCATTTACGTAGTCTAGTTATCATCACCTCTGTCTAGGTGCTTTTGAAACATGGTCAAGTCTCTCCTGAAAGCCCAAAATTGTCTCCTCTCTGTAATTGTCTCCTCACACACCTGAATTACATGGCAAGTAAATAAAACAAGGACAACTGTGTTTAAACAGTTTTGCAGTTTTCCCAGCTCTAACTCTGATTGCTCATACACAGCCTCACTCATTAATCACAGCCTCCCTTTTTCCCCCTTTGCTTCTTTCTGTTTTAGCTCAGCTCTATCTCAAGTATTATATGAAAAACCTCTCCAAGTGTCTTCCTAATGTGCCACCAATCCTACAAGCACACAGATTGAAAATGCTTCAGAAAATGACAGCAAGTAGAAAGACATAGCTAACTCATTTGAGATAATGTAGAGCTGTTTTCCATGATACACGTTTAGTTCATGTCTGTCATATGGAATAGCTCCTGCAACAGAGTTATCTCATTTCCTATAGGAAACACATTCCTAAAGTGATGGATGTTACACTGTTAATATTTTCCTAATATCCAACCTGTAGATTTTTAATTAATTTGATCCTAATACTATTGGATACATCCCTCCACGCTATAACTTCACTTTTTGTACACATCTCACAAATACCTAGAGATTGCTTAGACCAAATCCTCACTGAAACTATCCTGATTTAAACCAGATGAGTATCTGGCTCTTTATGTCTACTAAAGCAATCATTTTAAAATCTTTCCACACAGCTTAGTCTCTGCAGATCTCTGTCCTCTTGTGTCTATTTTCCTGACTGTTTCTATATTTTTAAAATATTTTGTTCTATTTCGTTTTAATTTATTTTCTGTAGGTAAAGAATGAAAAGTACTAGGGCAGATATGGTCACTCTTTGGTAATATGGAATGGAGCTTTCCTCCCTCTGTCTGTTGATGTGACATCTCTGTTAACGTAATATATTCTACAATTCTTTAGCTGCCATTTTGCATATGCTAACCTTGTCCATTATTAGAATTCCAAGTGGTATTTTAAAGTATTTTTCCCTTCTAAATTTCTCTTTCCCTTGAATAGTGGTGGTTGGAAAAACTTTTACCTCCCAGGTATAATATGATGATGCATCATTTGTTTCTGCTCTCACTTGTAATTTTTTCTGAGGGAGAGAACATTTGAATTCATAAACCTGGGGCAAATCAAGATTTACACAAGAGCTGGTATAACATAACCATGCTGAAACAGTAGCAGGTTTATGACTCTTGATGAACAAGGTCTACATTTGGTATGCTTTAAAATGCATTCTTTTAGTTCGTGCTCAACATACTTCTCACACTTTGAGTGCACAGATTGCTCAGCTGTACCCAGTTGCCACAACTGATTTACATCCAGATATAGGGCAATGGACTTTGCTTCTCCTTATGTGTAGCATAAATACTTGCCAATCCCTGTGACTGCCAACCCCAAATTTTAATAATTTCTTTTGTTTAAATTTTACTGTGTTTTTGCTTTATGCCATTAAACAATAGTCAGTTGATTTTTAGCAGACTTCATGACTCATTCTGTGTAATGTTATCCATTTGGTTTTCTTTTAAAGCAACATATATTGTTCCACATACTTAATACATAGAGTATCTCTGACATATTTTGACAGTCCAGTTTAGCCTTACTCTAAGGTTAGAGTTCCTGGTATTGTTCAGCTGACTGTTATGGCCTGGAGATATCTGGCAAAGACCTCAGGTACAACCCAACTCACTGAAGGCATAACATGATCTTAGCCCAAGTAACTCTGGCTGGCAAGGTCATGACAATAACTGTTAGTGTAACCGGTCCTAAAACACACTCATGAATCTCGTCTTGTGCAATAACTTCAGGTTTTAAGCTTGGCTATATCTCATGGGAGAGAAGAATGATGGATGCAAGATCCCTGCAGGAAAATTAACTTCCAGGTAACATCCTCGAAGTTCTGATAGGTTCTTATAAATGTCCCTGAACCTTTCAGGACTTTGGAAGCTGTTCCAGGATCAGAGTTCTCAGCTTCTCAGAAACATAGACAAAAATGAATTTTGTGGAAGTAACAGAGCAATGACTGGAAAAGGAAGACAATACGACTGTAAGGAATAATACGTACCCCTGAGAGAGAGCCGAGAGGAGTCATTTGGGTTTCTGAGAAAGAGAGGGAAAACAAGGGAAGAGCAAAAGGAGTTTCATGGAAGAAGGAGACATAGAATTTAGTAGCATTTTAAGGGACTGCAGAGAAATTCAAAGGTATTTGGATTATTGGGAACTCCTTGTCATTCTTCCCCACTCCGCTTTACCATTGTCCCTTCCACTTCCCGTTTCATTTAGGAACAGGATTTGAACTTAGACAGATTTCTTTCCAAAATCCACTTTCTTTCTTTGGAGCAGCCCTTTATCCACCATACCTTCACTTCTTGGACAGACACAACGAGGCCACACGTCAAAAGGAGGAGTAGGATCTGCTCTAACTGAGCAGAAGAGAAACAGACAGAGAAAGGGACAAAATAGTGGGAGTTTCAGCTCCTGAGGCTGCAAGTCCTGAAGAGAGAGGCTGAGTGTGGCTGCTGCAGCCTCCATACGGGATCGCATCCCCACAAAAATAGCCATGGTTTCACAGCTGTGGCCGGGGACAACAGAAGCAGCTCTCGGGGAGCGAGCGACTGGCTGCCTGGATCACACATTGCTTGAGTGGTCAGTGGAAAGAGACAACTACCTAGTTTCTTCTTGTCATGGTCCCTTTTTCTGCCACATAGAAATTGAAATTTAAATGTAAAAACCTTATACTATCTTAATTATTTTTCCTATCTACTGTGAAAATTATCAAGTATAACCTAGACCCTAGTTTGGTGATATGAAAACTACTTGACTCATAACCTTGAGAAATGGCATATAAATTACGCTAGGATAAATAAGTCATTGATCAGCAGAACATAGAGGGGTATTTAAAGTTAGTCTGGGGGGATTTGCTTTTATGAATACCAGGTAATATTGATCTTCTATTTCAGAGACATGCTATGACAACGATGTTTGAAGACATAAATAACTCAAAAAATACTTGAAAACAGTAGTTCTACTGACAGTGTTTGGCTTTCTTGCCTTTAATGTGTCTGGGACTGTATTTAACTAGCTTTGCCACCTCTATTTCTGTTGTATTGAGTGCTGGCCCAGCACTGCTAAATTTCTAGTTGTATTCACAGTTTTTGCTGTTAGGTTCTTGCAGCATCATTGGTCTCATTGTTACAGCCTGCATGAAAGGAATCATACAGCTTTGTTTATGTTTCACACCTCGGTAGCCATAGTTATTGTAACTGCAGGGTGAAATCCTAGGGACAATCCTTCTTTTGGAAACTTGACTCTGTTGCAAACTCATCTGTCTAATTCTTATACACATTTTGCAAGGTGTTATAATTGAGAAGTGACCAGCCAAATGACTGACTGTACATCTAGAGATAATCTCAGGCATAAAAGCCACAGGACTCAAAGGGCATTCATCTGTTAGCCATCCAGCCCTACCACTGCAAGCAACCGCTTCAAGTCTTCCCTTTTCTTTCGCGTTCTCCTCGAGAGTTCATTCACAGTCTGCTTAGGTAATCTTCCTCTTCATTACCATATTTCCACAGTGTTTATTATTTCAAATAGCCTGAAGATATTTTTGGTAAAAAGAGCACTACTGTGTGTGTCCGTTCTTAGAATCGCAAATGATTTTAATTCCCTATCTCTGAGGAAGTATTTTGCCTGCAGCGTTTCTAAGTCACAGAGGTCATGCATGAAGTTTTGTCACACTGAACTATTCAGTTCAAGGAAGATTAAAACACACACTCACAAAAACTAACCTCATCCCCCATCTGCAATGATCAGCTTCATTGAGTATGTTACAAGCTTCCTCATTTTCCATTCAGTAAGAGCCAATTATCACTAATCTACTGAGTTGGAAGTCACCTCACATACTAACAAGTCTTCTGATCCTCTGACTTATAAACAGCTTTACTCATTTTATAGCATCATCCCTTGTGAAGTTACAAAGATGCTCTGTACTGACAGAACTTCCTACTTCAGAGCTATATTATTCTATTAATAAGGATACGTATTTGAAAAATAAACTAATTTAACTGAATCAATAATATTTGCTTTATTTTTTTGTTACAGGCTGAGACCTTTAATTATATAATTTTTTGAAGCAAAATACAAATAATGATTGAAAAATATAATGTCAAGCAATAAGAATCTCATTTTTGCTGTTTTGTTTTGGTTTGCTTTTTTGATGTCGGTTAGTTATTTTTTTTAATGTTGGGATTCAAGAGAGAGATCATGAAATCCATTATCCGTGTGATGGTTGTTTCAATATGAAGATTAATGGGTGGCAGAGTAGGAAAATTCCATCTGCTCAGAAAATTTCCGTTTGTTTCCTGACTAATTTTTCCTAGGCATCCTTTGTTCTCATCTCTCCTATTGCTTTTGTACATTTGGAGCAGAAAGCTCGACACAGTTCCCCCAGTGGCTGGCAAAGCAAGCCTTTCACAAGAAAGTTCCTGAAAGTTCCTGAAGGCCTAACAAAAGGAACTTACAGTGGGAGATCACTGGAAGAGTTCTTACCAAGGCAAGCAAACAGTGCAAACAGTTTTTTCTACTTAGCAATTAGAAATTTAAAACGAAAATGTTTACCAAGGAATACACTGGAAAAAAGAGAACAACAGTCTTGTTATCTTTAAAATTTTTTAACTGGCAATAGCCAGTCAAAATATTAAAAAAAGTAAAAAAGAGCAACAAAAAATTATTTGTTTTAGCATTTTGCTTGGTCTCATCTCAGAAAAAAAGTTATAATTAATCAATTTTAATATTCACTTTAATGAAGGACAATTAACTATTTGTTTCTAAACCATGAAAAAGTATTGGGCAAGAGATAACAGGTTGTTGGTGGTTTGAATCAAATTCAGAGATTAAGCTCACAATTGCCTGTTGAAGATCTAATTTAGCAACTCTGCCTACATCCTGTACATGTAGCAAATCTTGTTCATATATGCTGTGCACACATGCTTCAGGAAAAAGTTAAAGAAGAATAAAATTACTTCCTCAATAAAACTTTAGGCTTGGCATTACTGCAAAGGGTGTATTGCTTCTTTTGAATGTGATGTTTCTGTTGTGACAAAGTTTCTGCCTGCATTTCCTCTGCTGCTTTTTCTGTGGGCGCCTCTGCTATTGCTGTTCCCTGGGGCCATGAAGTGTGTGAGAGTCAGAGCCTTATTCTCAGGGGGCATGAACAGCCCAATTTCAGTGCTCGAGAGAGTGGAAGTCTGTTGGAAAAGGTCACTAATCACGTCCAAATGCTACCAATTAATATGTTTGGTGGATTGTGCTAGGGACTACGGAATATAGAAGGAAATCCCATATCTTGTCAGATCAATATAGCACGTTCAGTGGTCACTCAAAACGGCTGTGTAGTAGTAAGCTGCCATGAGGTTAGAGACTGGTAAGTCTGTTTTCTTTTTCAGCTCAACATTAACATGACATTTATCCCATTTGTGAGCTCCCTGATGTTTTCAATCTAAAGTCTCTCTGACTTTCTGATCTACATTCCTATTAATATTCATTCTTATCACAAAAATCTTTATTTTTATATATACATGAAATGCAAAATTGTAAGATGTATTTGATACTTCCTGCAATAACTGCATCTTGTCAAAGGTCAAAGACTGACTGCCTTCTAAATGGGACACTGCTGGGAATGATGTCACAACAAGTTTGTCTGAATTCTCTGTTTTCTTTACTGGAAATTTTTCATGAAGATCTGAAACCCCGTGGCAAACATGGGTGGTTGTAATGGATTTCCTATAACAGCACTGAATCTAACCTTTAGAACTCTGCTTTTCCATCTGCTTCTGAAGGTGTTTAGATATCCATCATGCTTTTAATGATCACAGCCATAGGTTAAAGTGGAAAATTTCGGATTTGAAGATTTATTCTTTGTTCTTTAAGCCCAAAACCTTTTGAAATTGATGTGTGAAGCTGTCAGCAAGCTAATTTGTGATGTTATTTCATTCTGGCTTTTCTCATTAGAGATTCATTCACCTCTTGGTCTTCCATGTTGCTTAAATAACACCTGAACGGAGAACTGCAGGGATCCTTGTTTGTTTGTTTCAAAACAAATTACTAAAATCATCCTTTTTGGAACAATGAACAACCTTTGGATCCCTGTTTTCATTCTGGTTGAGTTGCCATTTGAAAGGATCCCATCAACAATAACCAAACCCTCCCATGTGCTGTAAAGCCATGAAACATCTGGGCTATATCTGTGCTTTTTCTTGTCATTAAGTCAATGGAATTGCCAAACTGCAGAAGCAAAGGAATTCAACCTTGTTTGAAAAGGACAACATAGCAAAAGAGAGAACTGCTATGTAGTTTAAATTAACAGCTTAAGCCTTCTTTTACTTAGACTGTACAAACTACTTCTTGATATAAAGGCTTGGTGATGTTAAATATTTTTACTGGCATTCTGCAACACTTCAGACAGTACGAAACTTCAAGAAAATGAGACTGCACTCAGTCTGGCATCTAAGCACATCAGTGGTCTAACCACAGTCACATTTTTTGTAGGCATCATGGAAAAGGAGAGTTTTAAGTAATGTTTTGGAGGTGGATAATGAAGTGGCACTGTGGGAACACTTCCTAAGCATCAAGAGGTAGCAAGAAACAAAGTACAAAGACGTGTTTTTAAAACAAATAGCATTTGGCCAGTGGAGAAATGTCACAATCGAAGAGAGGCCAGACCCTCAACAGTAAGAAAGATGATAGGCAGTGTGGGGCTTGATCAGAAAGATCTCAAAGGTGAACACAAATTACTTATGCAAGATGTGATAGACAACTGTGAGTCAATGAAATGATGTGACAAAGATGCTAAGGTTTTGAAGGAAGAATATTTTGACAAAAAGAGATGTAAGGAGACTCCAGGAGTCCCAGTCCCTTCTGGGACCAGTTTCAATCTCCTGCAATGTGATATAAGATCTGGGTCTTTCCCTAGGTCGTAGTGCGAAAAAAATAATTTAAAAAAAATATATTAAATGGTAAAAAAAGTCTGTCAGAAACTGATGAACACTCCCACTGTGTTCCACCACAGCAGGAACTGGTACAGCCCAAGTACCTCATTAATCAAGATTATATAGTTGTAGGAAAACAAAATGACTAAAATTCCTTACTGATAGAACTAAAGAGAAGAGGAGGGAAGTAATTTAAGTCGTGGGGGTTTTATCCATCCTTCATTTTCAAACCTAGACTGGAAAAAGTCCTGAGGATCCCACTGTCATGTCCTAGTCCTTCTTTGGACAATATATTGAACTTGATGACGTTATGAGATCCTCTTCATGATGAATTACCCTAGGGATAAAGAAGGGCTTGAGCTAGTCATGTTTCTTCCCAGAATAAGACAGGAAGCATGCCTAGCCCATTGAGGTACATCACACTTATGGATCGCCCTTTCAAGCAATCCCTTTAAGATCTGAAAGTTACAAAATGGAAATGTTATTACCTTTAGAAGAATCTCAGTCTGCAATTTATCATATTCTAATTTTAGGATAGAAGTTACTATTATTTGTGATGCATTTTCATGATGACTCAGATAACCTAATTTTTCCTTCTGTTCTGTTTCTTATGTATACATGCAAAGCTTGTACACATACAAGTGTACAAAAAGTCTGTATACATACAAAACAAAAAGAGATGTATGCATACAATGAGGACCTGGTCAAATAAAAAAATCAAAACTAAGCTCTAACATTTAACGTCACAACAAAACTCTTTCTTTTGAAAACTAGTTCATGCCATTTGTTTATTGTATAAAAAATTGCTGGTCAGACACTGTTACATGAATATATCCAGTTCAAATTAAGAGAAAGAAAATAAATTTTATTTCAGGATTTTTGACAGAATCATTTTTTGTTGTGTTAGCACTGACAGTCTAACATGTCACTACATTTGGCTAGGTAATTAATGCATTATATAATAAGTGAAATGGCATGCCTAATATATATATAAATTCTCATCAGAATGCATTTTAACACATTATACTTTTTCACCTGATAGCTTTTTCAAAAAATCTTAGTAAACTTTAGTCATTGCTGCAGACCATTCTCGTTTTTTTAGTGAGAATGAATTGATGTTGTCTGGAAGGTAGATTTATTGCTTGTGCGTGTTGTAGATCACAGACCGAAAAAACCCATCAAGCAATAGATGCATTTTGCAGATTAACTAACTGTGGTCTTTAAAGCTATCAAAACCAAATTTGTGACATTTTTTCCTAGAATAGTAACACTTTCATGACAAGAAATCTTCATTCCCACTTCAACTTTTAAGTCAATGAGTTCAAAGTTAATTCCAAATTGGTGGGTTGGTAAAGAGAAGAACTAGACAAGAAAAATAGAATGTAGATTTGTTTACCTCACTCTGGGACTGGTAAGTAGAAATGGCTACTATTTATTAACAATACTTTATAACCTGCTGTCAGCTATTGCACAATATAAGCGCTGGTGCAACATGACTTGCCCTTTCTCTAAATACTTAAATTTAGATAGTTATAGTGTACATTGATTTGAGTGTCCTTGAAGGCTTAACCTGAAGCAGTGTCTCGTACAATGGTTAAGTTTCAAAGCAGCCAGGGAATGACCTGTTCGCATCTGACAGGAACAACTGCAATCCCTACAGCAGCTGCATCCCACACAGAAACAAATTGCTGCGTTGGTGGGATGAGACTGGTGAAACTTGCTTTCTTTCAGATATCGATTCTTTCTCTCTTGATCCTATCACCAGGGTAACTCTACATATTACCTGCCCTCTGTCAGTCTCCTAGGCTATTTCCAGTCTAAGGTATATGCTAATTGCTCAATTGCATATTTGATGACTGAATTCTCCCTGCTTCTCCCTCAGTGGATTCAGTGGTGCGCAACTCCCTACCCCCTGCTCACATTTTCATAACATTTAAAGCATACATATTTTTAGGCTTTGCCTGTCTTGAAAGTATGATTAAAAGTGGTCAGGTGCTTCAAAAACTGTTAGGAGAATAGAAGGGCTGGCACACAGACTGAAAGACAGACAGGCCCATGATTGCATTTCTGGGCACCAACCCAGAGTAAGAGCCAAGATGCATCAGGTCACCAGTACTTCAAGGAGCTTCTAAGACAGCAGAATTATTCAGTCTTACAGTTGTGTAGGATTCTTGTTAGCACTACATGCCAGTTTTATCACAGCATTTCTTGTGCTGTTATATGGCAAGAACACCTTCACTAGGGAAAATATGGTGTGATGTTATCATACTCTCACAAGTTTTAAAGCATTTACACCAAGTACAGTAATAGGTTTATGCATGTATGTTCATACTCTTTATAGCTGCAGACTGAGTTCCAGCCAAATTTTTTCCACCCAGGTTGCAATTTCTACAAATAAGAAGGAAAAACTAATAATGGTTATTCTCTGAAGAGCAGACTAGAAGTGGATTGTTGCTACCTGAATAATGCCAGTCTATGTGGTGCTCAGGTGAGCTCAAAAGGGAAATAAATTACTCTAATGTAAAGTAACTCTTTCTCTAACTGGCATATCCTATCATTGAGCGCATAACCCATTATAGTGATTTTGATTATGTGGATTTTGAAGGAAAATAAGAAAGCATAAACAAAGATATTCTCTTGCTGCTCATAATATCAAAATAATCATTAACAGATGTGTCCCAATCGTTTCCTTGCTGTGATGGAGAAAGAAGATCAATAAGACATAAAAACAGTGCCAGAAGTTATAGAAATTGGCTCTTTGCCACTTTTTCAGGGATTATCCCCAGGAAGAAGATTTAGATTTAGACTTTACGTGTTTAAGTTTTGTAAGCAGAAGTTTGAATAGCTTTTTAGATTGCTGTTGACAGTTTTTTTTATAGAAATGGGGATTTTTTCAGAGTAATGCTTCTCATCACAAAATACTAACCCAGTGGGAAAACCAGACCAAACCAAAACATCCTACATTTTTTTAATCTCCTAGTTTCAATTAAGCTTTCATGTAGAATAGTGTTTAGGCTGGGTTTTAAAAACAAAACTAAGCAGAACACAGTTGGGCAGAACAGAAGCTCCTAGAATAATGAAGAGTGTTGTGGTTAGGTCTCTCAGCTAGGAACAAGGAGATTAAACTTTTAAATTACTGCCCTGTGGGAGTCACTTCAAGGATTTGAATCTTATTGTGCTTTGTAGGTGACCACCCTACTCACTGAGCTATTAGTTGTGCTATCTCTGTCAGTATTGATGGAGATATCCTTTTGTGTGCAGATAATTAAAGCTTTATTGAGCAAAAAGGTACATTTCCATGTATATATTTGTGTAAATTCAGTTTTAAAAGCCCCATCTATATATTCACAGCTGGCTCTGCATTGATGACCATCAACCTAGCAATCTCCTCCATTCAAATATATTTTTTTATTACCTCCACCTTCACTGAAGGTTCTGTTATGCATTGCTGCCATGCCATATTGCCAGCAGATGTAACCGAGATGAAACAGTGAGCAAATCTTCATGAGGATGCATTAAAAATGTATATAGCCCTGCTTCTGAAAACAATGCCAATATTCAGTATAACCTTGCTTAAAGGGTTATATAAAATATATTATGATCTGCTCAATGCTGGAAGGATACACTGTGTCAGTCAGATTATGGTAACCTAAAAATCAGACTTTCAGATACTGACTTCAGGTATAAAAAGGAGAAAAGCATACAAACAAAACTATTGGAAAGTACTGATATACCAGAGTGATACCTGAAATCAATTAGAAGAAACTAGTCTAACATTGTTTGACTAGATAGTGGCTGATACTTTCAAAGAAATTCCAAAAAATGTTATAATCAACAACTATAGAGAAATGATTGCAAGATAAGTTTCGTCACTGGTTAGGAGTTGGTTTGTAGCTTAAAACATGAGAGCTTTCTTTTTCAGTTAACAAATGTAAGAAGTTTAAATTCAGCAGTCAAAACATATCTTTTCCATTTAAAATGTCAAACTCTTTATTTCATGTACACTTTTACATTTTTTTATCCACAAAAAGCCTTTAACATTCCAAAAGCCATCTCACGCTAGACAAAAAAAAAAAAACCAACAAAAACCCAAAACCAACCACAAACCAATATTGTAATATTGGGACTGCTGAAATGGTAGAAATCTGCATTTTTAGGCAGATCTATCTGTAATATTATGGTTTTATACTCTCTATTAAACTGTCTCCTTGATTCCTATAAGAGATTAGCGATGGGCAGATTGTGAAGGCGTGAGGCAGAGATAATGCATATGTATTAAGACTATACACATTTGATCTCACCTCAAATGAGAATCTAGATCCTAAAGCATAGTTTTTAAGCACCTTAAAAATAATTGGCTACATTTTGAATAGTGCCAGTCACGCATATCCCTATTTGGCCTTACTAATCTTAAGAATCCTATAATTTCACCAAAGTTTTTGCAGAAGTATACATTCAATATAGTGTGTTTCTTTTAATTTATATGTCTTTATATTTGTAAAATATTTTGCTGACACCTTATACGCTGGTATGGTTCCCGTTATAATCAACTTTAGCGTTTTTTTTAAACCAGTTAAGTATAACACAGTTATGCCTTATTTTGGATGCAGTTCAAGTGTTCCATTAGTTTCAGAAGATGTCTCTGTTACTTCTATAAATTTGTCCATTTCCACTGTTGACATTACATAATCTACATGCTATTTGATTCAAAGCTGTAGCTTTCAGTTCCAAAATTCCACTTCCTTCATTTGCAACAGATTTCTTGTTCTCTTGTTCAATTTATTTGGTGTTATTTTTTTGTAAAGGTTGAGTTTTTAACTCCATGTTTGCATGCAACATGGCATTGCTGAACTTGGCATTGTTGTTTACAGCTGTGGAAAATCTTTTGGGAAATGTGCATCTCATCAATAGATTGGCCTGTGACCATTTTCAGTGAAAATATTTCTCATTAAGCCAGTAAAGTAAAATGTGAGCTTACATTTTTGCTGATTGTTTTTTCCCAGCCTCCTTTCTCCCTTTATTCTCTTCTTTTTTTTGTGTTGTGCCATTTGCTTGGAAGTAACAGTACCATATTTTAATTTAAAAGTTGATGGAAATGTTTTAAGCTTACTTTTGAAACAGTGACTCATTGTAAATGATAACTGTTGTCAGCAACTTGTATTTTTTGCCAATAGATTTCATATTGTGTGTTGCTGCTTTGATACTCAGCTTCACAGTAATGTCTAAAAAGTTGGTAATGAGGTTAACAAAAACATTTAAAACACTTCTTCAAAATAAATCTCTGTTCTGGAGTATTCATATTTATTGGACAGAAGGTAAAAATTAGGATACCATACTACTGTTTTACTTTGTGTTAATCCAGCACCTTAAGACATTGGTACTTCAGTTAGTATTCAGACAATGCTGTGCTAAGCACTTCACAGACTTCACTTACATGTTGTTCACTGTAGCTAGAAACAAGAGTATATTTCCAGACACATAGAATATATAAAGTCAATAGAAGTCCACTACATCAAGGAATGAATAAGCACAGAATACGCATAGGGGTATGGTAATATTCTGTACTGATTTTGGCTGGCAAAGAGTTAGTCTTCTTCAGAGTGGCTTGTATGGTGTTATGTTTTGGATGTGTAACCAAAACAGTGTTGATAGCACACCAATGGTTTAGTTGTTGCTGAACAGCGCTTACACCTCATCAAGGCCTTCTGTGTTTCTCAAACTGCCCTGCCAGTGACCAAAGGGATATTCCATAATGTGGTGTTGTGTTCAGCAATAAAACTCGTGGAAAGAAGGAGGAAAGGAGGAAATTCAGGGTAATGGTGTTTGTCTTCCCAAATAACTCTTAAGTGTAATGAAGCCCTTCTTTCCTAGAAAAGGCTAAACACCTTCCTGCCAATGGTGAGTAGTAAATGAATTCCTTATTTTGCCTTGTTTGTGTATGCAGCTTTGCTTTACCTATTAAACTATTTATATTTCAATACACGTGTTTTCCCACTTTTACCCTCCCAATTGTCTCCCCCATCCCACTCAAGGGAGTTAGTGAGCAGCTGCGTGGTGTTGAACTGCTTACCAAGGTTAACTCACAACATACTCATACTTACAAACAGGGAGGAACTCTCCAGCGAGGATAAGATTCAAGGCAGTCTTGACTGCAGTGACCATGACAGTCAGGAGTTCAGCATCCTGATATGAGGGAGAAGGGCAAAAAGCAGGACCACAGCACTGGACTTCAGGAGACCAGGCTTTGGCCACTTCAAGAATCTGCTTGGAAGAGTCCCAGAAAGAAAGGCCCTGAAGGGAAGAGACACACAAGAAATCTAGTTAATATTGAAGGATCACCTCCAAGCTCAAGAGCAGTCCATCCCACCAAGTAGGAAGTCAGGCAAAAATAACAGGTAGCCTGCACGGAAGAACAAGGAGCTCCTGCCCAAACTCAAATGCAAAAAGGAAATATATAGAAGGTAGAAGCAGGGACAAGTATCATAGAAAGAATACAGAAACTCTGTCTGAACATTCAGGGATGAGGATTGGAAAGACAAAGCCCAACTGCAATTTAATCTGTCCAGTGAAGTGAAAGACAAAAAAGTATTCTATAAGTGCATAAGTGACAAAGGAAGACTAGGGGAAATGTGGACCCACTGCTGAATGGGTCAAGGGGCCTGGTGACACAGGACATAGAGAAGGCTGAGGTACCAGATCCCTTCTTTGCCTCAGTCTTTATTAGCAAGCCCATCCAGGAATCCCAGGCTCCAGAGACTATGGGGGAGGTCTAGAGTAAGAAAGACTTACCCACGGTGGAAGAGGATCAGGACAGAGAATACTTCAGCAAACTGGACTTACGTAAGTCCATGGACCCTGATGGAATGCACCCACAAGTTCTGAGGGATCTGGTTGATATAATTTTGAGGCCACTCTCAACAGTCTTTGAATGATCATGGTGACAGAGAGGTGCCCGAGGACTGGAGGAAAGCAAATGTCACTACTATATTCAAAAAGGGCAAGAAAGAGTATGCAGGCAACTACAGGGCAGTCAGTCTCACTGGAAAGGTGGTGAAGCAATTAATCCTGGGAGTTTTCAGGCACATGCAGGACAAGACAGTCATTATGGATTCTTGAAAGGGAAGTCATGCTTGACCAACCTGATAAACTACACAGTGAAATGACTGTCCCTGAAGATGGGGGAAGAGCAGTGGATATTATTTACCTGGACTTCAGTAGGGCTTTTGACACTGTTTCCCATAAGATCCTTGCAGAGAAAATGATGGAGTATGGCCTTGGTGACCAAACAGTATAGTGGGCTGAAAACTGAACAGCCAGGCTTGGAGAGTGGTGATCAGTGGCACAAAGTCTAGTTGGAGGCCAGTGATTCTGCCTGCCTGCCTTCCTTCTTCCTTCCTGAAGCTATCCAGTAAATATGGAAGACATTTGATAATGGTTTAATTCAAACTGAAACTATAAAAATTATAATCATGAGTTGGTTAAACACCTAAGCATAAAGAAGGTAAAAGAAGCCATCTGAATGGATGACAAACCTAAGCTAAATTTGGGGAAATGTTAGGCATCTGTTTGAGGAACAGATATGATACTTCCGAACTTCTGCCAAAATAAAAATTGGACCTGCATTCATTATAGACTTAGACTATAGTTGAGGCCCATTCTTATTTCATGATTCAGACATTTATAAATAGGAATCTTCTGGTCTGAATAATAAAAGCTCATACAAGGGACTTAAGGGTTAGGGAAAGATTGAAACACCAAGTGCTTGAATTGGAACAAGAGGTGACCCAGCTATACAAAAAAAATCATGTGTTTAACTGAGAGTATGAGGGAACTCAGCATAATTGTGTGTAAGATCATCATTTACAAAGTAAAGTTGAATAATTCTGAACACAGAAATTTTAAGCAAGGTTTGTTTCATCCTCTGTAAATTTTCTTCATCTCCTTTTAAATATTCAAATCAAATCTATAAAATCTACAAAACCCTGGCCTTATTGTATCTGTATTTTTAATAATGTCTTATTTGTGTGTATCCATCTGTACACCTGAAGACAGAATAAAATTTTTATAATAATGTTATTCCTTTTCAAAACGCAGTGTGTTACAAGCAGATACCACACTCTCCAGTGGAGTTCTTAATGAGAGTCCCAGGCTTACTATTGCTCCTATCTTGTCTATCTTCACATCAGGTTACTTGGTTTACTGTAATTTCCTTTGTGAAATAAAGTAACTTCCCTATCAACAGGTATCTGAGATCTAGTTTGTGTCTCTGTCTGATGCTTTTCAATGGTCTCAGAAAAGGTGTACATTGTTAAAAAAATAAAAAAATAAAGTGTTGGGTTCTGTTATACTACTGTACCTTGGCAGCACCTTTCCCATTAGTGTAATATTAGACAGCTACAGAAGGTTTAGTACAATTGAATTCCTGGCAAACAGAAGAAATGAGCAGAGAGGTTCATGTACAACAGAAAAAGTAATGTAAAACCTGAAATAAGCCAGGAAGAGGCACTCGGTGAGGTTACACAGGGGATAAAACAAAATCCATTTTCCAAACTAATGAGAGCTGCTACACTGCTATCACTCCTTGAGGCGTGGGGCACAGAGATAAAGGCTCACATGCAGACTGCTAATAGCCATATACTGTTCTGTCAGTGAAATTGGTTAAAAAAACTTTATTGAAGACAGCTCGCTCTCTGCCTTCACTTTTTCTCCCTCTTACACACAAACATCTTGGAAGATTTTCTTAGTATAAAATGTTTGGTCTTTAGACTGTTGAAGCAAGGATAAAAATGCAAAATATAACTAGGATTATATTCTGATGAGATGAAATCATGAATATATACAAATCCATACACACATAGTATAATATAGTAGTTCTATCCTTTTCCAGGACAATACTGAATTCAGCAAAAGTTATGTCAGATCTCCAGAAATTTCACAAATAGAAAAGCCTGTCTCTATAAATTTAATTTGTTTTATTCAAATGCAGAAGAAAACAGAATGAATGTCTATATGATCTGTGTACCCTTGATAAAATTTTAATGCATCATAAACCATATCTTATTTAAATATCACCATCAAATTAGGGAGAATTAAAAACATCATCATAAGCAACTTCAAGTTCTTATTGCTTCATATACCATGCAAATTATTAACATATCAAAAAAGCCTTATCTTAAAAATAAAGAAATGAATATGTATTTACAGAAGGCTAGCATACTAGACAGTACAACTCCTTCAGATATTTCTGTTCTTCTACGTTCCGTGTTCAGGTAACAAGCTGAAGTACTTGTTCAGTCACTTTTGTGAGTATTTGCCAGCTTGCTTGCAGTAGACATTGTTAATGTGCAGTCAGCACTAGAGAAATGGTCTTTTCAGCAGACTGGTTGTTGTCCTTATAAATGTGGTAGTTTTCCAAACAAAATATGTTTGTGTTGGCTTCCAACCCAGTATTGCACTTCAATATACTTTGTCTGACAGTAGAGAACTTCTTTCGTTACTACTGCTGTTTCTTTCTTTTGAGTAGTCCCTTCATCTTGGATATATTGTAAAATTTGATTTTTTTACCTGCATGAGATCAGCTTATGGCTGATGATTATCACCTTAAATCTGATTAGGTGTACTTTGTGGGTAAAATAATAGCTTAAATTGCAAATGTTAACAGATAACAGATAGTGTGCATGTGTGTGGATAAATGACTGGAACTGAACTGTTGAATCTTTAAGGAGAAGTCCACTACTTCTAGCTGCAACTAGTAGAAGCTGCATATAAATTTTGGTAACATTTGGAATAAACAAAAGTGGTATACTCTGAATCCTCCAATTAATAAAGGAACATGACATAGAACCAGCAATTAGGAGGGTGATCATATGTTGTGCCCCTGCATATAGACTATTTACATGGGGGAAACTGAACGTTTGGGACCTAAAAGAAAGGTTCCTGGGAAGAGGTGGTGTTAGAAAGAAAAAAGCAGTCTTGGAAAGAAGAAGATGAAGATCTGGTTGGAGGAAAGATGATGAAATTGGAGGAGATACATGAAAAAAGGTGCTGGGGGAAGCCCAGAGATCTTGGCCAGTAACACCGGTGGCTGGTAACTGTGAGCAAAGGCACAGCATGACCCAACATGACTTTGTGCCCAACATTTCCAGACCAGCAGAGCCTTCTGTGCAAGCAGGGGAAGTTGGGACCTACTGAGCGCACTGCTGGGGGGAGAGAGTGTGAGACGTAATCAGGCAGGGTAAAATCTCCAGTCCCTTTCGTTCTTAAATAAACCCCATTATACAAATCTACCATTTACTTCATCTCACCTGTAACTGCATCTTAATTGATAGCTGTTGGTCTACAGGGTCTTAGTTTATGTTGCTGCCATATTGAACCTGTTAGTACCTCCTAAGGCTTACGTCCCTCTGCAATACTTACTGTTCTGTTGATTAATATTTCATGTGGCAGTGATCAGTCTCAGATCTACTTATTTGTGCATGTGTTGCCTGGTTGTTGGCTTCTTTTTCTAAGTGGTCTGTCATTTTCTTAAATTATTGTTTTCCCCATGTTGTTCTTCTGATGGATGGCAGCAGACTATCATTGAGCCTGCAACTTAGGGCATGGGTCCCGGTCACTCAGTGATTTACACTGTGGGGGGAAAGCTCTTGCTTTTGTTGTCCGTTTTCCTGGTTTCCTCTACTGTTTTCTCATTATTTAGAAAATACATGGAGATAGGTGTGTTTTAATGCTGATTTTTCATTTTGTTTTCTTTCTTTGCAGATGACTGTTCTGGGCTGGGTTTACTTCTATGAGTCTACTCACATATGCTGAATTAAACTGAAGTAAAAATGTTCTATACCATTGCTTATGCTCTTAGAGGCCCTTGCTATTGTCCTCAGTTTCCTCAGTGTGAGATCATAAACCTGTTCTTATACATTTTTCTGTTACCTGTTGACTCAACATAGATCCCTCGCTCAGGCAACTGTGGGACAGGGGGGTGGATTCTTAAATCATTTAGTCATATAGATACCACGAGTACTGGTTCTTTTGGTCTAGTTTCCGACTGAAGAGTTGCGAATACCTCCCAAAGGCTTTAACAAAACATTTCTTCCCTCTTCTGGTTTTTGTGTTTTTTGGTTTTGTTTTTTGGTTTGGTTTGTGGTTTTTTTTAGAAGGGGGGTGAGAGACATGGGATGGGGAAATAAAAGGTAAAAATAAAGTATTTTTGTACACAGGTATTTTCATCACCTATTGGAGTATGCTTGATTTTGTCCCTGTGAAGGGTTATTCCATTCAGTTCTTGTTATCTTTCTTTCAGTACATCAGTAAATAAAAAGCTTCGCTTTCTCATTCCCTGCCACAATGGCAAATGCTTTTTAAAGACTCATTTCTTGGTGTCATGTCTTCCATGCCTGTACAGGTTTCTTTGAATGTCAGTATAACACTCCCTGTGATATTAGGACTTTCGTAATGCCTCTTCCCTCCATTTCAAAGTGGCTTATTTTTGCTACTGAATCACATTTCTATTTATTTTTTCAGATGTCTCAAAAGTACTCCCTGTCATCAGGTTTCATATACCCTTGAGAAGACTAAAACTGTTAAAAGGATGCTCTTCTGAGGTGTTATAATTACAACCAGAATTGTAGTTACATGCACACAGATTGACTTCCTGACATTGGTTTCTAATTCTTTCCTCCTACAGTCTATAATCTTTCCTCCATGGAATTTGCTTTATGATTACTAACTATTTTAGGAAGTCATATCTGTGGTGTTATTACTTGCCCATACCTTATCGTACTGGCAATCTCAGTTGTTCAGACTTTACCCTCCTTAGAACAGTAAGTTTTACAAGCTCCTTAATAAAGTTGGACTTGCCTCCTACTGCTGTGTACCTTGCTTGATCATTGATAATTATTGTGCAAAGAGCACACTAAAGAAATATATAATACTAAAACATCAGATAACATCACTTAGTTACAGGGGTCTTAATATTTTATTTTTAAAATCACTTAGAAGCAGGGTAAATGACAACACAGATCTAAGACAGTGAGGGTTATGTTATTCATGGGTTTGTGGAAATCTTTAAGATTTGTAAACAATTCTACAGGGGAAGGAATGAAACAATAGCTATAATTTTCAAGGGAAAATCTGAGGTTTACTGAAAACTAGTACGTATAGTCTGTTCTAGGAGCATATAAGAGCACAACCTTCTGATAAATAGACCGTAAACAGCAGGTACATTACTGCTGGTCTTCAACGAATCTGAACTACAAGCATATTATCAGGAATTATATTTTTGTAGATAAACATAAATGAGATTAGCAGTCTTGAACCTGCTACCCATTTATTTCCTCTAACAAAACCTAATTCTCCAGTCCAATTGCAGTAACTGTTGAGCACCATGGCAATATTGAGAGACACTGGCCACTGAAACTTAACCTCTAACAGAGGACAAGTACTAGCCAACAGGATGATTTTTTTTCCCACTGGCTATGTTTCACTCAAAAAAAATTGAAAGAAAAAACATTTCCTATTGTAAGACAATCTGGAAGAATGAAATGGTGATGAAACATGAGAATTTATATTTTGCATTCAAATAAGAAAGAAACACATTAGCTATTTAGAGAACCCATGAAGAAAACAATCACTGGCCAATAGTTGTGTTATTCCTTTGTTTGCTTTCTTTGCTTACTTTTGCAGACTATCGAAGCAGATTTTCCTTTATGTTTGAAAAACTGGTACGTACATTACCAATGAAAGAACATTCTATCATAAAATGACCATTAAATTAAAGCACCTAGCTAGCCTATTGTGGAAATATGATGGTTCCTTGCCACAGTTCAGGTAAGGCAAGTAATGTGAATACTGAGTTTATTCAGAGTTACTGCAAGAAAAGCATAAAAAGAGTGCAGTCTTTGAAGAACCAGGGTTATGGAGTTCCCAGTAAAGCAGGTATGTTAAAACTGAAAGGTAATTTTGTGTTTTCTGTTATCATCGTGCTGGGGTAACTTCAATTAATACATGTTCTTCTCTGTTTTTTTACTTAGTGATTCTCACTAGCTTCCTTGCCTGCTGCTTTGGCTGTATCATATTTGAAAGTATGGATTCCCATCTATTATGGACCATACTTACTGTCATTAATGTAATTAGTGACTAATCAGTAGTTAACAAAATTTGGCAGAAGCATGAACACAATCTCTCTGCAAACCTCATGCACAAGTAGATCTTAGTAGTTCCCATGGATCCTGTACACATTAGATTTGTAATTTCTGTTTGTATACAGACCCTGTACTGTTAATTCAGTGCAGAGCTGTGGTACTTTGTGCAATGCACAGCAACTATTTTTCTAGAATTTTTGGAAGCCTGGAACAAATAAGTTTTATTGAGCTACAAGATATGGTGAAATAGTTCTTATACTCCAGACTAAATTTCTAGGCAGAAAGGCAAACATATTTGATAAAGCCCAGAGTATTTGGAATTGGGATTCAGTACTAGCTACAGCAATGCTTTCTCAGAGAACCAGCTCAGCAGAGGAGGTATTTATGGCAATGACCTCTTATCAATTATATCAATAGATACAGCACTCCTCCAAGCTTTAGAAACTTAAATTGATCACTCTCGTCTTACCATAAGTATTTGAACTATTTTCATTCCTTCTCTCCATTAAATACTCTATCTGCAATGACACGGCAAGGATATAGGGAATATTAAGAAACACCTAAAGAATGACTGGTCTGAAAAGCAGGAAATTTCATGAGCAGCTAGCTAGGCAACTTGCTGTAATGACTACTTAATTATAAAAGATGAGTCACTGGATCAAAGCCTTATATTTCAGATTATGTCTAAATTGTGGGACCTGGATCACATCCAAATCTCTCAGCCTAGAGTTTACCTTCATTGTATCTCAGTTTCATACATGTGAGAACCAATGCCTTAGCCTGCTCCACACTTTATTTTCACAGAGTGGCCAGATTTTGATTTCAAGCTGAAACATCATCAAATGAAAACCAGAGAAAGAGAAGGGAAAAGCAGCAATATTGGTCAAAGACATGATGCCTGTCAGTAATCAAGCTGATGCGACTATGAAAAAACAATTATCATCCTAGCGTGTTTCGGGTAAATTTTAGCATGTGTTAGGTAAATTATAGGTCACAATACTGCATGCAGAAAAAACTAATTTGAACAGAAGGAGAAATACAGATAAAATTATAGCATCTAGAGTAATCCTATTTTATAAGAGTTCAAGAGCATGTTTTGAAGGAGATAGTGTCATGGTAAGAGAGTTAGCAGAGGAAAAAGAAGAAATATGGTCACATCAGGGAGACACTCTTGAAAAACAATTCTGACTAGCTTAAAAAGTGCATCCATATGGACAGCTCTGTCACTTGTGGGGATCTACGTTGCACTAGCTAAAGCCTTATAAGTATCTGCTAAATATTTTTGAATTATTGCTTTATGTTTGTAGCCATGTCCTAAGAGAAACTGACTACAGCTATGATTCAGTCAATAACTATATAACTAATATAACATAAAAGTTAAGATGATTTAGTCCCAAATACGCTTTACCTCACTTTTTAGGTCACAGTTCCACAAAGTTGGTACTGTGAAACTTGCAGAGGCTTATGTTGAACCTAAGGTTTGAGAACGCTGGTCACCAAACTCGAAAAGAAAACACCACCATTACCTTCCTGGTTTAGAAGGACAGCTAAAAGCACAGTTAAGTCATATGTCTAAATAAATTACACAGCAGACAACAAGCAGCTGATTGCAAACTTAGATCATGCTTCTGTCTGGATGGTAGAGGAGCAGTTGTTATCTTACTCATCCTTAATTTTGTTGCCCTTCCAAAAGTGGTTTGAAAAAACAAACATAAAATAATAATAAAAAGATGGTTTGATGTTTTATAATTATTTAGAAAGAATTATTGCTAATTTTCAAGTTATTGTTCTTTTTTATTCATTCATTCTGGAAATTTCCACTAAAATTCTGAAAAAATATTTCAGTTTTCCTTCATAGCTTTTTCCTTCATTTCCATTTTACTTTCTCATTGCCTATCTTGTCATTAGAAACAGTGGATATGATGACCATCATCATAATAAATGTTAGGAAAAATAAAGTGGAGAAGTGGCAAGTGCAGGAGGAAAAAGAAGGCAGGGAGAGACAAAAATAGCGATCTGAAACAATGGACTATTTATTAAAAAGAATAATCCTGAAACACTGAGAAAATGAAGGGTTTTTTCTCACTGAAATCTATTCTGTTTTGTGTTTGTTTTTAGATAAATACTTTGCAACTTCCAAAAGTGTTTCTTAAACAGATGCCCAGGACTAATCAGGTCAGTATCACCTATGAATGCTTTCACTTTAAAAACAGGCATTCTGACAAATGTAATAGACACAGAAGCTGCACTTACACATTTATGATCATAAGCATATTAATCTTTTTCTTTTCTGTACCTTCCCTTCCCCTTTCTTGCTCAGATATAAATTAAGAGTATATATTTTAAAACTCTTAAAAATAGTAGGCTGATGACTTTGTATTGTATGTGTCAGTGGTCACCTGGGATGATGGATCTGGAGGCTTGCAGTGTCACCTAACAGAAGTTCTTTTTAATTTAAACTATCTACATTCTGTCCATAACAGCTTCCTCTAGGAAGAATGAAGATGGAATTCATATCATCCCACTTTTAGATATCTACAATGTAGCATCGATATTTGAGCTACTTTTTAGGCTCTTTTCACAATAGATGAAGAGAAATAGGCACTTGTGGAGCATCATTCATCTGATCTTTCTGTAAAGCTGTACTCTGCAAGAAGATGACTCTGTCCCAGATGTATGTATGTAAGCATCTGCACTAGTAAATTAAAACTGATTAGGCCATGGGCTTGAACTCTAGCATATACAGACCTCCTCCAGTTTAGTCACCCCTTTGCATGATTCAGGAGGGTGCCGCTTCACATTCTCCTAGGCAATACCCAGACGCTCTCTATTCATTCAACAGCAGGGGTAAGGGATTGCTCCCAGTCAGCTGCATGAATAATGCTCCCTTGAGTTTTGTCTGGAGCCTGGGGGATGGAAAGAGGGTTTAGAAATTGAAGAATAAGCCAGGCTGTGCCACCTGTCCTCAGGTCTGCCAGTTTTATCCCATTATATGTATTAATGTAGACATAGCTCCAGCAAATTCCCTATATCCAAAAGTACCAGTCAAAATTCACAGCAAAGCCCCAGCTGATGATCTGTTTTGGTAAACTCATTCAACTTACATTTTCACAGTACTTTACAGCGGCAGTAAACACTGTATGAATATTAACAGCTTTGTTATTTACTCTGCTTTTATGGGGTGCATTTACACTTAGTGTACCAGATAAAAGCGTGTGCGTAAAACATTTCCAGAGAGACATGTACAGTATCTATGCTTAGTGTAAAAAATGCAATAAAATGCAAAGTTGACCAAGCAGAAGAACCACTCCCAAAAGCGAAAACAATTAACTACAATGGTATTCAGGTTTGATAACACTCACCTCCTGTGTGCAAGCAACAGAGCCTTTCCAGCTCCTGAAAAACAGTTGATCCTTACATTGAAAATCACCATGTTTGGTATGTTTTCAACCAGCAGGTTCCAATCTTGGCGTGGTCTTCATGAAAAACCTGCTGAAATTCCTATTAGGCTGCCTAGATATTGATACAGTAACAGTTACGGTAGTGCTTTGGGTGAATAGTGGATCTCATTTGTAATCATGTCCCAAATTTATTGCTCTATATACGATAATCTACCATTTATACTCCACCAGAAACCTATAGGGAGTTAGTATGGATCTTTGAGCCAAGATGTCATGTCATTCCTTATGATACACCACTCATTAAGCATGCTGTTGTGGTTTAACCTGGCAGGCAGCTAACCACCACACAGGTGTTCACTCACTCCCCTGCAAAGGGATGGGGGATAGAATTGGAAAAAAGTAAACCCCATGAGTTGCGATAAAACCAATTTAATAATAATAATAATGATAAAAGAATATGCAAAACAAGCGATGTACAATGCAGTTGCTCACCACCCTCTGACTAATACCCAACCAGTACCCAAGCAGCAGGCCACCACTCCCTGGCAACCACCCCCCACCTTTATGTGCTGAGCATGATGTTCTGTGGTATGGAATATCCTCTTGGACAGTTTGGGTCAGCTGCCCTGGCTGTGTCCCCTCGAGCTTCTTATGCATCCCCAGCCTCTTTGCTGGCAGGGCAGCACGAGAAGCTGAAGCCCTTGACTTAGTGTAAGCACTGCTCAGCAACAATTAAAATCTTAGTGTGTTATCAACATTATTTTCTTCTTAAATCCGAAACACAGCACTGTACCAGCTACTAGGATGAAAATTAACTCTATCCCAGAGGGAAACAGGACACACGCAGGGTGACATTACTTTCTGGGCTTGTCTGTCTCCCATCAATCCAGATAAGAACATTATTCATCATGGCTGACAAAAAGGAAACTGTGTTCCTGATTTTCACACCAAGCCCTCATTGTAATTGCAGTTCAGAATGCTGTAATTATTTCATTCCATTAAGTCACACAGGAAAACTCCTTCCTCAAGGTCATTCCTTTGTATACTGTTTTATCAGCTAAAGGAGAAGAAAAATGAAAGTCACTGAAAAAGAGGTGGAAAAGATCTATTTGGTCATCTGCTTCTTCTCTCTGCCAGAGTGTGATTGTTCCTTATTGTTACTTGAACATTTTCTCAAGTGTAATTTAAAAAGACATAGGCAAAGAGTATTCCATCCCTTTCCCTAAGAAACAATTCCACAGACTAGCAGTTAACTTTGTCAAGGTTTTCCTTCTTCATGTAATATTTTATCTGTCTTAATTTTATTCTATTACTCCTAATGATAGCCTCTTAAAATTATACCATGCTAAGTAATCTTTTACTATCCTCAGGTTTTATACCCTCCAAGTATTTATAGATTATTATAGTCCTTTCAGATTTATCAGTTAGCCAAGCACACACATTCAATCCTTCTATTACTTCAAAAGCTCCAGAAATTTTACAAAACATATGGAAGGATACACCCTGAAATGCCTTGAGTCAAGAATGTGCCCATAATGTAAACTCTGTAAAGAGAAGATAATAGAGTAAATCTCAATCCTGTAGAAATAATCTGACTACTTAGAAGCAAGTGAGATATTGAGGAATATGATTACATATATTGGAGAGCAATTCTGTACCGTCATGCCTGAGAGCACAACGTGGCTTTTATTTATAAATCAGTAAATGGAATGAGTCCAGTAGAATATGGGAAGTTGTGTAACAGTCTTCTAAAGCTGAAGGATTAATTTAATAGCTAAGGTTAATAGTATACCTGCATTCCAGTGCAAATATCTACATACTAGATTAGTTTACTTGGAACAAGGGAGTATAAAGGTTGCCTCCAGTCACTACAAGCACCAGACAGCTTACATTCTTTAGCTAAAGTAGTGGAGCCTGATTTTCTCAGGAAATTGCACAAGTTGTCCATGTAGTTATTCCTAATATTGTAAAAGGTTAATAATGAGAGGAGAGTTAGGCACATACTACTTCGTGAAACAGAAAATTCTGAGGACTGATGAGCTGAAATATCAAGGAAAACTCTTTTTTCTTAAAAATAACTGAATTGTGTCCCAAAACATACCTTATAGCTGGAAATTAACTTGTGTAAAGATTGTGTTCTTTTTGAGAGGATACTATTCAGATTAGATACATAAAGGTGAATACATTTTGTTCACATTTAGAATATGATATTGACAGTGTTGGTCTTCCTATCTTAATATGTCTAAACATGGTAGGTACATCCTTAAAACTTGATTAAAGACTACCTGAAGGTTAATATTATTAAATCATGAGAGTTGGTGAGAAGGTATTGCATCTCCTTACTTCATGAAAAGTGTGACCAGCTCTTCCTCAGATCTGCTTTTGATGGACCACTCCATTATTAATCAGGAAACTCCAGTCACATAACAGCTTGCACTGGACATTGTGCAGTACTCAAGCTCTGATGCAACTCAATTGATTTCACCTGAGTTACAGCAGGATTGCCTTTTTTTTTCCTTTAAATCCATTTGCTTGGTTTACACCAATTGCAAGTTATACACAATGGAAAACACCAAGATACTCAGAGTTTCTTAGAGAAAGAAGAATGAACTCAATTATTTATAACTGAAGTATTATGTTGGAGTGAAAATTCGTAAGATTTTAGGTAATTCTATTTGATCTAAATGAATGTTTCATTTCTGTATTGAAGAATTTCAAGAATACTGAATGCAGGGAAACAGAAAACAAGTTTTTTCTTCGTACTCCCAGTCAGAAGAAATGTTAAAAGCTTAAATTATGATTTTGTAGTTCTGTTTATGTTCCAAAGAAAAGTGATTCTAAAAGCAAATTTATTTTTCTCTAGGTACAAGAGGAAAAGAGACATTGGCCAGTGAGAGGAAGAGCAAGAGAGGTCAACTACTGGTCAGCAACACCATTATCAAAACTGAAATGGCCACTTGATTCCCATTGCTCAGGTCATTCATAACATGCAGTGGAATCACTGCACAGGTATTATGGGTTTTCTGGGCATTTATGCTAGCATGCAATACATCTTATCAAAGTTTGAGGGGAAGATTTTTCCAGAATATTTTCTTTCCTATTAACCTACAAGCACCTGTTATATTTTCAAGGCAGCTGAATGCAAGCAGAGGTAGGTGAAAAGAATGGAAAAACAAGTGAAAGAAAAAGATAGAAATGGAAAACAGCATAGGATTAAGAAAAAGGGAATCTAGAGTACAGTTTCCTGTTCAACATACTGGAACAATTTTAAATTATAGCAACCAGAGATTGGTCCCTATTATTAGCTATTTAGAAATGTTTCATAACTTTATCCTTCTGGCTTGCACTTTCCTGCTAACTTCAAATTTGAAGTTTTTTAAAATGTCATGAAGTCTTTTTGTAGGTAATAATGAGTGACATATTTAGGACATCAGAATGTCTGGAAATAGTTAACATCACACACTAAAGTTATTGAGACCACTCTTGAAGTAAATGCTGCCTCAAAAAAAAGGAGCATCACTACCATCCGTGCAAATAAAGGACTTCAGAACCTTTGGTATGTTGATTTTTTACTAGTTCTGGAGCTCTACCTTTAGCTAGATTTGCAAGAATGCGTGACCATACCTTTGAAAAATAGGTTTCATAGCATACAGGTAGATAGTATTAATATTATATTCTAAATTAACTATATTAACATATTTTATTTTTATTAAAATAAATTAATATATTAAGTAATTTATCATAAGTGATATATGTTTAAGTGTTATTATTATTAAATATAATTTAAAAACACAGTCTTTTTTCCTTAGTAGTACATTTTTGCTAGAAGTAATTGTATAGAACAAAAACTTGGAAAATTGTGTTTCTTAGATGCATGCATAGGAGTGTGTGTAATCGAGTTTCAGATGATGAAATCTGGACTCTTCATGATACATAAGAACAGTGCTCATTGCAGGCTCAGAACCAATAATGCCAAACACTGAAAAGTTTCAAATCCAGAAAAAATAAAAAGAGATGCTTAGCTTTCATGTCTTATTAACATAGGATACAGAATATTAACATCTGAAAAAGTAAATTCTGGCTTTTTCCCCACTCTAACATTTATTATTCTAACAAATTTTGCAGCATTTTGGGGAGCAATTACCTTTTTTTTGCCCAAACTGACTCATCTCCTCCTAATTAAGGAGATAATACAGTTCTTGAAGGGTGACATTCTGATTTATCAAATCTATAGCTGAAATAATCCAGAAAGTGTTTTGTCTTAGTAGTTAAGGTAGCTGTGTGAAACAAAGGAATAAGAAATAATTTTATCACCTCCTTCAGGCTCCTCCTTTCTTGCACCAGGCACTATGCTCAGAAATAGTCACTTGTGTCAATACAAAAAAAAGTCAAAGTTCAGTCTCCTTTTCCATTTGCTTTGATGCAGGCTAAGCTTGTCAGTTCCTCTGCTAAAAATCATAGAATGGTTTGGGTTGGAAGGGGCCTTAAAGATCATCTAGTTCCAACCGCACTGACATGGGCAGGGACATCTTTCACCAGACCAGGTTGCTCAAAGCCCCATCCAGCCTGGTCTTGAACACTTCCAGGGATGGGGCATCCACAGCTTCTCTAGGCAACCTGCCCCAGTGCCTCAACATCATCACTGTAAAGAATTTCTTCCTAATAACTAAACTAAATCTGCCCTCTCTTAGTATAAAATCATTACCCCTTGTCTTATTGCTACAGGCCTTACAAAAACATCTGTCCCCATCTTTCTTATAAGCCCCCCTTAACTATTGAAAGGCTGCTATAAGGTATTGTCACAGCACTATAGAACTAGCCAGCTGCAACAAGGCTTTCCCACACAAGGTTCCAAAAGTTCATCTACTGTTTGTGCTGTTTCTTCATCCTCTTCAGGCCAGTCCACCCTGCTTCTTGCCTCTGCTGCACCTAGATTCCTGGCTTCTCCTCCGGCCAGCCTCTCCTCATTCAGGCACCCTTGTTCTCTCACCTTCTCCCACGGCCTCTCCTACATCCCTAGGCTCTTCTTCATCCAGTCTCCTCTCTCCACCCAGTACTCCTCTTCATCTGGTGCTCCTTCTCTTCCAGTCTCCTCAGTGCTATTTAGCTACTTAGCCCAAACAAGCCACAGCTGTACATTATCCACATCAGCCAACCCACCATCCC
>JAVJGI010000040.1:20912807-20955911 GCA_035590275.1 Ibycter americanus | reverse complement strand
GCTACTTAGCCCAAACAAGCCACAGCTGTACATTATCCACATCAGCCAACCCACCATCCCTGAAGCAAGCCCACAACCGTCTATTATCAATGTTAATTAACCCTCTACAAGGTTTCCTTGGAGCTTCTCTTGTCCAGGCTGAATAACCTCAATTCTCTCAGCCTGTCCTCACAGGAGAGGTACTCCAGCCCTCTCATCATTTTTGCAGCCTTCCTCTGGACTTGTTCCAACAGGTCTGTGTCCTTCTTATGCTGGAGGCCTCGGAGCTAGACACAGTACTCCAGGTGGGGTCTCATGAGAGCAGAGTAGTGGGGCAGAATCACCTCCCTCAATCTTCTGGCCATGCTTCTTTTGATGTAGGCCAGGATTCACTCGGCTTTCTGGGCTGCAAGCTCACATTGCTGGGCCATGTTGAGCTATTTGCCCACCAGCACCTGAAATCCTTTTCTTCAGGGCTGCTCTCAATCCATTCTCTGCCCAACCTGTACTGATACCCGGGGTTGCCCTGACACAGGTACAGGACCTTGCAATTGACCTTGTTGAACTTCATGAGGTTTGTGTGGCCCCACACAACAGCAAAACAAAGACATTGTTTGGTGAAGAACCCATACGCTACTGACAGCAGAAAGCAGCTGTGGCCCTGCCACATGCCCCACAAAGTACAAATCTTCATGGAAAACTCCTTTGTTTTCTAGGCAATAACGTCCTTCTCCTCTAAGCACTGCTGTTGCAATACCAAGAGTATTGGCAGAAAGCACAAATGATTAGTAGTCTTAAAAATAATTCTCCCAAACTTGAATTATATTGACATGTTTGTATTGATGGTGGATAGAATGCGGCAGGTTATGTAAAAGAAAAGGGAAAAAAGAAAGAAATGAAAGGATGCCAACAAAAGCGGTGAGGCTTCTGCAACTGCTACAGCTAAGAAAAATGGATACTATTGTTTCTTTGATTATTAGGTACTGGCAGGGATGAAAAAGTTATATTTAAGTCACATTTGTGAATCAGATGACCAGACCCACATGTGGGTTAGTTACAACTAATAAAACATCCTAAATTGAAACATTCAGTGCTTGGTATTCCCTAAACCAGGAAGCCCATCTGATTTGTTTTGGTGTTATTCAGTCAACAAGGTGAGAGGGTTGAAAAGGAGTTAGCAATCGATGGTACTGCAAAAATACAGGGTTGTTTATTTCCTGTATCTGTTTATCTGAAGCTGTTCTGCCAAAATAAAATCCCATTTCACGCTCAAAGGCTCAACAATTGTCCATTTTGATTAATGGATCCTGAGGTCTTTAAGCCAGAGTATTCCTCTATTATTCATTGCATGTGTTTGTGTAATGTTTTTATGCTTTTTAAACTATTCCCTTGGCTAGCTGTTGACCCCTCAGATTCTCCCTGTTTCACTGTACTTACTTCGAGAGTATTTATTTGCATATGAATGCTCTGCCCAAACAGTAATGTAAAATGTCATAAATGTGTGTGGCATTTTTCCGCTTTGTAGTAAAGACCTGTTTCTAATATCCTTGTTCACATATATTACTACCTTACCACTCACATCAACCAGTAGGAGGCATTCTGCCAAAGGTTATACAGTCAAGTTCCACAGATTTTACTGAAAAACTTCCTATTCATTTCCCAGCCTGTACTAGGGCAACACGTTGCTGACCAAATAGACTGGGGGCAGAAGAAGACAGCTGATATATTTCATATTTAAGACTGGATAGACTGTGTACATGAGTTAGATAGGGTTTTTTAATCAGAGATAATAGGTAATTCTTTGAAAACATGAGTTCAGTGCTCTGTAGCTGTCAGAAAGGACTCAAACATTTGGCACATTTACAAATTTGAACAAAACAGAAAAGATCATTATACTATTTAACAAACCATGCTATGCTCACCCCTTGACTGCTGCATGCAGTGCTGATCCTTTATCTCAGAAAAGGTGTAGTAGAATTGGAAATGTGGAGAGGGGTAGGAAGAATGTTGAAATGTATGGAATTACTTTTTAACTAAATAGGATAGAATTCATCAGTATCAAAAAGAGAGGAGGGAGAGGTGTGAAAGAAATGAAGTCATAAATGAAACGCAGAACATTAAATCTTACTGCTGCTCCTAAGTATGGAACAGGATTTTTGAAGACGGAAGGGTGAGAAACAAACCATAGAGGAGGCAATCAGGGCTCAGCGAAGCTGTGGGTGTTATAGTTATAGGGCACACAGGTGCTCCAACCTCCAGGGACTGACAAAGCTATGAAAGAAACTCATATAAGAGTTTATACTCCCTCCTCCCACCACCACCCTCTATTAAACAAGATAACACCTCTGACTTAGAAAGTCATTGAGCTACAGAAGTTTGGAAAGTATATCAGAGAAGTGTCATCTGTCCTATTCTATTCTAGTTGTTTGTTTATGGTTACTTTTGGAGACAGATTTTGGGCTAGTTAATTCTTCAACCTGATCTACTCTGAGCAGTCTAATTTTACGTTTATATGTTTATAACCATTGTATAAATGTTGGTTTGGTGGTTTTGGTTGTTTGTTTGTTTGGTGGTGGGGTTTTTTTGTATAAAATTAGGTCATTATATGAAATAATAAAATTGATTTCGAGTTTTTATTAATGCATTACCTAGAATTATCCAAGGCACCCGTTTCTCATTCCCTATCTTCCAATAAACCATGCATAATGATTCTACACCTAACTTTCAGGAGACACTGTTTAAACTGTTGTCATATGGCTTAGATACCAGTTAGTTGCAAAGTAATGTTTGTAGGCCACATTGCATGTTGTCAGTAAATGTTTAAACTCAGCTCTAAGGATTCTAAAGGATTAGAAATAAACAGAATTAAATAAGAGTATCAATAATTTCAGAGCTTGCACAAGCATCTTGAAACTTACGCTGATATTAGGCTATGTTTCAATTATTTTAATATGCTGCCCATGATGCCTTATTGCTGTATGCTCATGTAATTCCAACAGCTAAAAGTCATATGTTCCATTTTTCCCCTTTAAAGATGGAGAATAATAATGAGGATTTCCCACTTTTGTATAATATTATTATCCAGAAAATATGCTGTGTGGATACTCTTTTCTCGAATGTGTTAACAGTACCTCCACAAGGGGAAGGATATTGTTAAACATTGGAATATGAGGACAGGCTGTGATATACCATTAAAGACACATAGCGGATGACAGTGAAAGGAACAAGTATGATTACTTCAGCCTGTCTTTTTAGCATTTATTGATGTCACGTGATGTTAAGACGACTGAAACACGAATTACCCTTGTAGAGATATGAGCAAAGGGGAGAGTTCAAGATGTGCTGAAGAGCTACTGTTTCAAAGTTCTCATGCAAGAGACAATTACAAGTTTTCAATGCTTTGGCTGTTACCATGCAGCATGGAGAAGTAGGTCGAAATTCAAAAAGAGAGACCTGAATTTCGATGGTGATTGATAGACAAACCAAGACATGTATTGCACATTTCTTCTGCAAATCACGCTCTTCTCTTCTTCATCCTTCTGAAATCCTTCATCCTTTCTTCTTCATCCTTCCACAGCAACATAAACATCCAATCACAAGAATTCTCCAAGTGTAAATGCAGCCAAACTTCTAATGACTAAACTACAGAGAACTTTAAGCAATAAAATAACCATAGCAATTGGATTTGTTCCCTGAATTTTGAGACTTAATTGCTTCCCTGCATCAAGGATATATTCCTTGTTTACGAATTTATTATTTGTCTGATCTGAAGTCTAATAACGATCAATCTCCAATCAGGTATCATGAAAACCTAAACTTTCTTCACCAAACCCTATGGGACTACATACATGATTTATATTTGCAGGCTAAGGCTCTAAATGGCATTTAAGAAACACACTGTGAACAATAAGTAAGAAATGTAAAATCATCCCTGACTAAAACACAAGTGTTTTCCAAGATAATTCATTTCATTAGCAAATTCATCTTGTGATCCTCCGTGTGCAGTGTTACAGGGACCTTATTTACTTTGAAAGGCATGAAATAGCTACTTTTTAAAGACTTGACACTAGGCAGAAATTATTTCGCAGAGTGAATAAGAAATTAGTAGTTTAATTGTTCTCTTTTAATGTCTTCTGAAAGAGTTCATTAATCTAAGAAGCTCACAATTATTCCAAAACAATTGCATTCAGAATCTACTCACAAGGTGGCTTTTTTCACTCTCAGGATGAATTTTGCTTTGCTTTTGGTTTGTGTTGCTAGAGCATGTGGGGAGCTGCAACTTAGACTTTGGTAATGGAGCAAGTGGTGCTTGGAAAAAACATGGAATAGCATTTTTCATCATGAAAAGATTAGTAGAAAACAAAATAACAGCAATAAAACACTGGTAAAATCTGTTTGAAACAAGCAGAAGTACAATATCAATAATTGCTTGCAGAACCTTCCATTATTCATATGACTCAAAAACTTTGAAGTGGTAGGTATTTTGGTGTGACTGTGGTCTGCCGTACTTGCTGTTAGCTTTCAACATTGTTTTTTTCAAGCAATTACAGATTTGAAATATCTCCTGGTCCACTGTGGCAACTTCAGAAAATGGAGCTGTTTGACACGGCGATCAAGAGAACTTTTTTCCTGTTCTTGGCTTAGACATAGGCCATTATGTGGCCTTAAGGAAATAATTTCAATTTTTTCTTTAGTATTGCTTTTGTATTTTGATAGTAAGTCTTATGATGGGGACCTTTTTTCACTGTGGGCCTAAGCAATGTTTAGGTGAAATGGTTCAATGTTAATTAAATCTTCCTGGCATCGTAATATAAATGAAAGCATTAGCAGAGGTAGAATCTGGGAATTAGTGACAGATAAGTTTAATATTGCCATTAAAAGAGAGATTTAGAGTGATTAAAGAGATATGTGACTGGTTAGTTTGTGATGGTGAAAACTTCTGAAAAGAGTTTCAATTAATTGTTCAAAACAAAGAGGGAAAATCTTAGATAAAATCACCTGGTCAAATATATCACAAAAAAACCCTCTGGTAATTTGTATGGTTGTCAGCAATTTGTGTGAAGAAAGCATTCTGCTGGGAAGGTACCAACCTGAGGTATTGAATAAGATGTGGAGATAGGCTAATAAATCTTTACTGTGTGGTTTTGTTTCCTTTTGTTTTTTCATGAATAGCAAGAAAGGGCATTAGTGAACTTTTTTTTTTTTTTTTTGGCCAGTTGAGGGCTCTTAAGGCTGTAGATATGACAGGTCTGGCTATGCATCCCTTTTTTGGCTCAGAGAACAGATGTAGAAGAAATAGTCACAATGTGAATTTCTCCATGTCCTCTACAAGCGTGTTTTAGTTCTTGCTGCAGAAATTACTTCCAATGGCAGATTAGTTCAGACCCCATGCTCATTCAGACCTCTCTTTTGTGCTTGGCCTCTAGAATGCCAACCAGGATGTCAATTAGCACCAATTGTTCAAAAGAGGCAATTTGTTGTCCTCCAGCACCAGCCTGGAAATAAGGTAAAGAAACCTTGAAACAGATCAATTATCCTGTACACAGCCACTTTCCACTTAATGTTGTTTTCTGCTGTCACCAACAAAGTGGGTGGTAGTTTATTCTTGCTGGCAGCAGGCATAAACTATCAACTGCTCGGTTTGTGAAAGGAAAAAGAAAAAAAAATATCGAAGGTAAAAGGCAAGTGACCGTGAGCAGGATGACAGATCATTCTAAAGGCTTTATTTTATTTTCAGAACCCAGTTAGTGGACAGTACGACGACTCTCAGATTCATTCATTATTTTCATAATGACAGCACCCACACTAAATCTGATTATTCGCCTTAACCAGAGGGTTATCCTTGAAACTGTTTCCTCTTCTGTATGATTAAAATGTGTTCCTACCTTAAAGACTGTTAACTCCACCTTCACCTTAGAATTCCACTATGAAAACAAGCTGACTATATCCCAGTACCAAGGTTTTTAGAGGTTATAAAGGCTTTGAGAGACAAAAAAAAAAAAAAAAAAAAAAAGGAAAGAATAAAAAGGCAGCAGGCCTCCTTAAATTCTGGTAAGGCAAGGGGATAGTATTGTGTGGAGAATGACCAGAAACTACAAAGGCAACAAAATAAATAAACGCAATGTACTAGAGTCTATATGGACACTACCAGATACCTGTATTTATTCAGGTAGTGGTTGCCTCTTTATTAAAGCGGCAAAGGAACCAGTGTCTGGGTGCTGGATTGGATTTCCAAAGGCAGCCCAGGGCCATGGTCTGCCCTACTAAATGTGATTTGAGGCATGGAGACATGTCAAAAAAAGGAAAACATGAGCTTGGGACTGGTGGTTGTATAGAGATGGTCAGACAGAAATGGGTAGAGTGAAAAATGCTAGCCAGGACTGAGCTTTTGTCACTTAAAAGGGAAATCACAAGCACCGCGTCGTCAAAGGATAACTGCAGGATATTGAAACGTGGTGATCAAAGAGATTATAAATATTTGCTTCCACGACATACTAAGCTCAGTGCGAAATCCCTATGTTTTTGCAGGGAGCATCGGTGTTGCGGGCCGGCAGCCCTCTTGCCCGCCCCCGCCGCCGGTGCGCTGCCCGCGTTGCACACCGCAAGCGGCGCTGTGCAGCCTCCTCGCTCGTTTCAGCCGCGCCCGGCCGGGACCGACGGCAAACGTTCAAGGGAGGACTAGATACTTGGCTGGCTGAGGAGAGCATTTCACAGCAGTGACAGACCTTACAAATTTAACCTTAAGCTGGCAGATTTGTAGCTCGTCTGTTAAACGCGCTGTGGTGTGGGGGGCTGACTTTGTCCTTCACTATTTTGAAGTACTGGCGCTACCTATTGTTGGAGCGAGGATACTTGCCCAGATCTTTCGAATTTGCATGGCAGTTGTGGCAGGTTCTTAACTCAATTGCTAACAGGAATGTAGTAGATGACTGCATTTACATCAGACTACATGAAAGAAAAAAGAAAGAAATTAACAGATACGAAGTAACTTCCAAAACTGATATTCCCCCCAGTGCTGTAGTGTCATATAAATCATTTTCCCTGCATGTGTTCTAGAGTCCTCATAGTTATAGGGTGTCTCCTCAGTAATTTCAGATAATTTTTCATCTGGTTAGCACAGTTCTCTACAAAATAATGTATTCTTAAATATCCAGTCTGTTTCCAAAGGTGGACAGGTTTAATTTAAGTTATTGAATTCAATTATTTTAACTGTGATCTAAATCAATGAGCAAGAAAACTTGATTGAAATACTTACTTTTATATTTGTACTGCTTCAGGTATTTGCCAAAATTTTATTCTTGATAGTTTACAACTATTGAGACATGCTGTCTTACAATTCAGCGCAATGCAACAGAAGTAGTACTATATTTTCCTAAACAGGTTGTACTATATACACAGTTAATCAGTGTTATAGTTTGACATACAGTTAAATAAAATAATTTCTTAATTTTTATTTTATTGTGTTAAAAGTAGAGCACATAATTTCCTCTTTAATAGATGAATAATTTTCCACTCATGATCTATGTTAAATGGCTTCTGAATGGAAACCAGAATTCAATTTAAGTGCAGAAAATCAGCATCTCTAAATTGGTTTTATTAGTTAAATAAAAAAAACTAAGTTGCTAAATACATTAAAAAAAAAAAAGTATGTTTTCAACTTAAATTATCTATAAAATGAAGGTAGTAATATATGTAGCTGGGTATTAAGTGCCTCTTGTCATATTGTCTAGTTTTCTAGAATTAGTAGATCTTACATCTCAGAAATAATTATTTTTCATAAACCAAGTAAACTGCAATATGCGAAATCTAAAGCTGTCAGCAGAATCAGTAGGGCTGTCAAAAGGATTGTTTATTACTTCAGAAACTCAGTTCTTATGACACTACCTGACCTGGAGACAGGTTGCCCAAATAGATTGTGGAGAATTATCCTTCTGGGTTTTCAAAGCCTAGCTGGATATGTCCTTAGTAGCCTGAGATCTTAAAAGCTCCCTTCCCAAATAAACTCTTGGGTAGTTCTTAGATTCCACGCTTCTGCTTTAGCAGTTTGAATGAAAAAATGCAGCAGCAAACCTGTATTACTTGTGCTAATTTTTATTTACCTTACAACATTTAATAGGTGACAGTATTAATATCAATTATCATCCTTCTAAACATCTTTTGATATATTTTAAGGAAATTAATTTTGAGAAAAAAACTGACAATTACATATGTGTTTTTTCCATTTTTTCTTTTGAATTAAAGTTAAGTATGTTGACCTACTGCTTTTTCCAATAGAATATTTCCAGTTAAAAAAACCATGAATGACAGAGGAAAATCAGATTGGCTTAAGTTGCCAAAATTGTCTTGGGATGGCTGCCAGCTGTAAATTAACATCCTGATTGAGAATGATTGAGAGGTATTAATTGGTTTGTCAGATATTTCCTTTGAATATCATGTTGTATAATGAACAAAATCTGGGATATATAGATAATGAGCTACAGAAAGAACTATTCAGATTATCTGATGAAACAATAAAAGAATCACTGCTGTCCATCATGTACAGTGATTTTAGAACAGGGCTAGGCTGCCCTGTATTTTTTTCAGATTTCCTGTGCAAGGCATGCATTGTAGTCAGTTAAACAGAACCACGACAATGAAGCAGTTAGAAGAACATATAGGAATTGACATAGTCAAGCATTTATGGATTCTCAGTCGTACACAGTCTTTAAATCAAGATAAGATAGATAGCCAAAGATATGTAATAAAGCAGCCACAAGATAAAGGCTTTATCCAGTTACTACTTAATGAAATTCTGTGGCCTATATTACATGAGATGTCAGGCCAGACTAGACTAGCATGTCTGTGTTTCAGTGTGTGCTTCACTTCAATCGATTAAGAGCATTTTGAGCCTTATCGTCCAGAAAGATGCCAGAGAGGAATGGTAAGGCAGGATGTCTTGTGTCTCGATCGTAGTTCAATGCACATCACCAGTTGAAAAGATTAAGGTAGCAGTGAATGTCTGATGGCGTTGAGGTCAATGACAGTTTTTGCCTTTGTCTTTAGGGGACCAGAATTACAACTAATGAACTCCTTGAAGATAGGGAAATTATATGACTTCACAGGAAATATGCACTTGCTAATTAGGTTCTGCATTCACATGCAGAATGGTAGGTTGACTCATTATGTTCAACTTAATGGTATGTTATATTTCTTCTCCAAAATCTTTACATTAGATGTTCTCAAAAACACTACATTACTTATTTCAATATATAAGCACTACTTCAATGCAGACACTACTTTTTGGTGCAAAATAGGAGCAAAGTACTTTACTACAAAACTTTTTATTGAATAAGATGACAGTAAAGTATTTAAATAGAGGTCCAGCTTCAGCTTAAAGGTACTGCCAGTGCAGTCATATTTGTTCACGTAAGCATGAAAATTCAGAAAATGTCAGTCACATCCCTTGTATTTAATCAAATGTGAATGCAATAGCAACTGAATATATTGTAGGCTGTACTCAATAGAGGGTTCTTCTTAACCTGTTAACCTCTGAACATGCTATGTGTGCAGATCATAATTTCCCCAATATATGTAATTTGTCTAACTGCCCTGTATGCTTATGAACCTTGGAAGAATTCAATTAAACCAAAATGAAGAAAATCTCCAAGAGAAGGGAAAACTTTATAAAAAGCAAATCTTCTTTCTGCACCAAATCTCTCTTCTTCATAGACATCCTCACCATTCCTAGATAAAACAGCCACATTTCCCAGTATAGAACATATTCTGAATAAATGCCATCAAGCTTTAAAATTTGCTTTTCATTCAGACCATAAAGGGCAAACAAAGAGCTTGTGAAACTGCCCAAGTAAGCAGAAAGAGGCTGGCTCCTAATAGTGCAAATCTTTTGTAAACAGCTCACTGCAGCCCTATTTCATAAAGTCCACAGTGGACTGCTCTGCATTTACAATATAGTTTCAAGCCTTGAATGGCGAACTAGTCAGGGTTAAATTTGCTTCATTCACTTTCAGCCCAATGCTGCAAAACTCTTGTTAGTTCTCTGTAGGCAGTCCGAAGTCTGCCACATTATGTAGTCAAAAAGTAACAGCTCTTTTCCATGCATCTTCAGTGATGGTTTCTCAGAAGCATAGGAGTCAAGAAGTACATCTGCGTGTAAAATCATAATAATAACACAAGGTAGATTGTTATTTGACATGGTTTGGAGTTAAGTAGCTTAATCAGAAGCAAACAAGCAAACAAACAAACAAAAGAACACCAAAGTTTAAGTGACATTTATCTATTAAGTTAAACTGTTTGCAAAAGAAATTTATGTGCCAAGGTTATAAAGATTCTAAAAGACACTATTTAATTATCCCTCAGTCGAACAAAGAAGTCCAGAAAGAGAATGATACAGGACTAATGGACCAGCAAAAATGCAAAGTACCATTCAGCACTAAAGTAATTGGGCAGAACACAGAAAGAGACCAGGATAAATGATTACTTCATTAATTTTAAAATTAAAGGGCAAGATAAGGTAGTCAATATCATAGAGAGTTATTAAGGTAAAACCAGCTAATCAGCGCAATTTAAATGTAAAGGAGTCATCCAATGCCTACCAATTTCAGAAAAGCGCAGAATAAAGCAATGTTATATAGCTTTATCAATCAAACCATACAGATAAGTGTTTTAGTGTAAGAGTTTTCTAATTTATTGCAGCCTTTGTTTATCCTCAAAATGTTTGGGGTTTGGGACAGGCCTATCCAAAACTTTGCAAATTTCAATGCTTTTCATGAAATTCCATGTTCCTTGCTTCCATAAAACTTGCTCCTATAAAAACTGTCATCACCTTTTCCACGTACATTCAGTCCTCCTACCTGGCCTACTGGCCATCTTTTTAATCTGTTCTTTATAACAAAGGTTTTTATCTTGCTTCTTGAGATGCCTTTCCCCCTTTCTGTTGCACTGACTCATCACTTTTAACATAAAAAATGGGTCTGCCTCCCCAAATGAGACATGTATATACAGAAGTCATAAGATGTCCTTTTTCAGTCTTCCCCTATGATGAACTCATATTTTAAATATAAGGCATTTTATTTTTGTCCCATATAGGTTTCTGTGCAAATTCTATTAGAAACCTCTTTAATATTAAATTAGAAAAACAAAACAAAACAAAACAAAACCATGTAAAGGTTCAAATAGCCTGGAGCCGCCTTCTTCAAAAATGCTATCTTATTACTAGATGTTTGGGTTAGTATCTTAAATGGTATCAAATCCTAGAATACCTCCTGTATCTCTTTCAGTCGATCAGCAATATTCATTTGCTTACTCCAGAAGTATTTAATATGCCTTAAATCCAGTCCAGCGTGCCTGACTAACAGACTGTAACTCTTCATTTATTATCCTGGTACTGCCATTAAAATGTAACATCTCCTGAGACTAAAAGCCTTAGGGTTTGTGCATTATATGCTTAATCTGTTATCAACACATCATTTTATTTCGCCCTTATAACTGTAAGTGAATTCTGGGACAATAATATGTTAATACTTTCCACTGACAGACTAGGTAGTATATAATGAAAACAGGGGTGTTCAATTTAGTAACAAAGATGCAATTTACAATAATGTTTAAATGGAAAAATGTATAATAACATTTTAAATGTCTAAACCTGAAAACATTCTTTTCTTAGGCTACCAGCCAAATGAAATTTTATGAGGAAAGCTGGATAGGTATTGACATAAAAGCACATAGATGGAATAAAAGTTGTGACAGCATCTCCCTCCTTCTAAAACATCAGATTTTGACAAAAATGTGGTTCTACAGCTTGAAGACTGAAATTAGAAATCCTGGTTCACATTCTCTTGCTCATATATCAGTCTCATTTTTTAAACTGAATCTCACCTATGGCACATATACATTAATTTAGAAACACTGATTAAAACCTTCAGAATTTTCATAGCAGGTCTGAGTACCATTTTGATTACTACTTCCTAATTTTACACTGTTAATGAGATCAAGACAAGGTGTTTCCAACATTAGAAATCCCATTCAAAAAGGATTCACTCGAAAGCCCTCTGGAGGACTGGCAAACTCCAGGATTCTCATCTTGGACTACACTGTCAAACAAAAAGAAAATGTATCTTGTGACTTTGACATTTTAAAAATATTCTGATGTTTTTAAACTGTAAGTACAGAAAACAAATAATAAAAAAAAAGTGCAACATTCTGAAAGACATTTGATTGTTTTCAGTATTCAAATGTAACTCATATAAAAGTTTTTTCTTGCAAAACCCAATGGTTTACTCTGCATTGCAATATGTAACAAATGTTCCTTTCAGATAGCCCTACATGGTTTTGGTCTGAGACAGAGAGCGTACCTGTTCTTTCATAAAACTCTTGTAGATACTACTGGAGTATGCTAATTGGTGCTATCTATTGAGCTATAATTAGGAAAGGCACTGAGCTGGAATAACAGATCTGAACACCTTTTCATTCTGAAAAAGTTTATATTCAGACCAAACTCTGGATCAGAACTCTGCAACTATCTTTAAATCATAGAGCAGAATCGTAGAATCATTTAGGTTGGAAAAGACCTCTGAGATCATCAAGTCCAACCATTAACCCAGGACTGCCAAGTCCACCACTAAACCATCTTGCTAAGCACTTCATCTACACATTTTTAAACACCTCCAAGGATGGTGATTCCACCACCTCCTCCTTGGGAAGCCTGTCCCAATGCTTGACCACCTCTTCAGTGAAGAAATTTTTTCTAATATCCAATCTAAACCTCCCCTGGTGCTACTTGGGGCCGTTCCCTCTTGTCCTGTCGCTTCTTCCCTGGAAGCAGAGACCGACCCCCACCTGCCTACAGCCCCCTGTCAGGGAGTTATAAAGCAATAAGATCCTCCCTGAACCCCCTCTTTTCCAGACCAAACAACCCCAGTTCCCTGAGCTGCTCCTCGTAGGACTTGTTCTCTAGACCCTTCACCAGCCTTGTTGCCTTTCTCTGGGCGTGCTCCAGAACCTCGATGTCTTTCTTGTAGCAAGGGGCCTAAAACTGAACACAGGATTGGAGGTACGGCCTCACCAGTGCCGAGCACAGGCAGATGATCACTCCCCTAGTCCTGCTGGCCACATTGTTTCAGATACAAGTCAGGATGCTCTTGGCCTTCTGGGCCACCTGGGCACACTGCTGGCTCATGTTCAGCCTGCCATCAACCAGCACCCCAGGTCCTTTTCCGCCAGGCAGCTTTCCATCCACTCTTCCCCAGCCTGTAGCATTGTGTGGGCTTGTTGTGACCTAAGCGAAGTGCAGGACCTGGAACTTGTCCTTGTCGAACCTCATATAACTGGCCTCAGCCCATCAGTCCAGCCTGTCCAGATCCCTCTGCACAGCCTTCCTGCCCTCCAGCAGATCAACACTCTCCCCCCGCTTGGTGTCACCTGCAAACTAACTGAGGGTGCACTCAATCCCCTCATCCAGATCACCAATAAAGGTATGAAACAGAACTGGCCCCAGTACTGAGCTCTGGGGGACACCATTTGTGACTTGCTCCAGCTTGATGCAACTCCATTTCCTACCCCTCTTTGGGCTCAGCCATCCAGCCAGCTTTTAACCCAGCGTAGAGCACACCCATCCAAGCCACAGGCAGCCAGTTTCTCCAGGAGAATGCTGTGGGAAACAGTGTCAAAGGCTTCACTCAGGTCCAGGTAGACAACATCCGCAGCCTCTCCCTCATCCACTATGTGGATCACCTTATTGTAGGAGATCAGGTTTGTCAAGCAGGACCTGCCTTTCATAAATCCGTGCTGGCTGGGCCTGATCATTGTCCTGCCTGTTCCATGTGATGGTGCTCAGGATGATCTGCTACATAAATAATATAAAGTTGACCAGAAGATGCATTTCTATTTTCTATAGTTCCAAAATACAACAGTTTATTACACTGTGCTTTAGGGTACTTTTGGCTAGTACAGTTGCATTTTTATATTATGGTTAATCAAGACAAATGTAATAGATATGTACACAGACATTTAAAAATGGTGGAGTCTTGTGACTTTGGCCATCTGTCTCACTTGCACGCATTTTAATGCAGACTTGCATAAAAGTATGCGGTCTGAAATTAAAGGGCAAAACATTGACCGGTGGCTTCACTGTCTTCTGTCATTCTGTCTTCTAAACTTGCAATGAAGGATAACATTTTCTATGCCTGTAAGATACTCTTAGAAATTAATCCTTGTTGCTAATTACATTACTGTCCATATTTTGTGTGGGTGTCAGCCAGAAGACAGAAGGTAGATAGTGATGTAATGTTTCATTGATGTGTATTTTTATATTTCTTTTACTAACATTTTAAATGCTCCAGAATTATAATGGTTCTTTGTTTGTACTCATTTCTTTAGTTTTAAAAGAACTGGGAGTATGGTCCTCATTTCTGTAAGTAATATGGAATTGTTAAAAGGGCTGTAAAATAAGTCATGTATTTAAATAATACATAAGGTGAAGAATTGGATCTACAAAATTATACAGGGCAGAATCTATATCAGGCTTGCAGATACATTTTAACGAGCTCCCTGCAAAGTGAATCTGGGAGCATGGTCTAAGGACAGCAATGTCAAATAAGTCTGGAAGTAATGAAAAGAGGACAGTGCGTTATTAACTGCGTAACAGCACCATATGAATACAGCTATGATCTGGCTTACACACCCAGGATGACTTGTCTTCTTGGCTCTGCACTGCACTGTATGGATTCACTGGCTTCTGTCCCTGGCAGCTTGGGCACGGCTTATGGTAGGGTTCACCACAAAATGTAGACACATCTTTATGTGCTTCATTAATGAGTACCTTTGTTCAAAATTCACATCACCAGGAATCTTTTTCTCCTTTCTAGGCGGGACAGCACTTACACACCCTAGAGTAGATTAACTGAGGCACGGTTTCTGCCACCAATTCAAGGTGATCTCACTGGAAGTGTAACTACCAGGAATTGCATATTGTTACTGAGCTGAGTAACGTACTTGCAAAACTAAGTGTCGATGGTGTTTTGAAATGAAGTATTCCCCTAAATATCCTGACAGCAGGGCCTGAGCTAGGAAGCATTTTCAAAATAGCCTTCCAGGAGAACAACATGGTATGTAACTAACTGATAACTCACAGTTTAGGGAAGCTTCTTGAGAAAAAGAAGGTCACCATTCAAATCATTGATTTGTTCCAAATCTATGTATTCATTCTGCAGCTCATGCAGAAGAGGCCAGCCCTGTCTATCCCGTTGCATGTGATGACAACGTTCATTGAATTAGCTGGCACATGGGGATACACTCCAGGTTTTGGAGCTCACCTAACTTACCCATATAATTGGAGGCGTGTTATATGGCAGGACAGGTTTTCATTGGCACTTCTGACAGCCTGGTTTAAGTAGCTCCCTGATCAAAGTGGAGCTGCTGTGAATCTGATTCCTATAATTTTTACATTCCCAAGACCTCCGAACACGTCAGTGTCACTATATGATGCAATTCCTAAACAATAAGCACAAGCCTCTCTTCTTTCAGCACCAGTCCCCTGACCTGAGCAGAAACTGAGGAAGAATTTTAGTGTTTAACCCTGTGTACTATATGAACACTTTCCAGAACTGTCTTGTAATATCACTTTAGGGTTTTTTTGCTATACTTGTAAACGAATTCCACAGTAGCACTTGGTTGCATTGCTAATTGCCCACGAAGCATATCACTGTCGAACAGCAATGTGTGTACTAAATAGATATTAGAAAAATAATGATTTTGGTGCTGACCTTTTCTATCTATGCCAGGAATGTGTATTAATAAACAGCATTGTACTTGTCATGAAGCACGACAGTTTATCTCATACTTAACAGCCTACTGTTAAAGTCCTTATTAATGTTGATTTAAATCTACATACAGTCTACTCACGTCCATGCAAAAACATTTTTTTTTAAGTCCTAGCTCTCAGCTGGGTGATTCTTCCATAAAAATGTTGCATGATCCTGGCCTTGGACTCCACAACTTTGGCCTGAAAGTGCCAACACTTTAACTTGTCACCTGTGGCCCTTTTACAGAGACCTGAATCATTTCTGAAAGGGACATTTTAACTCTTTAGAGTATATAGGCAGCAAAAAGCAGTTATAGTTAAACAAGACAGCTTTTATAAAGGGAACCTGAGTCTGCTCCTCACCTACATATTAAGTTCTCAAGTCAGGTTGTCAGCTTAGCAAATCTCTGTTTGTCAGATAACAGAGCAGCTGACTCTTTCCTTCTGAAAGTCAAGCCTGTCCCCTTGTGTCTGTTGTGATTTAACCCCAGCCAGCAACTAAATGCCATGCAGCTGCTCACACACTCCTCCCTGCTACCTCAAGTGAGATGGGGAGAAGAATCGGAAAAAGGTAAAACCAAAACACAAGTTGATATAACAATTTAATAATAATTGAAATAAAGTAATAATAATAATAATAACAATGACAATAATAACTGTAATGAAGAGGAGAGGGGGAGAGAGGAAAAAAAAAACAAGAGAAGAAAAAGCAAGTGATGCACAATACAATTGCTCACCATCTGCTGACTGATGACCAACCAGTCCTCAATCAGTGATCAGTCACTGATCAAAGGGTATGGGATATCCCTTTGGCTAGTTTGGGTCAGCTGTCCTGGCTCTACTCCCTCCCAGCTTTTTGTGCACCTCCTCACTAGCAGAGCATGGGGAACTGAAAAGTCCTTGACTTAGAGTAAGCACTGTTTAGCCACAACTAAAACATCAGTGTGTTATCAACATCATTCTCATAGTAAATCCCAAACGCAGCACTGTACCAGCTACTAGGACGAAAATTATCTCCATCCCAGCCAAAACCAGGACAGTGCCTCTCATTCCAAATATTTCTCCCTCCTGCTCATTTCTCAAATTGTGTTTATTTTCATCTTTTCTTTGATGCCCTTTCCAAGGAATGGTAATTCCTACAAGTTGTCTGATAATGCCTGTGAGACGCTAGTATTTTATCCAACACATTTCCCTGAAAAATATTTAGGTATAAATTGTACATTTCAAAACTGAAAACCATTCAAGTCTAGGTTAGACGTGTATATGCACACATCCCCTAATCGCTTTATTTTCCAGCCCAAGTAAAGATCTAACTCATTGTCTCCTATTATAAATGGTTAAAGAGAAATGGGAGAAACTGCGGCAAGCTGAGTGAACATAAAAATATTTCAGAATGTTTTCATATGTTCCATAATCTGTTATGAGGTGAGCTGAGCATGAGGGAGGTTTTCTTCTAATTATTTGTTTTGGACACTTAAAATGTGTCAGTGTTACCTACATGGTTTTGTGCCTCTGGTTCTATGTGAGTTGTTTGGGATCTCAAAGGAAACTCTAATGCCAGAAAAGGATTCCAATATATTTTTTCCATATTTCTTCCATTTTGCTGTGACCTTCTTTTTGAAATTCCCCTTTTCTTTGATTTTTTTTTTTGCCATTCTAAACTCTAGCAAAGATATATAGAGATTAAAGCTTAAAAGAGAAATATTGAAATAACTGTTTCTGTAAAACATGAGAAATAACCAAATAATGGAGAGTAAATAAAGCTAAAAAAGAACATTCATACTGCTTTGTAACACTTCTGAAAAATATTCTAAATATTGAGGGTTTGGACTCACATTAACAGCTATTTTCTGTCTTTCAATTAATTCGTTCCACACAAAGGTAGAGCTATCATAGAACTGTGTGAAAAATTATGGCTTAGGCCTCAAAATGCTAATTTGGATCCTGTGAGCTGTCACCATAAGATTATCCAGCAAAGCGATGCGAGGTTAGTGGAATCATAGATGTAGAATATGAGAACAGACTGCAGTGCAATAAAAAAAAGCACATATAAAGTTTTCTTTAGTAAATAAGGACTAACCCTTCAATCGGGAAATATGTATGGCTTTGGAAGTGTGCATGGCTTCATGGGGAGACTAAGCAAATTCACAGAAAAGAAATCCAGAGCGGGGTGACTACACAGAAGGATCTGGAAAATTATGTAGTGAAGTACTGTATGTGCGGTGTGCTCTTGTAATCTTCCCCATTTATCTGCATGCCTTGTCATAGATACTGTAGTTACACGGACTTGGGGGTCTGTGACACTATAGTTTCTCTTGCCTTCTTATGACCTCTGTATGTTCAGAGTGGGCATGTTCTTTGTTCAATAAGTAGATGAAAAAAATAATTCACAGAAGGAAGCAGCAAATTTCAAAACAGACATGTATGTACCATAGAGGATTATATGGCATTTGCAATCATTCAGTGAAAAAGTATATGTCTGCTGCCAGCTGATTACAGAATACCATGGACTACCTAAGGGTTGGCAGGACACATCATGAAGGTTAAAGCTGTGCCTGTGAGTTTTTAAAGACGTATATTATTCAAGGCCCTGTGCGGTTATCATGTGTTCTGTTGGCTATTAGGACACGTCTGCAATGAACAACACTGTTCAGAGCAGAGTTCCAAGCAAAATGTAAACTCTGCAACCAGAAAAAGGGTAGGCACCTTCGCACAGTGAGTAAGGAAACATTGCTCTCAGAATTCAAGATCGTATCTTCTCAGAGGATTGCAATGTACTTGGTAACAAATCTACTCAGAGCTTCCTGGGGTCCTTTGAGCTACATTTTACCATATGGTAACAACACGTTTTCAGTCATCTCATATATATTTAAAAAGACCAAGGCAAAGAACATGGACTAGATCACAGCAACCTTACTGTAACAGGTTTATTATAAGAGTTATGCACGTAAATCAATGGGAGGCGTGGGCTGCTTGTGGTTTTTAAATTAATTTTTTTGGCTAAATATGGATTGAACTCACAGACTCAGATTTCCAGATATTTTCATTTAAAACTGTATTTTACACGTGTAATAAGAAATGTGATGGATCATGAAACTATATTGTGGAATGGAACTGTCACATACAGCTATCTTCCATTTTCTCAGAGCTATTAGAAGACTGCAAATCACCTTGGCAGCAGAAAGTTCTCTTACCTTCATGCAAATGTTGTATTTGTTTAGTACTGAACCAATAACTGGAATTATCTAGTTTTGAACTAAAGAGAAAGTCTGATATCTCCTGGTTATTTGTGACTTAAGAACTTAATGAAAAATGCAGCTAAATGTGTCAACTTTAAAGATAGTCTAGGTGACAGCTCTAATGTATGACATGTGAAGTGATAAAATGTCAGTTTGAGAGAATTACGAAACATTTTATATCGTCTTTGGTATAACACTCTTTTCTGTCTACTTTAATTTAGAATGCCTCACCCTTGATAAAAGGTCAGATACATGTTGTGAACAATTAACTTATAGTCTTATCTAAACTGGTTGATGATTAGGTAATTGTTATGGATACAGTTTTCTGTTACACTACTTTAGCATAAAAACAGTGATATCTTAAGTAATGCCTTTATCAAGCACCCTGAGCTGAACTATGGTGTCCATTGTAGTGAAGACAAACTGAGCTACTCAAAATTATTTCAAGTGTGGTGTCAATCTCCTAATGTGTATCTTCTATTTTGCTATAGCTAAGTCACCTTGACAAGTTGTTTTTGAAGGCATAGGAATTTAGATGTACTAACTGCATTTATCACAGGAACTAACATTTATGAGTGATCACCAACAGAGTTGATATGAAACAGAAATCAGAGAAATTATTCCCAGAAAGAATGTGTTTCCATGTTTCTCAACAATGTTATTTTAAGAGTTTTGCCCATTTTTTTAATCACTTCACATTATCCCTTGTTCATGCATTGTTCAAAAATGTTTTTAATTGCTATGCTTTTGAAGAAAATTCTAATTTGTAACTGCTTAAAAAATAATGACTACTAATGAATTGGATTTGAAAGAGATTTATATAGAATCACACAAATCAAATTTTATGACACAGTGATCCAGAACAGGTTTTTGACCAACACTGGTCACACTGATACATGACCATCTTCATTTTCCAAAGGAGTTTGTAGCTTTCGGTCACCTTCCTCCATGACAGTTCAGGTTTGGCATTCTATTAGTCTGTTTCTTGATTTTTGTCTCATTGCTATTAGATCATCAACCAATTGTTGGGGTTTTTTTTCTGAGTATGTCTGCATATATATCTGTCTATATAGTATGTCCATATATATCTGGAGTTATCTGGCACTCCCACCAACAGTACATCAGTATTGCTCAAAACTCTGAAAACCCGTATACTGCATGTCATAACATGAGAGTGGGGCATGACAAGGATTTCAAAAATGGTTTTTGTGCAGCAAAAACCTCGCTGAGATACAGTTGAGTCTCAGAATAGATGGACACAGATTTCAGATTTGCATGGAAATGCTATTCAGGCTGAGCTGTTCAGAGCACAGACATTTTAATGCAGACCCCAACAGAGCCTGGCAGTCTTCCATGTTCTTCTATCCTCAAACCTGAATTGCTTAAGAGTTACAGTCATGACAACAGAAAAAGTTTAAAACACACCAAGGACAAGAGATTTCATATCATGTCTTCCTCTCCCTTCAACTGTAAAGTAAATTTTGGAGGAAATTAAAAGGGAAATTTGTAGGCCAAACTTTAGATATTCTGAATTATACCTGGGCTTATCTTCTCAGTGCTGTGATTTGCACCTAAAAGTGAAGGTCAGTGTAGAAATGCAACTTCTTAATCTCTATTTTGTTCTCAAATTACCTTTTTCCTACAGTTGGGGTGTTTTTTCTAATTCATTCCAATGGTCAACCTTGTCAAGTAGAGGAAATCATGGCCTGTGCATGTCAGAGGGAAAATCTGGGATTCATTTATGAAAACCAAGCCAAAGTTACCTATCTTCTGAATATTACTGTTCATTTGACAGCATTCTGTGAATTTTTACAAATCATTATTTTCATTTCGTAATGAAAGCGGAAAAGTAGTTCACAGAGGAGGGATAAAAGTATTGCTAGATTATTTTCAAAGTGGGGAAACAGCAAATGGAGAGAGAACTAGAGAAGACATTAAACAAAACAAACATACAAACAAACAAAAAAAAAAGAGAAAAAAAAGAAAAAAAAACCACAAACCAGGGGGAAGTTCTGGGCCAAAACATGCTGACAGGGGAAGATCAAGAGGTGAAGGTAGGAATGAAAGAAACAAAGAAGCCTACTGAGGCTTTTAAATAGACATTTGGCTGCAGGTAGAAACATTGACTACTAACAGCAGACTCCCTCTTGAAAGGATGGAGACCTAGAGAGGCACTGCAGTAAGAGGTGTCATAGGCACATACGAACTGTTATCCTGGATTGAAGCAGCGGTCTTGTTAATCAAGTCAGTTCTCCTCAGCAGGATGCAGCTGTTTCAGGGAAGGTCTGAAAGACTGAAGGTTTTGGAATACCAGTCCCCACAATAAACTCCCACCAAATCCCTGTTAGTGAGGAATTGGCTAGTACTTGTATTTCTGGTTGCTTTTTTGTCTTTAGTTGGTATAACTGACAGTTCTGGCAATTCACGAGTGGACAACTCTTTTCTAATTCCTTGAAGTTCTCTGGGTGTGAATCTGGCTGGAGGTAAATTAGAGTTCTAAGTTTTTATCCTTGTTTGCATCAATGTGCTGGCACAACCCATTTTAAAGGGGTAAAGGTGTATTGTGTGAGTGGCCTTTTACCGTGTCCGGATTGGGAGCTGTAGATCTTGGGTTGGTTTGCTTGTTGCTGCTGATGGGGGTCGTATGGAATTATTCTACATCCTTCATGAAATTATAAGCAAATTATTATTATTATACTGTTTGTATACTACTGTCATTATCCCCAGTGTGGGTTCTCAATTGGATTTTATACTTGGAATTTCAAAGTACTATCGGGTAAAGGGACAAACATTTCTTCTTCTGTTACATAGGATCCTCTCTATGCTGTTATCATTTTAAAAAAAATAAGATATTCACCTGTATAGAAAAGGATCTACTTTTAACCCCTCACTTCAAGTAATTTTTCCTTCTCTTTGGTGACTAAAGTAATCTTCTTCCCCTTAAAATGTTTTAGAATTTTCCTTTTGTGTTTAGATACGCATTGTGGTGTTGAACAAACAGCCAGTCATCCTGTTACATTGTCCCATTCTCATGGTCTTATCTTTCCTCCAAACACTTTTGGAGACATCTATGTCACTTTTTTCTCCACTGAGCCAATCTTTGTCTCATAAAAGAAAGTGCACAGACGTGAACATACATGCACAACATTAACAAGTACTAAGGTTCCCCGTACATGCATGCATGAACACACATGGACCCCTTTCCAGGTGCTATGGTTCATGTTCCAGTGTGAATATCTTCACACTAGTATAATTATCTTTTTCATTTCCCTCTTTTCTCCACCAGCATACTACAGTAACTCAGCATATTATAGTCAGTCATGCTGGGGTTCTTTTTCTTTGCCTCTCATTTTCCAAGCTTTGTTTTCACCATCCGTTTCACAGAAGTCTATGTCCTTGTTGCACATTCTAAACTCTACCCAATCCATTTAACTTGAGGCATCTAACTGAGCAGTCTAAAAGTCAGACACATTACTGCCCTGGGCTGTCTATACCTCAAGGATGTGATTCAGTTAAGTGGGTTGAATTTGGAAGCTCCTGTACCTTCCTCTGACAGAAAAGGTGCCTTGGGTAACACTGTTCCTAATTTAAGCAGTATCTGAAATTAGGTGGAACTGAAACAAGTCCCACAGCTTACAAATAGGATGCTGGAAGACAGACGGCTTTCCAACAGAACAGGCAGTTTCAATTGTAATTCAAATAGATGGGAAGAGGGGGAAAATTTCATTTTCATGCAGCTCTGTTCATAACACATGGCACAGTACAGGCTGATGTTCTAACGGTCATGCTGTAAGCATATAATACATCATAGTTTTAAAGAAATATCACTTTTGTACTAGTGAACTGAAATAATTATTTGCCAGTGGAAAGCACAATAACCAAAGCGGAAGATCCCTGATTATTTATCTGTCCTAAGAGACAGATCTGTCACAAGAAATGTGTGTGATTAATATACAAAGTGGAAAAGAGTAAGCCGTTCAAGGAACTGAGATTATGCTAACAAAAATCATCTTAGAATACCAATGGAGAAAGTCAAGGCTGTGTTATCATGTATCCTGATTAGAAATTCAACCATGATATTCCTTTCTTCTTTGATTCTTATAATAATATTCCTTGCATTGAGTACTGAGCTGTCTTCAGTGTTTCCAGTTCTACGGAAGTACGTAGCTTGGATTTTTCCCATCTAAGTGACTAAGTGCCTTAAACCTCATCAGATGTCATATTGACTTTGAGTCCAAATTAGTAGCAATAAACTGTTGCTGCATCACTGCTAATTCTTCATACCCAACCAAACCAAGTAGAGAAATGAGGAGAAATAAGAATGGAGTCTTTGCTATACAACCGTTGCAAAGGCATTACATATTAAAGCTTGCATAGTCATCAGTATGGCAAAACACTTTATGTCAATGTTCGAGATGACTTTGGCTTGCACATAATATAGAAAGTGATCAAAATATGTTGGGGTTTGTGTTGTTTGGGGTTTGTTGGTTTTTTTTCACACCTCAAAGAAATACAGTTTCTAGTCTTCTTGGCACCCCAATCAATAAGTATATCCTGACATTCTATCTTTTTCACTGTTTTGTTAGTGTCATGTGTACACAGCGTCCACGACTTTTTCCTTCTGCATGCTTGCAAGCAGCAGTTATTTCATGTTGTTTTCTACTATGGCTGGCTCCGGGCTTTATAGCCTCATCCTTTAATATAAACCTTCATCTCAGTGGCTGATAAAAATGCTCAGAGATCTGATTCCAAATGTATTTATGCGGGAAATGTGGATAACACCTGCCTTTGTCCTGGTTCCTGCAATGCTGGGGTGATGAGGCTTATAAAATACAGCAAAACTTTGCCTTTCTGCTGAAGAATGAGTGGATCAGTCAAGTAAATTAAATGGAAAATCCTAGCAAATAACTGAATATTGCACAACCAAGTCTCATACATCTCAGGCTAGAGCTATACGTGCTGCTGAGTTGAATAGTTAGATGGCACGTGATTCACTGCATGCATAATGCCTGTCATGATATTAATTTCAACCACACAATGTATAGCCTTTATACTTCTATCGTGACTCGTTAGTAGTCAGCTCTGTCACCTTCCCTAGCAGAGCAGAGTATATGAGACTTCCATTTGCTATTGGGTACCCACATTCCCTTCAGAGGTAAACCAGCAAAAGTATGCCTGGACTACATAAAGGCATTTAGGACCAGACACAGGAAAGCTGTATAGCTGGTGACCACCTGCTTGGAGGACAGCGGACACTTCTAATCATATAGAGAATAATTTGAATGAGAATAGGCACCGAAAAGGTTACTAGGGAAATTGATACCCTATCTTTTGAGAGGAAATCAGAGCGTTTGTCTTGTTTAGTCTAGCAAAAAGAAAGGTAAGCAGGGGCTTGGTGGTGAAACAGCTACACAACGTGTGCTGGGATGACACCCAAACTAGTTGAAGCAAATTTGTGCCCCATCATATGCACTTGTTTCTGTTGATTGATGTGGGACACTGGTCTCCATTGCCTTACTCAGAATGCTCTAGCTTCCTTAGCTAGGACATAGAGAGGTTAATAATTTCCATTACCACCTGCTTGCACCCTACTCTTTATAGCCATGGACACCCACGAGGTGTTCAAGGACTCAGAAAAGCCTGTATTGTTTCAGCAGTCTTATATTTTGCTGGGCTGGAGCCCATTTCTTCTGGGAAGTGTAGTAAAACCTGCTTTGGATTTGTTAAGAGAAACCCAGGAAACCCAGGAAACCCAGGACCCAGCCCTCCTAATCCTATACATTCTCACCCTTGTATGCAATTTTAGTTAAGTTTTTACTTTATTAAGATATCCTGACTTGCTCTTCTGTCTCTCCAACTGTATTCTCTCATCCAAAGTTTTTGTCCTCAGCTCTTGCAGAATCAGAAATCACTCCCAGCTGTTCTCTTTGTTATGATTTAGCATCTGGAAAAGGATTTGGTTTATATATACATGCATGACAAGGATTTATCAAATGAAATTACCCTTAACTTACACCACTAACTACTAAATCACCTTTATTGGTTTTTTGGTGCTTTAAAGTATTACAGAATATGTTACAAACTGGGTTCCAGGCTCCTAAGCGAATTACAGGGCAAAGGAAATGTTTAGCGATAGATTTTTCAAAGACCACTTGCATAAATAATTAAAAATACTACTTGCCCTTAAGCAAATAGAAGAAGTTTCAGTCCCCAGTGAATTCAGTAGCACAACTTTTTTTTATTATTATTTCAGAGTAGGATATATCAGGATCAAGCAGCTTTTATATGATGCAGCTAAGGTTTTACACTGTGTGAATATAGCAGAACCGACACTGTGTGAATATAGCAGAACAGTGAAAACAAACTCTCAAATTAGAAGCAATGTTTTAAATGGCCTCAGAAATCTTCCGACCAGAAACAAACTTAGCAACTATTCTAAATCTCAATAAAATTGAAGGTTCCAATGTAGTGATGTTTATAGATTAAACACTCTAAAAATCTAGCAATGGACAGGAAAACCATCCATAAATACAGCTGCTGAAACGAATAAAATGTCTTAATGAAGAAGCAGCAAGTACCAAATGTGAATAGCCTCCATATGCTGTTAATATCATAGTAAATTTGATATTTAAAGCAGGAAAAAACTATCAGTACCACGTATCAGCTTCTATCAGTTCAGTTGTTTACTTACTGTTTGATAACATAGCTTTTCAAGCAAAAATAACAAATGGTACAGATCAGCAGAAATGCTTCCTATTTCATATCAGGTTTAAAAGTCGAAACTTACTTTTTTGTACAAGATGATTATTTGAAAAAATATTTGGTATAAATTTGTTAGACGTGTCTTGGAGTAATTCAAAGAAGACAAAAAAGAATAAGATGGGAAGACAAGAAGTTTATATCCCAAAATTAAAAGTTCTTTTGACCTGGAAAAGTAAAACATTTTTTTCATTCTAAGGAAAGTTGTCCATTACAATGGATCAGGATTTATCGAAGAAAGAAATATTAAGTGAAAAACGTAAATAAAATAAGTATTTTTATACATCATTGTAGCCAAAATAGATTGAGAATAAACTAATATTAAAAATAAAGTACCTGAATATATAAATAATTTCCAAAGAAATATTTAAGCAGAATTTAAGGAATTTATTTGTTAGATAGTAACATTTTAATACAGAAGTTCCCAAAGGATTCAACTTATATAAGGGTTCCATCACAGTCAGTGAACCAAAGCACACACGGATTCTTCACCAGCACACATCATATTTAATTCAACTAAGAGAGATTTCCACTTCTGCTGAATCTGCAGATGTAATTTCTCTAGTAAGTGTTACGTTTGATACCTAGATACTTTTCGTGTTAGCAGGTACTTGACAACATTAATACAAGGAGTTGACTCCCCTGCTTTTTACCGAGCTTGGGTTCAAATTCTTTGAACTTACTGCTGGCCTTTGAAAAGATTTCTCATGAAGCCCTGTACCTGCAGGTGACAGCTCATGCAACTTGACGAGGATGTGACACAGCAGAGGGGAGTCTAAACATTTGGAAGAAATGGGTGTACTCAGGCAGTCTCCTTGGCCATTGTCATGGTGTAACATACAGGAGCTAACAGCTCAGAGAGTATTCCAAGCTTTATCTTTTCTTTTCCCAGACTCCAGGTTGACCATATCTGCATCACAATGAAGTTCCAAGGCTCTGTGGAGATCTGAAATCAGTGTTTTGTGCTTGGTGTGAGGCAGTGATTCCTAACACATCTAAAGATCAGTGGAGGCAGGATCTAGATGTTGTGATTTCTAGTCCCTTTCTCTGTGAGGGTTTACCTGTATAGTATGTTTAGTATTTATCCCTTAAGTTATAGGTCTTTTTCAAGAGCAGACAAGTAGCATCTAAAGCAGGAAGGTCTCATAATTCATATGTAAATGGAGTAAATTTTCTGCTCTGTAACAACCACGAGTTCTCCCAGTTCTTCTCCTGTCCTGGACAGTTAAGACATGTTGTTGAGGTTACATTTACCTAACCTGTGGCATTAGCTACGTTAACCTAAAATAACTCTTTGTATGTGTGTTTATGGACCAGGACTCCCTTCTGCTTCCTACAAAGCTTGCTTGTTCTCTAGCATGGACGCTGCTTCGATGGTACGCAGTTGCTGGTGCTAACCCTCATCTGTCTCTCCCCAGCTCCTGGCATCCTTGACCCTCCCTATCCACTCTTCCAGGATCTGAGAATGAAGCCAGCTCTTTCACAAGGGCAGGAGATCCCAGGGCTGCACTGGAGTTCTCAGAAAAATCCACTTTTTTGAGTGAAGCTGGTCTGTCTTTTCCCTGAGACTGTTTTCAGTGCCACGGCTTATGGGCTCTGTGTGGACTTCCAGGAACTCCCACAGCGGGGATTGAAGAATATCCTGATTTTGGCTGGGATAGAGTTAATTTTCTTCCTAGTAGCTGGTACAGTGCTGTGTTTGGGATTTACTATGAGAATAATGTTGATAACACACTGATGTTTTAGTTGTGGCTAAACAGTGCTTACTCTAAGTCAAGGACTTTTCAGTTCCCCATGCTCTGCTAGTGAGGAGGTGCACAAAAAGCTGGGAGGGAGTAGAGCCAGGACAGCTGACCCAAACTAGCCAAAGGGATATCCCATACCCTTTGATCACTGACTGATCACTGATTGAGGACTGGTTGGTCATCAGTCAGCAGATGGTGAGCAATTGCATTGTGCATCATTTGTTGTTTTCTTCTCTTGGGTTTTATTCCTCTCACTCCCTCTCCTCTTCATTACAATTATAATCATTATTGCTGTGGCTAATAATAATAATAATAATAATGTCAATTATTTGTTCTTATCTTAGCCCACAAGTTTTACCTTTTTTCCACTTCTCTTCCCCATCCCACCAGGGGGACGGGTGTGGGGGTAGCGGAGAGAATCAGAAGAAAGTGAGAAAACTCATGGGTGGAGGTAAAGACAGTGTAATAGGTAAAGCAGTGCTTACAGAGCCAAGGCCTTTTCTGCCTCTCACTTCACCCCACCAGCCAGCAGGCTGAGAGTGCACAAGAAGTCGGGGCAGGCAGGGCGGGGGCAGACCTGGGACAACTGACCCCAACTGGCCAAAGGGGTATTCCATACTGTATGGTGACTTGCTCAGCACATAAATCTGGGGAAGAAGAAGGAGGGGGGGACATTGGGAGGGATGTCATTTGTCTTCCCAAGTAACCGTTACGCATGATAGAGCACTGCTTTCCTGGTGATGGCTGAACACCTGCCCGCCCATGGGAAGTGGTGAATGAATTCCTTGTTTTGCTTTGCTTGGGTGCACCGTTTTTTTCTTTACCTATTAAACTGCCTTTATCTCAACCCATGAGTTTTCTCACTGTTACACTTCCAGTTCTCTCCCTCATCCCACTGAGGGGAGAGTGAGTGAGTAGCTGTGTGGGGCTTGGTTTTGCCAGCTGGGGTTAAACCATTACATCAATGTACTTCATAGCACGGAATCTGCACATATGTCAGAAGAGAACAATGTGAGAACCATAATTCACTGGGGATCTCACAGGAAGCTGATATTTCCCTAGGTGCAAGAAACCATCCAGAGTAATAGTAGCAAGAGTATAAGTACTCATAGTAATAATAGTAATAATAATAACTAACTCACTAACTAAAGCAATCAGACCCTCCCTCACCAAGCATTTAAAGGCTCATTTTGCAGTGTCTAAACAGTCTACCAGAATTATGACAGGCATTGTAGTGGTTGAGTGAGAAAAAAAGAAGTTGATACTGCAAAAAGAAAACATTTTTTAAAAGGTAAAATAGTTAATATGTAAAAGGGGGTTACTTGGTGGTTTGTTGTTTATGCTATACTCATAGCATTTGGCAAGTGATAGTCGTTCATATTTTGCAGACAAAGCAGATGCCCATGAGTAATTTCCATTACTCCATAGCTGATCCAGCAGAATCCTGAAGCACAAGCATAGCAAAAACCACATATTGAGTTTATTGATTCTGTGAGTATTAAACTATGATTTTATTTTACTGAATCCAGGCCATGGACTGGAAGTGTGTCCAGGTACAACTCTGATGGCTGCAGTGAGGTTACCTGTCCTACATGAAAACAAAGTATGCTGTCATGACTGTCTGAATGATGAATTAGTAGACAGACAATAGTGGTAATTTAATATTTTACGCAAAGTGCTGCTGCAAATTGATTACAATTTTTTATGCAATGCCACAATCAAGGAAATAGCAATTAATAGGCAAAGGGATGAAGATACCATTTTTCTCACCTTATATTAAATTAATGATCTTGGATATAACCCTAGGAAGACAATTTCCTTTAAAATTCCTTGGGGTGAAAAGGGCAGATTCACTGAAAATTGCTTCCAATACAACTTCCAGTGATTACTCTTTGTTTTTTTCAGTTTAAAGAGCTGTTTAACAATACTGAAAGTGGTTTGACATATACTTTGCAGGTATGTACCTCAATCAAAATTTCAGTAGAGTAGGGAAAAAATTAAAAGAATGTGAACAGTGTTTTTCTAACAATAAATCAACTTCCAAATGCTTGCACTCCACTCCTTAATGTCTTACGGGACTTAATAACTTTCTATAGAACCAGAAACAGAGAACAAAACCAACACAACTGAAAATACTTTTATTTAATCATGATCTCATGTTGAAGCATAAAAAAATAACATTCGTCCTTCAAACCAGCTTGGTTTGTACCTAAAATGTGCCAACTTTAGTCAAAACAGCACATTCAAAACCAAAACAAAGTAAACAATATCTTTTCTAATCTTTGCTTAATACATTAACACAAACACATAAAACACAGATGTTTCCTTGGTTGGCTTGTCACTGATTGTGGTATCTAAGGATATTTGACTCACATTCATTAAAGACGTGAAGCCAAATTGCATTTTGCAATCATTGCCTAAGATAGTGATGAAGGAATTGCAGAGGTGCTGAGGAACAATAGTAGTTTTCTGAATCTTTCAGATCCTTACTTGTTGAGAAATAGAGAAATGAGCTTTTTTTTATTTTTTATTTTTTTTTAACAATACACTAAGGCCTCCTACCATGCCATTTGTGCTCTGCTTGACATAAGAAGAGAGTGGCAAAACCCTCAAAATAAACCCATAGGGATGCAGCTGGTTTTCATAATTGTGAATGGGTCTAAATTTCATTAAAGAGGCAAATGTTACTAGGTCTAGGTCGAAAAGAAAATAAAAACCAACAAACTTCATACTGTTTGATAACAGATAATGAAATTTCAAAATATAATTTGTTTAGTCATTGCTGTAAACTTAATTGACATAGAATAAAAAGACCCTGACAAAATATATTGTCTTTTTAAAAAGTGTATACACGTTGATTAAGGTAACCAGTAACTTGTTGCTTATACTTCATATTCAGATCTCAGAACTAAAGAAACTAACTCTTCTACGTGACTTCTGTACATCTGCAGAAGCATCTTACTTAGTAGGTAGTCCTAACTGAAACTGACGAAATTTGACTTAGATTCCCCATTCCATTTCATCGTCATTTTTTCAGCGTAAGAAAGTGTCATTCAGTCATCTGTACGTGTAAGGCACTGCAATTAGGGCCTGAGATCACTTTCACATTAGAATGAATAAAACTGAAAGAGCTTGTTTAAGCAAGGATTTTATTGGACCTTGTTGTTACAGAAACATGGTATCTTGCTATGTGACACCTTGCTGTATGGATTACGCCTTCATGTTAATGGAATACAGCTCCTTAGACAGCACATCTTTAACTGAATGGAGCTCTACAACAGAGCAGAAAAAGAGTAAAGCAAAAGAAAGTGAATCAGGGCAGGAAGATTCTCTTTCCTCATTTTCAGAGAGCCATGACAGCCTGTTGCAGCTACAAGGAATGACATTTTTTATCTTCCACCAAAGTTGTATGCATAAATGTTTTTACCAACAAGGCAAAAAAAGGAGGGATACTTTTCTTGCCTGAACTGCCATCTTCTTTGGCTAACACCAAAGGGTTTTTCAGTTACTTATAGAGTGTGCAGAAGGGTCTTCAATTTTATTTGTAACTAATTTATTTGGAAAAAAAACCCAGTATTTTCTTTGGTCATTTACCCTACCCATTCTCTCAGTTGAAAACCACCAAGGTAAGTAAGCCGCTTTTAGCCAGAGTTTCAAAGAAAAAGACATATCTGCACCAGTGAGTTGAGATTACTAAGGCTTGCATCCCAGGAGAGAAAGCTCAAAATAAATAAAAAGTAATCAATACAGTCAAGGACAGGACAGAATTTCCACATGTAAGTTCAAGGTAGGGATCAAAAGTATATTACTTGTATTCCCTTGTCTTTTTCCTTTTTTTTCATTGTGGTTTTCCAGCATTTACTGGATCTGGAGTTGGGTAAAAAAGTCTATTCAAGGTGTTCTGGAGGTAACAGCAGAAAATATTACCCCAAATGGTGCTTTGGTTTTATAGATACAAAATCAGTAATGACATAAATCCAAGTTCAGTACTCCTAGATACCAAAGCCTGAGGAAAGACCAAACAAAGGCTTTATTGTGGAAAAACTCCACCTGTAAATTCTGGGACTTGACAAAATTAAACGCAGGACTGCTTTAAATATCTTCTATTTTTTTTCTGAGCAACCAAAGTTCTTTTTTTTTTTCTTTTTTTCTTTTGTTCTTTCCTCATGTCTGGCCAGTATCTCTAGTGTGTCTGCTTATTGTATCTACTTTCATGAAGAAGCAGCAGTTTTCTGGCCTGAAACAGTCTACTGCGCAAATGCACAGATTTTGTGATAAACACACCTCATGTCCTAAAGGTACTTTCTGCCAACAGGAGGTATTTAATTCTAACACATTTACTCTTTTTATCCTGATTATAAAAAGACTCTTTGCTGTCAAAACATTAAAGTGTTCTGCAAATATCCAAATTTGAAGAACCATTAAACATCTCATTTCATTACTTTCTAGGGTCACTTAAGCTAACATGACCATGTAGATCAAAAACAGTATGTCTGGATAGTTGCAATAGTCCATTAATGAAGGTAGTAGGAATTCATTTCATTGAAACTCCCAAAGTTTGCTGTCCTTACTTACACAGAAAATACTGTTGTTATTTCAAGTCAGATTATTCTCCTGTCTGAGAGTGCTCTTGTATGCAACTAGCCATTTCTTTAAAAAACTGTCTTCATGACCTTTCACATTTTTAATCAAAACGTGAGAAATGAGTTGAGCTTGAGAATTAGATGAGTTCAATAGTCTCAATTTCCTCTTGAAAAATCCTAGTGATGTCATAAATTGAATTGTTCTTTACAGTTGTTTTTACCCATACTTTAATAATTTCCTTTTATCATTTATTTTTAGTTTTGTGAAATATACATGCATACGCAAAAGAATAATGAGTAACTCAATAATGATACTTGATAATAAACTTTTAAAACAAAGAGATCAAATGTGAAAGCTAACTCTATCCAAGTAAAAGCTGTTTGCCTTTACAAAATATAGAAAATTTTTAAATCTTCTTTAGCTGTACAAGAAGAAAAAACTAATTCTATTTTAATTACTAAAATAAGACATAAAAGCTAAATATTAGATATTTAGTCTCAAAACAAAAATGTTTGGCTGCACAAGCAGACATTTCTGTACTTTTACCATGACTCTGTTCTCAGATAGAGTCAAGAAATATTTAATCCACCTGAGCAATAGTCAATAAAAATTTAGCCAAAATAAGAATTTCTGAAATATAGTTTAGCCTGGAGATGAAGCTCAGTACATCATTCTAGGTTTGTTATGTTATGCTTTCAAAAGCAGTCTGGAAAAAGATGTCATTTGGATTCATGTCAAACCATGAAATGTGAAAGTTCTTAAGCAATAGTTTAAATTAGTTGTGTAAAAATGTCAGACCTTGATCAATAGGCCCATCTTGACTACTTAAGTTACTCAGTTAATGAAAAACATATTTACCAGTTTTGATTCCTCACAAGTTCTTTTGTGCTTTCTTTTCTTCATTGCCCTCTTTCAGAAAGGAGAAAGAAAGCTATTTTAGTTCTTTTCCAATGTGTTGGGCAGTACCTGGCCTTATATAAAGCTTTATGTAGTGACAATTTGGCAGGGATAGATAAAACTGGTATACTTGGACTATGTCTATATAGTCTTTATTTTCATCAAGATTATTACAAACATAGACTTTACCCACGAAGACCCTGATCTAAAATACTGTTCTTGTTGTGCAAAACTTTTTTCAGTCTATCTTGATTCTTTCTCTTAGATTGTATTAATATCAATAGTACCAGATATTTGGAAACAACATACAACGTGTTTAGATGCCAAAATGCAAGAACATCAACAGTATTTTTTTATCAACAATAGAAAGAACATTTCACATCTGATATTTAATATAAATATTTCATAAAACTGATGAAGCAACCACTGCACGTAATGTGTTCAGAAAATCTATGTTAGTGCAGATTTGAAGGGGTCAAAGTTCTGTTTAATGAACAATTTGGAAAGCTTGTATTCTGTATGAATATTTGGTAAAACTCAGGTAAAGAAAAGCTTTGGATTATTCAAAACTCTTCAAAACTTCTAAAAATATTATCTGTGTGTGTACATACATACACACATAAAGAATATAGCACTAAATTTTAAAACAGAATGAAGCCCAGACTTTTTCTGTATAGTTTCCATTACATAATGGGATTTAGAAAGAAAATATATATTTTGAGGGCAGCCAATAAGCATGAAAAATGGAGATCTGTAAGGTCATAGTTATCAGCTGACTTCATTTTTGCTTCAGTTTCTATTTTGAATTTAACATCCTGACAGACTTATTTGGAAATAAATAGCTGGGAATGTATGCTACCAACCACTTGATCAGAAAGAGGAAATAAATAAAGCCTTTCTTAGAGAGTTGGAATAATTTTAAAGATCTCGGTCCCTAGAATTCCTAGGAGGTTTCCACCATCCCAGTATCTACTAGAGAGACAATAGGACTGGGTACAAGCAATCCAGGAGATTACTTGCATGTATTGAATTCAATTCCTTGATGCAGATAACTGTTAACTAGGGGATTTACTTACTGTGCTCAGACAAGGAGGAGCTGGCTGAGGATGTGAAGGTCAAGCGTAGACTTGCAACCAAGTGATTGAGACAAATAACGTAATCACAGCCCTGGGGCTTTAGGAGGGTAGGTTTCTGATTATTCAGGGATCAAATTGGTGGGAATTTATGGGATACATCTCTGAAAAGCAAAAATGTGCTCAAAATTGCTCATTGACCTTCAGGGAAAATAAGTGCACAAAGTTGAGCAAGTGGGGTAGAAAAACAGAATGGATGAACAGGGAGCTCCTGACTAAGCTCAGCTGCAGAAGTGATGTCCACAGAGGGTGGAGGCAAGGACAAGATACCCAGGAGCAGTGCGGAGACACTGCTTGTGTCTGCAGGTTGGAAATCGGAAAACCAAAGTTGAGCTAGAGCTGGAACTGGGAAGAGATGTGGCATGCAACAAGATGAGTTTCTAGAAGTGCATTAAGAGCAGAAGGAAGCAGAAGAAAATATGGGCCTCCAGCTAAATGGGCAAGTGACCTATTGATGAAGGACACTGAGAAAGTTGAGGTACTCAGTGCTTTGTTTTGTCTCTGTTATCACAGACACAACTCTCTCAGACCTCCCAGGTCCCTGAGCCTACTAGTGTAGTCCATAGGAGTGAATGACATATATTGTAGAGGCCGATATACTTAGGGAGCACTTACGCACATTAGACATGCACACACAGGTCCATAGGACCATATGGGGTGCCCTCAAGGGGGCTGAGAGAGCTGGCTGATGTCATTGTACCTGCTCTGTATCATCTTTGAAAGGTCATGGTAACTGGGACATATTCCTGATACATAAAAAACCCAGACAAGCTGACCTTCAAGAAAGGCAAGGAAGATCTAGGGAGGTAAAGGCCAGTCAGCTTCACCTATATTCCCAAAAACTTGTGGAACAAATCCTCCTGGATGTCACATGCAGGCACATGGACCCCAGAAGGTGATTGGGAATAGCCAGCATGGACTTGCCAACAACAAACGGTGTCTGACCAAACTGATTGCACTCTACAATCTACAGTCTAGCTTTGAGGACAAGTGGGGAAGCACTGAGTGTTTACACCTTGACTCAAGTAAGGTTTTTGACATAGTCTGCCATGGTGTCCTTAGAGTGAAATTGGTGATATACAAATTGGATAAATGGAAGGGGCTGAAAAAATTGGCTAAGTCACTAGGCCCAGTGGGCTGTGATCAACCGCCCAAAGTCTGGCTGGTTACTAGTGGCATCACTCAGGGATAAATAGAGGCAAATACTATTTAATGGCCTTACTAGGACAAAGGAAACTTTGACTTGAAGGGAGAGGGGGGAATAATAGTCAAAAGCATTGCCCAGAGAGACTGTGAAGTCTCCATTCTTGGACATATCAGGACTTTCCCGGACAAATCCTAACTGGGCTCTAACTGAGCTTGCTTCGAGCAGAAATGTGGATCTGCCTAGAACTTCCTAGATCCTGTCCATCTTACACAATTCAATGATTTTACAATTCCATAAATAGATCCTCCTGAAAATAGATGGAAAGAATAACAATAGATGAATTTCCCAATTCTAATTTTATAATTCTGTACTTCTTCTATCAAGTATTCCATTGCTACCTGGAATTCCAGTGATATTTGCCACAGAAAGAAACCCAGAGTCTCAAATGCATTTTATCTCCCATGAAATAGTTTGTATAGCTGCTAACTTTGTTACATTACTTTGTTACATTGAAGATTCATTATATGCTGTGGGGGGTTTTGGTAGGTTGTTTGTTTTTGTTTTTTTTTTTTTTTTCTTACTCATTATTCTTTCTTTTTAAAAAAAAAGACTTATGCCAAGACAAGAAATTTAAAAAAAAAAAAAAACAAATTTTGTCCTTTTCTCTCTTAAGGGAAATACAGTGTCTTCCAAGAGAACAGTACAGTTTATTAAATAACAAAAAAGTTATTTAAATAATTTTGTAGATCTCAATAGAATTAGCAACAACTAAGAAATTCAGCAGTGAAACACTACTATTAACCCATCCTTTAAGACTCAGAATGAGGAAAACATGAAGGTAATTTCTCTGGGTATTAACATTTATATATAGCAAGTACTGCAATCTTCCTGCAATGTGAAGGACTCTGCAAACAAAGTATTTAAATATATGCATAATTTGAATGGTGTGAGTACTCCTTTTGAAGTTCAGAGGATGGCCTGTCTATATGAAATTTGGCAGTCAAAGAAAATAAAATTAATTTATTGCAGTTAAACATAATGCAAGCTACAGGCATGAATCAATAAATCATAAATTTATAAGGTAGAAATTACCAGATTAACTGTCTGTCTTTGATACTTAGAGAAGAAAAAAGATGTTTTGTGCTGTTTCTTTCATCCACTCCTCCTTTTTCTGTCAAAGTCATAAAGAGTACTTTAAAAGAGATCACTTGCAACACTGACAATAGTATTAGCCTGAAATTGTTCTTTCAACACAAAACATTATCTTTCTTCCACTCAATTTGCCTTCTTTGCAATTCTTGTCCTAAACACAATGTTTTCCAATACAATTAATATTTTTTTTTCTTGTGGCATTGTGTTAAAAAAGGTCATATTTACTGAATTTTTTTCTGTTTAGAAAAGTAAGGGGGTTTTATCAAAGAAATATCTTATCAAAGGTATGATCTACCTTTAACAAACCTGGATTGTACTTAATACCATTTTACATGCGTATCCATGGCCTTTATTATTCTTTCTTTTAAAACTGTACAGAGGTCACACTACTGGCTCTGTGACTGATGAGATAAATTTCTTCAATCTCTTTTTTAATTACTGACAGAGTACCAGAGAGCACTACTACAAACTAAAGATGTTTGTTGAGTAGGCTTGGTACAGGACTGTTTTCATGAGTCAGTTCTTTTAGAAGTAGGATAGATAATACCTTGTTTTCACTATTTGAGCATACCGATCTGTTAGAGGGTTTGTTTCTTCCTTCTGTGCTTAAGTTTCTAAATCTTCCTTTCCATTAATCATTCTGTCTTCCTTCTCACAATCAACATTGTAATTTTAATGAAAAGATTTGTTTGTCAGGTGTTAGGCTTAGATACTCAGTATAAAACTCTTCATTGTCCCTGAAAAATCAGCTTCCTGCATCTCCAAAAGACCTTACTTAAAGCCTAAACCACTGAATCCTGAACATACCTGCAGTTACACTTCTTCAAGTACAGTCACAACCAGATTGCCAGAAACAGTGGCTGTCTTGTTTTCCTGTTTTTCAATTAGTGGAAATGAAATGGCTTCTCTAGTAATTTATTTACAGGAAAGACAAAAAGTGAAAAGAGTAAATAAAATGTAAATGTGCCTTGACAAGGAAGCCATGATGAAAGATCACTGATCAGACCAATTTCTTCTTCAGCATATATATAGACTCTCTAATGAAGACCTGACTGAGTATAGGCAGAAGGCCAGCTACAAAGTATTTCTAAAAAGGACTACATGCTCTATACACAAGATGAAAACCAAAAACCTCAGTTTCCCTTCTAAATCACAGATATCATACCCAAAAGTTGGGAAATTAAAATACATGTATGAAAAAATATTGAACAATATTGATCCTGGGAGTAACAAGCCTGTCTCATAGATTTTTTGCTGGTGAAACTTTGTGTGTGGAATAAAGATAGAAGCCTCAAATCTGCATTTTAGGGGGTTTAGTCCCAATTAAAAGAACAGGAAGAGTTTATGCTGTACTACTATGCTTGTGCTCTCATTTTTTTTTTCACCTTGCTACAGTTGTGCATTAACAAATGCAGACAAAGATGAGTGACAAGTTCTCAGATTAAAAGGTGTGAGGACTGTAAAATATGTCATGATTATAGTCTGCCTCTCTCAGTAATGAGTCATAGTAACTAAAAGGAGATAGAAACCCTGTATCTAAAACAAAAATTAAAAAAAAAAAAAAGTGGTGCCATGATATTTCATACATATCCATTTAAAGTGTACACACCAGGTACCAGCCCTGATAGCCATTCATACCTGGATCCAATGTATCCAGTCATGACACACAGGCTTATGTTCAGAACCAGAATGGCTCTAAAGTTAACACAAAATCCATGCAAATCATAATCAAACAGGATAATAACACAGTGTGATGGCTCAAATTAATGGTGGAGTACCTTGCGATGCAAGGAATGTCATGTTCAATTGATCATATCATGGCTCAGCTCTGACTTGAGTATATGGTCCAGTCAAATGTTACCTTAATTAAAAACATGCAGAAAAAAGAAAAAAATTCCTGCACCCACCCAACCTTAATGAAATGTCAGAAGCAGAAGCAGCTTCCAGTGAGCTTCTACGTGACACAATTCCTGCCATTAATACTGGCTTCTACATGGCTAATTTCACTGAAAATGCTGCTTATCAGTCAGGAAGGATTTCTGTTTAATAATGTTCTAAAAGTACTCATCTTTCTAATGCAAGCTGTGCTTTTTACTTTATTTATGTATTTATTTTCTTGCGTGGGTTGCTTGCTGCTAATCTCACTCTTCCAGAGAGACTGTGAAACAGTCAACTTTAACAACCTCCTTCTTCCAAGACACTATGGCGACCTTCCCTCCAGCACATAAGGAAGTCTCCTCCGGAACTTGGAAACTCTGTGATCCAAGCAGGATAAGTGCAGAGGTTTATGAGGTGTCTTCTGCATCTCCAAAGCCTTTGGATGTGCACACATTTCTATGAGAATTAAATACTCTAACTTCTTGGCAGCCCATCTATCTGAACTGCCTGAAAAGTAAATTGTCTCCCCTTTCCCTTTCCCCTACTTTGCTTTGGCATATGCACATAATGATTATATTCCCAAGCAATTCTTCAACTTGTCTGTAAAACATGATATTTATTGCGTTTTAAGAAGACAGAGCAATATTTCCGTATTAGACTATCTATCTATATTATTACCATTATGTGCAGTAGATGGCAATAAAACCACCACCTGCTATTGGGCTTTTGCAAACCACTTGGCTTATTTTCCTTTTAAAAACAAAATAAATGTGCACAAGGATCTGCTGTTACACAAAGAAAAGAAATTAATCCCAGTCATTTTACACATTGCTTATGCTTATGCAATAGCTGCTCAGGCTAAAAATGACTTCAATTAAACCAGTTCTCAAAACTGAGGGTTCCCAAAGAGGATGCACTCTCTGGGGAAAAGTAAAGAAGGATCTCTAACATTTCTCTGTGTTACTTGGTTACTGCTGCTGCTATTGGTGGCAACAAACAGCAGAATGGTTTAATCTCCATCTGAGAAGCTTGCTGCAGTACAGTTAGCATATCAACATTTTTCCTTCCCAGCACTCCATCCTGCTCAGTCTTGCTTTTCATATTTTTCCCTTCTTGCTAAGTATTCCCCCAAGACTGCAGAAAGCAGATGCCATTCCTCTAAAATTCATTCCCTACTACTTGCTTTGTTTATTTTCAGTGTTTTCCAAGCCCAGACAGTAAACTCCTTCACAGAACATCTCACAAAATGAAACTTCATCCAACCGCAAAATTTGATCTTTCAGGTACTCTTATAACCACAAAGACAAAATTTGGTCCTATATTAAGGCATTGGCAGTAGCTACCTTTCTATCAAAACAATACCCAAATATTTTCACATTTGCAAAAAATGCTTCTTAAAGTTTCAGCACAACTTTTACTTTTTTAGAAGATCTCCTTAATTTTGTCCTTATTCAAGTGTTCGTAATACCCGAATTTCACTGAAATCATGATGTTATAGTGAGTATGAACAATAGGAATAAACTTTATGAATTCCATTCACCGAAAATACACTTGAAGAAAATTTCTGTTTCCTCAGAATTTCCCAGTTAATCAAAATGATAAAGTTTCATGGAAAGAGACTGTGATAGAATCCAAACAAAGGAATCCGGACAGGAGCCTTATAAAACCTGTGTGTCAGGTTTTCCCACTTTCTTGGCAAACCTGTCTGCCAGACTGTCTGTGATTTGAAATACCAGGGCTTCTGTGATCTCTGCTGGGGGCAGCCCACTAGACAGAGTGCCTTGGAATAAGGGTGCTATTCCCTTTCATCGACGCATCAAAGCTTCTATTTTTTTTTCCCAAAGTGGAATGCAACATTTCAAAATTCTTCCCCAAACCACACTGACTGTCTCTACTACGTTCTCAAAATATGGTTCAGCAAGTATGATGGACGTCCAACAGAGATCACAAAAACAAGGAAATGGCTAGTTTGGGGCTACATCCCTACAGTTCCTAAATCACATGCAGAATGTTTCCAGTGACAGACATAGACATCAGAAAAAATCACTTCTGCTTAAAGAAACATTGTGAACAACATAAACCAAAAGCTTAACTACCACGTGAACAGCGATAGCAAATAACAGTCACATGCATGAAATAGTTGCTAAACATATTCTGTTTTAAATAAAAACATGAGGACATACTTACTTGTAGATACTATGGAAGAGAGATACTGTGTATTGTTAGAGACATTGAAGAAGTTTATCTTCTTGTCTACTTTGGCTGCCAGAATCTTCACTTTTTCCCATATTATTTTTGTATGCAAACTCAAAACCTATTCTTTCATCACCATTAGTGCTACCTTTATATTGAAACACCTGAATGCCTCAGAGTCAGGAATGCCCTAGCATCAGGAATGCCTCACAAATCAGATGTTCTGGAAATACAGCTATTTGTATCTCAAGCACCTTGCTTGTATGATCACACATGAATTGTAGACCTAATAAATCTTAGATACAACTAATGATTGCCTAGGAGGTGGATTTCTCCCAGTACAAAGGAGATGGAGAAGATTCATGTGACCTTTGTAGTTTAGCAAAGGAATAAATCCACATTTTTCAAAAAGTCTTAAAGTCATTAATATGACAGAATTGGATTATTTTAACAAATAATTTTGATAAAACACTGTTTTACATCCCATTTCACAGATCAGTCCTTACTGTATACATATCAACACATTTGTGTAGTACACTTTGATACAAGTGGCATTCTTCCTATGTAAAGCAGTACAAGGTATAGTAACAAATGCACAACTACAGAGAAATGGGAGTAATACTTGTGAAACTAATGTCCGTGCACAGTAATTGGACACAAAGAAATACAGGGTAGGAATTCTCTACCATTATCCTTTATTTGGAATTATTTGGCTTTATTCAGGAAGGACCAGCTCCTGTTTCCATTGACTTCGCTTAAAAGGAATCATATCCCAAGTCTGTTTGTGATATTGATGTTCTTTTACTTCATGTAGCACAGCATGACTGAAGCCAGCTTCCACACAGTGGTAGGATCACAGAAAACAGGATTTAAAAAAATATTCTCATCACTATGATTTCCAAACTGTAGGTTATTATAATTCTTCAAAGCCGCACATCAACATTCTTCCCAACAGTAGAACAATTATCACCAAGAATTCAACTATATGAAAAGGGAAGATTTTTATTATTTTTACTTTATTAGAGCACAGTACAATTTCTCTTCCAACTTCCTGTTTTCTCATGCAGTGATTATTTTTATTTTTTTTACCTGTTATTTCTGACACAGGTGAAATATTTGCACTGTGCTCGTGTTTTCAAAAAGCTCCATGTAATCCTGCAGTTCCTCAGGTTACCTACAGACTGTAATTGGAGACTTCCAAACTCTGCTTATAAATTAATCTCTTCTCTGGTTTTCTAATTATGTTCTTTTTACACTTTAAAGATAACATTTTGATGTAAAAGGCAATAGGTTGTATGTTTGCTTTCAGCTAAGTCTACAAAATTAAAATGGTGCATAATAGCACTGTATATCCACATTTGGGGTAAGAGTTTGTTCTTCACATCTTCAGTAATTAAGTGCCTAGAGTGGAGCTGGAAACTTTCTCATTATACAGCTCTGCACCAATTATAAGACCGACCTCCCTTTATTTATAGCCTAAAGTGCACCAAACTTTCTGATTTACCAAACATGCTGATCAGTGGAGACTTCAGCACATGTGTAATTAAAAATTTAAAACTAATCACAGAATGGTCGTGGTTGGAAGGGACCTCTAGACATCATCTAGTCCACCCCCTGCTAAAGCAGGTTCACCTGGAGTGGGTAGCACAGAATTGCATCCAGGTGGGTTTTGAATGTCTCCAGAGAAGGAGACTCCACAGCCTCTCTGGGCAGCCTGTGCCAGTGCTCTGTCACCCTCAAAGTAAAAATTTTTTTCCTCATATTCAGATGGAACTCCCTGTGTTGCAGTTTGTGCCTGCTGCCCCTTGCGCTGTTGCTGGGCACCGCTGAAAAGAGCCTGGTCCCATCCTCTTGACACTCGCCCTTAAGGTATTTGTAGACATTTATAAGATCCCCTCTGAGTCTTCCCTTCTCCAGGCTGAACAGGCCCAGCTCGCTCAGCCTTCCCTCATAATGGAGATGTTCCAGTCCCCTCATCATCTTTGTAGCCCTCTGATGAACAGTGTCCAGTAGTTCCCCATCTCTCATGGACTGGGGAGCCCAGAGCTGGACACAGCACTCCAGATGCAGCCTCACCAGGGCAGAGCAGAGCGGGAGGGTCACCTCCCACGACCTGCTGGCCACACTCCTCCTCATGCACCCCAGGATCCCATTGGCCTTCTTGGACCCAAGGACACACTGCTGGCTCACAGGCAACTTGCTGTCCACCAGCCCTCCCAGGTCCTTTTCTGCAGAGTTGCCTTCCAGCTGGCCACCCCCAGCCTGTGCTGGTGTGTGGGGTTGTTCCTTCCCAGGTGCAGGACCCTACACTTGCCTTTGCTGAACATCATGAGGTTCCTCTCTGCCCAACCCTCCAGCCTGCCCAGGTCTGGCTGAATGGCAGCGCAGCCTCTGGTGTGTCAGCCGCTCCTCCCAGTTTTGTATCGTCACCAAATTTGCTGAGGGTACACTCAGTCCCTTCTTCCAGGTCATTGATGAATAAGTTGAACAGGACTGGACCCAGCATGGACCCCTGGGGAACACGTGAGCTACAGGCCTCCAGCCAGGCTCTGTGCTGCTGATTGCAACCCCCTGAGCTCTGCCATTCAGCCAGTTCTCAGTC
>JAVJGI010000040.1:20892386-20904615 GCA_035590275.1 Ibycter americanus | reverse complement strand
ATACCATCCGTCATACCATCACACTTTATTTGTTTAAAAAGCCCAAACAGATTAAACTTTTAAGACACCGATTCATTGTACACACACATACACAGAGGTCCACTCTAAGCTTAGGCAATCACTAAGTAAAAAGTATATCTAATACAAATTTCTTTCTGTTTTGGGTGACTCATGCAGCTTAAGTTAAGCATTAGTGCCTAGGACCATGAGTCTGAAAGGGGTGGCAGAGGGTGTGATTTGCATGCAGTTGTTCTTGTCTTAACTAGTGCCATTTCAGTGCTGGGTGCAAAAGCATGAGTTGGCATGAATGTCTAAGTATGGAACTGATCCCACTGTTTGCAGCTCAGGCTACTTTTTCTCAATGCAGCTGCCTAGTGACACTTTACTTCGCACTACTTGATAGAGCGAGTTCCATTTTGCAACACCAGCACTCCTGTAAATGCTGTCCTCCCCAGTTCTACTTCCTTGTACCTCTGATACTAACAGACGTTTTCCTCTTACTTCAAATGTCATATTTCTACACTTCATTGCAGAGTGCGTGTACAAGGGCTGTGGACTATTGGGAAAAGAGCTAGTATGCATGGTACAGTAAAATCAGTTTGGTTGCTGTGACCACAGAGAAGTATGACAAAAATATGCTTTCAAGAATTAAGTCTACCTCTATATTTGTTGTATTTGCAGTTATTAGATGGAACACTATGGGTTAATACCAAAGATACAGTTATCAGCAATTTATGATAAAAGGAAATCAGAGTTTGGGATGATGAGAGGTACAGTTTCAGATTCCTTTGATATTTTATCTTTCTTCAATTATCTTTTTTTTTTTTTTCTCTTTCAGAAGACTAGAAATTGTATTTAAGATTAAGTAATTCAAGAAAACACAATTCACTGTTGTTTTATCTCAACTACCAGAGGAAATAATAATGCAATCCCTCTTTACTTTGAATATGTAATTTCCAAATGGGTGAAATCCAGGACAATGCTATTACAGTGAAACGAAGGAATGCACTTATAATCATGGAGAAGGATTTGAATGTGCTGGGCAATACACACACGCACACACACACGCAAAATATTATACTGCCATTAAAATGTTATGACTTTAAAGCATCATTATTTCAAACAAAGATATAATAGATGGACACATTCAGTAATGAGACAGTGTCGGTCAATGTGCTAGAAAATCATCTTAGTGGCAGCTTTAATATCAGTAAGCATTTTTATTTAGATGTCGCTGAAAAATTCTTAAGGATAATTTTAAATCGTACTGTTAGATTTATTTCTATTCATCTGACATAAATTTACTAGACCTTACATAAATGACTGAACAAAGCATTCACTAATCCTATAAGGAAATGAGAGATGACTGAATGTGTTTGAAGGTTTTCTCATTACCAAGGGGAAACGCACCCTGATACAGAAAGTACCATGAATGTTCCTAGAGGCAGTCAAGCTAAGACGTTGTTCCAGTGTGCCGTTTGCTAGTATTTAATTGGGTTACAGACTGATGCTTTGCCAAAAAAAAAAAAAAAAAAAAAAAGAGTTAAAGTTAATGAAGACAACAAAAGAATATTAAATCTGCTGACATTGTTGCTGAAGAGGATGTTTGTGACAATGAATGGATCTTGCTTGACATTTCAGTCTGCAATTGTGTATAAATTCAAACTTATTTTGGTTAAGCATTTAAAGAGCATATCTCAAGTTGTTTAGTGCAATAAATATTGGTAAGCAAGATGACAATTTTTCATGATGATGTAATTTTTCTTTTTAATTATCGATAATGGATTAGGAGGCAATCTAAAAGGATGATGCTTATTATAAATTACAACAAAAAAATGATCATTTATCTTTGTATATCCTTGAACTTGCTACAAATTTGTGCTCCTTGATTACCTTCTCAAATGTTTCCCAAACCAATATATTTGTATGACTTTAAGAGGTATTTGAATACATCACTTTTAATTCTCCCATTTATAAGTTTAGTGACACACTGCTGAGTGTAGAATTCAAGCTATTTTCTTTTCCTTTTCACTAACACTTAATAGGCCATCAGTAGCATAGCTGAAGCTGATTTTTTATATTTTATGTGCTACAGACAAATTGATTTTGTGACACAAAAGTACTGCTCGACATGCTTGGATAAAGCCATACAAAACTGTAAATTCTTAGTAACATGGCTACAATGTGTTGTGCCGTGCATGTACCGGTATCTTGGTGCCTTCTTAACATTCCCTCAAAATGCTTCACTTTTGTATAGTGTGGAGTTTTTTATCCCATTTGTCCTTCCCCAGGGTTGCAGACAACGAGTTATTCTTATGCACAACTTATGCTTATTTTCAGCCTATTTAAAGTGTCTTTTGTGTTTTTTTTAAAGAAGTAGCACTTTCTGTATGCATGCTTGATACACGATACACCAGTTTTTTTGGCTCCAGTCTTATTTGGTTCATTGCAAGTAGATGCTGCATTACATGTTTTTTGCCAGTTACCAGGATCAATACTTCCATTTCCTTACATGACCTCATGACAACATTTTCTGTTTTCAAAACTGTTGATGAAAGACCTTCCCATGGTGGCCTTTCATACCAGTTGGTCTCAGTCAAAACACTTCCACTATTTTTAGGAGAAGATGACAGATTTCAACCTACCGCATAGCAGATGATTTGGTTAGCTATTTCCTTGCCATAAAAAATCATCATCTGCTATGTGTGAAATAACAGACATTAGATTACGGGCTAATAAACCACACTTCCAGGATAATAAATATTCACTTTCTCCCTGTTATAATTTCTTGGAGACCTTTGGCTAAGTAATTTGGACAATAGATACAATAAGTCTGTTAAGATTATCTATCAAGTAATAAATACCATAAGATTACCTACATCTCAGCCACTTCTCCCAAAATTAAAAAAATATGTGTACTTACACATCCACATTCTAGGGCATGAGCTGATAATATTTTTTTATATATAATATAAAGAACAGAAAATATGCAAATAATTCCAGAGACAAACACAGTACTGAGAATCTGTTGTGGCAAAATTACATTTCTTCCTTCACCTTAGCTGGCACTGAGACCAGGGCAAGAAACACAAGGTTTCATAGAGTTTCATCTACTTATGCAGTCATGAAATTGTGACAGCAAAAAAGACCACCTGTGTTTCTGCTGACTTCTACTTTTTCTGGATAATAAATGTCAATGTAGAACATCTGAGACTCATACTAAAAGACTTACGACACTTCTTTTTGCTTCTTACATTCAGAAGTTTACCACCTTTCCTGAGGCAAACAATAATTTGACCAAGACCAGTTTAATGTTAGATCAAAGCTGGAGCAGTCATTGACACTAATGTCTCTTTTCAAATATCTGCATCATGACAGCTATTTTCCTGTTGAAAAGTGAAGGGAAGACTGATGCATGAGACAAACATTCAGAGAAGATGTGGCCTAGATAATGAGACCCACTCATACAAAAATACACACTTCAGAAGGAATTGCAAAATTTACCTCTGTGTTTCAGACTTTGTAAATAACTTTTTTCATCCATACCATGGCATCATTTAAGGGCTTTTTTGGAGACTCTCTCCCTAGACAGGACAATCAATAAATTTCTTTAATCCATTTAGATTGTGACATTAAACTGAAGGCCTTCAGATACTGTCCTGTTAGGGGCCAGGCAGATGAAGTTACTAAACAAATGCAGCAGATAGAAGCACCAATATGAAAACGTTTCCCTGTATCTGTGTTGCCACTAATTGGATGTCATCCCAGGGAATACTTGTGTCAGCCTCTGACAGCAATGTTCATACTATACCGTGCTCTGGAGCTTTGGAGTTTTAAAAGAATACTATCTAAACCTCGAGTTCAAAAATGCACAGCTTATTTCCCAACCTGTTTAATTTACATTGATTAATTGTTGGAGCAAATCACATAAGCACATTGTAAAATGGCACATTCACACATTACATGTTTTGCATACAGTTTGAACCAGCTGGTGTGTGATTTTTTTCCATTAAAACGGCAGTGGTTTTTAAAATCTTCTCCTCTTTCCATCATTCTAAAAAAAAATTTAAAAAAATCTTTAAAAGCTAAAAAAAGCATTATGCCCAATCCCAAAGGAAGACGTGTCAGATCAGTGAAATTATACAGTAAGCTTTATGTGATAGAAATACTGAACAGCAGAATCAGTAAAAGGTGAAGAGGATTTTTATAACTTTTTGAAAATGTATGGAATTCATGTGTCAGACTGCACCTTACCTTCTGTCTGAGAAATTCAGGCTGCAGTCTGTGCGTTAATTTTCCTTTTCATTTAGATATGATGTGTTACCCTGAAGTAAAAAATTCTGAAACAAGACTGTACTACCCTTACCATTATAATGATCTGTGTCCACGTCTGAACAGCAAGATTGTCAGGCAACCTTACGCATTCAGCATTTAAATAGAATTGATGACCTCCAGCCTCAAGAGCACAGATTTCTACCTGATAAGCCAAAGTAGTAACTTAGGAAGTAAAAAATGAATTTCAGTGAGTTACACACATATCTTTATTCAGAACCCAATCACAGCATAATGTAAAGGATAGACACAGAAGAGAGAATGTCTAGCTCAAGGTAACTGCATTAAAAATACCAGCTCTCTCTGGTCTGCATCCATAACCCACTGGAATCTATTAAACTTTGCTGATATTCTTTTTGCTGTCACAGTTTTCAGATTGTGGTCTTGCACAGTAAGAAGGCAATGCAGAGATATATTTTGTCAAATACTCAAATGAGTAACTTTTGTGGAAAACAAGGATATAAGAGAAAGTGTTCGTAACAAAAGCTAAATTGAGTTGTTCTTTGGTTGGAAAAAATGGCTTGTAATTCTTCCCTTCTCTAAGGCTCCTTTAGCTGAGGAATAGAAACAATCTGTGAAGGATGCCAGAAATTTTTGTTTGGTTTCTTTTTTTAAGAACAGCCTGTGATAGTCCCTACCTGGACTGTGTACGAGGCTCATAAGCAACCAAAGTAGGGACAAACAAAGGTTGTGCAGCCTTCTGGCACTTCCCCTCCTCTTCTAGTAGTTAGAAGTGCCTTATAGCCAAACACATCTGGGTCCCAAGAGAATATGGGTTCAATATTCAGTTTTTCATGGAATAACAGTTCAATATTCTGTTTTTCTTCTGGGGTAAACTGGAAGAAAAGCTTTCTTTTGCTTTGTTCCCTTCTTTGGCCTTCAATCCTTAGTCACCTTTTTTTTTCTCTGAAAAGCTGTTCTTCAAAACCTACAGAGATCATGCACTTCAAAACAGCTGGGAGCTCCAGCTGATTCAGGGCACAGACATCTATTTAGACAGATTGAATAGTGACTCATAGACTAATTCAGGACACCTAGTTTTAAACCCCAGCTTTCTAGAAAATGTTGGCAAAATATTTCTGTGCCTCAGTTTCCATCACTATCAATTGAAAATAATAAGTGCTTACTGTATTGGTACATTATGCAAATGAATTAGAGCTTTAAACCCATGACACAGGCAGGTATCTGAAGTGAAGCTTTATACAGTAACATGGGCATAGAATTCCTTTTTCATACACGGTAACGTCCAATACGAGGTCAGGCTGGTGCTGAGAAAATTATTTCTGTGTTCTTCGACATGAAAGTATAATTAAGGACAGAATCAATAAAAATACACTGAAGTGGAACACAAAGCTCTATGTTAAAAATCAAGCCAAACATTTCTCCTTGTATCTAAATCATCTTTAAAAAAATGTTTAAAATAGAAAGCCAAGTCTTATGATGTTACATAAAAAGCATCATAATCACTAACAACCTGGAAATGAAGTTGGGGAATAAATCAATTTGTCAGCCAGGTAGCCCTTAGTGAGTTTTCCTGAGGCCAGGGATGAATATGGCTTAGAGAAACACATTTTGTTAGTAACCTGGCCTGCTGAAGCAGAACTGCAGTCCAAGTAGCAACAAGGTCACCAAAGGTTATTTGTCACTCTTCCCTAAAGAGCTGCTCAGACTTTTCAGCATTCATATGTGATGTCTGTACTGATGCAGGTCTCTCAGATCACAGTTTGATATAAATGATAGCCTCACCTGAGCTGAAATGCCTTGACCATCTGTACACCTTTCTCACGGTCATTCCTGCTTCCCTGGAATGGATACAACTGGCATATGCTTATGCATCCCTTCACCAGCTACACCTTTTCAGGGGAGAAATACTGTTGTTCCACACCTCATCACTGTACATAAAAGTAATTTTCAATTCTCCACTCAACCTGAAGTCCATCCTGTAAAATACACAAGTAGAGCTATAACGAAAGCATCTTTTAAGATCTCAAAGTTCGATCTTAAACAGTTAAGAAAACAAACTAGTGACATAAACTTCAAAATGATGCTTGTATATACACAAATGAGCAGATTCCTGATAACTAGTATGTTTAGTTCTGTTTAACTGTGCTTCAGATTGGAAATCTGCCATTAAATACTTTAAAAAATGCCAAAATTAATGTCAGTTCTCCTCCTAGTATATTTGCATATGATAAAATAGTTAACTACATAAATGTGTGTTGGCTTTTGGTTTGGGTTTTTTTTTTCCCATTGGCCCTTTACCCCATCACAGGAACAGCTGAACATTTCCTTTTATCTTCTTCAGTCTATGTGTGACTCCAGGCATTATTTTTTACTTACTGCCCATTCAATGTACGAAGACATATTGAGATTAAACTAAAAGTGGTAACTCTTATTGTCAAGGCACTGTCAAGGTAAGTACTTTGTTTTTTCAACGTAATTCAAATTCTATTTAACTTTTTTTTTTTTAATAGATTCTTCATTGACCTTAGCTACAGCCTTGAATATTCAGTACTTCTGCAAATAATAACCTGAGTGTTTCAAGTTGAAATAACTGTGAAGAGCTAGATTCACAAAACCAACTGATAGAGCTAGATTCACAAAAAGGGTACGGTGCACTCACATCTACCATTTGAAAGTGACCAGCACAAATCACTGCTTAGCTACCGCTCAGTTTTGTTGTGCTCACATCAAAGCACATACTTTTGCCGTCAAATTGCTCAAAGCTTCTTCTAGAGTTCCAAACTGATATGGGGATAGATCTTCCTTAAAAAATTCATTGTTGTTCAGAAAGATCATCTGCAAGAGAAAAAACAAACAACTGACTGGTGGCAGAACTTGAAAACGGGGTTCCCAATTACTTCTAAGAATCTCTAGCAAACCACTAAAAGCATATAGCTCTCAAGGAAAAGAAGAGGAGAAGGAAAGAAATCATAATTAAAAATTGTGAGGTATTGATTCTTTTCTTGATTTCATATTTTTATGTAAAAAAAGTTCCACTAACAGTGAACTAGAGTTAATAACTTGTTCAATATGTTTTGTGTCACTTAAATCTCTTTTCTGCTACTGCATGTTGCTTCCTTTTCTTTTTCCCTTCTGACCATACCACTTCTTTGTTTTGACAAAGCAAATGCAAACATAGGGAATAACTGTCTATACTGTAAGTCTGTAGGATATGCAGACAAGAAAGAATAATTTATACCAAATTATTCCTAAATCAAAATTTAATGCAAAATATGAGTAGTCCTGATTTGAGGGAAAAAGAAAAAGAAAAAAAAAACACCAAAAACTTTTAATAACCCATAAAGCATACAAACTGGCTTCCAAATTCAAAGCAGCAAAGGCACTGAAGGTATTCTCAGCCTCTGTTAGGCATCTGGCTTAAGAGGCCCAGCACCTCTAGCTTTGTGAACAGCTGATGGAGAATGTGATGAAAAGACTTTTCCAGAAGACACCTCTGAGAGCCTTACATTCCCATTCTGGATCATCTAACTGATAATCTTTTTTTCGTTTGAGGATAAGGAAGTCTAAGAATACGAACCTTCTAACATAAACACCTTAGCTTCACGCACAAAATTAGGTAGACTCATACTCTCCTTCCCTTCATCTCCAACTGATGAGGCAGAGAGGAATACCAGAGAGGTGGAACCTCACATTCGGCAGGTGGTGTAAACTGAGCAAAACAGGCAGTGTCATACTAATGACCATTTGCAGATTTACCATTGAACAAATTTTCCCATGATGTACATACCAGGAACTTTTTTTTTTTTTTGGCAAAGAAATAACCTCCTTCTGTGCGTGTAATTTTCTCCTCAATGAAAGTATATTTTCCATTCCAATTAAAACCCACAATTAGTGCCCAGTCTTTAGCAGACAGAATCTATCAAGGAGAATTATTTCTAAAACTAAGCAAATGGATTTAGTGCCATTTACTTAGGATCAAACAAAGTGACGCAAAACCTAAATACAGTTGAAAAACCTCAGAATGAAGTAGGAACAGGAGAATGGGTGAACAGGACAAGATGTGATCGTAGAAAAACTGGTCCATATGTTGTTTTTTATACACTGTATATGGGTATTTAAGGTTGTCACCTGGCTAAGCAACACATTAACTTTTTTAATATTTCTTGGTCATTCTTCCACCTGTAGTAGTTGTTACCTAAATGATCATACATATTAACTCACTTGCCACAGCAACCATGAACCAAATGTCAGTGACATCCTGAAAAAAACTTGTTGATAATTAATTTACTGGGGAAAATATACGGATGTCAATGAAAGCAAATACTTATGTATATGCAGTACATTCTGTTGAAGATAGAAAGTTTACGAAACTGTACTTTTATGAAAATTAAAATTGGCAATTGGATATCTTAAAGGACTAGAGGAGTCTGATTCTCTAGGATAACCCTTTACATTTGATCAGTGTGTAACTGTTGCATCTGTTCCTAATGTGTATAACATGAAACCATGTTCGATCATTTTTAGTTAGGGCAGCTGAGGTCAAACATGACTCTTTCTTGAGATAAACAATGTAACGAAACGTACTGGCTAGCTGTGCAAAGATGAGTGCCTCAAAGTCCTGAGTTAGGCCCCGAAACTGCCCCCAGGGGCAGAGTTAGCTGCCCAAACAGTTTCATAGAAGCCAGACTGCAAGCGAAGCTTTAAGAACCACCATTCAAAGTGAATTAGGCAATGACCTCTAGTTGAAAGAAGGCAACTCCTTCCAATTTCAATTCACAGTTACGAAAACCCTCACTAAGCCAAAAACATGCCAGTAGCTCTTGCTGGTGTTCCTTTTTTATTCAGCACCATTTAGCTGGCATATGGGATGAAATCTTTCTTCTGTTTTTGGAGAATTTAACCTGTACCTCGCAGCCGTTTAATAAGTGCTGTAGTGGCTGACTGTAGAGTATGTATTGGTACAACTCTGTTACTTTTGTCCTTTCTGTTCAGTCATTCCACTTTGCACATGTAGTTGAAGACTCAGCATGCTAAGGAGGAAGGAGAAGGAGTGCCCAGGAGCTAAGGCACTCACTATTCACTCACATCATGTTTTAATGAACAAATCAGTTGCTCACAGCACATTTTCCTAAGCAAATCCCACAATGAAAGAATCAAAAAAATAAGTCAGATTTGTAACTATATAGGTGTCAAGTACAAACAAAGAACCTCATGAGCAGCCTGGTGTGGGGGCAATTCTTAGAGTATCAATGAGGAGACATTTCAGTATCTAGATGAGGATCAAGAAGCTTTTATTCCTAAAAAATGGAGGGAGCTGAAAGGTTAGGCAGCAAGAAACTAACTGGAGCTTTTAGGACTTTGGACTTTGATGCTGTTTTAAGTGCCAAAGTATTTTTGTGGGGCCAACTCAGAGCATTCAGCTATGCTGAGTTTACACTTGTCACAGCTGAGAGGAAAAGGTAGCTTCCAAACCAACTTTATACCTCCCTTGTTCCCGGGAGTGATAAGGTGCCAAACCACCCACTGGCACAAATAAATTAAAAAATCAAAAGCTAGCAGGTGGAATTATGGGTAAATCACATGCAAATAAGGCTGATAAGAACTGGTTTTTCTTCTTTCCCCCAGTAAGAAAAGCAGAGTACTCTATCCTCAAGGCTTTCTGGCCAAGAATCATACAAAAGAGAGTCAAGCAAATGTCTATAGTAGTTTACTATTAACTGGACTAGACTGTGCAAATCTTGCTTCTGCGGATGAATACTTCTTCACAGTAGTCACTGAGTTTTTTGTTAGGTTGTTTTGTGGTTGTGGTTGGGTTTTTTTCCTATTGAAACTAGTAAGCCTGCTTTCCTCGATAAGTTTTTATTAATATGAATAAAGACTATGCAATCAAGCCAAAAGCCATATTTCAGCTACTCAGAAATTCGGGCTTGCATTTTTCCCTTGTTCACGTCTGTTATGTTGGGAATGAGCTTAATCTCATTCCAGTCCCAGCCATAGGCTAAGAGTTCACAGAAGAAACCAGCCTCAAAAATGTTAAACACAATGTAAATGTAAGGAAGCACATTTGCATGAGCCATTCCTGCAGGTCCATATCTCACAAACTCTGCATCTCCTAGTGCAAAAGTCTGACCCAGAATGGACAACTAAGTATCCCAGAACAGTTCCTTCTGGATTTTAGCCATCTTTGCTGGGAAGCTGGCAATATAGAAAATATTTCTTAGTATGCCCAGACTTCTAAGTTATTTGACTATTTATTTAGGAAAGGATGCATGGTGGATACAATATTATCATTTATCTCAAAACAAGTTTTAATGAATTTCCACATTAACTCTCAAATAGTGGTGAGTAAATTAAAAAAAAAAAAAAAAAGTAAGAAACAACTATGGTAGTTTGAGAATTAGGAGCCCTTAGTTCTGAGAGAGGCACGGTATCAGGCTGTGCTTTCTTCTGCTTTGATCAAAGAAATCCAGCCTTGCCTACAGAGCTTCATGTCTACTCCAACAACATTTTCAAATAACGGAGTTATGCAGCAGGCAAACCAAAGATTTTTTCACCTTTCCTTACACAAGGGATTGCATTGAATCCTTTTAGAAAAATAAATAAAATACTTTCTGGACAAACATCTCCAGCTTTCTAGATGAAACAAGATTTCATTTCTCTAGTTAACTAGTTTTAGTTAACTATCTAGAAAATAGCTATAATGATCTCTACATTCATTTTTTCATATTTGGTCTGGATTTTTTTCAAATGTAAACTATTCCTCTCCATCACACAGAAACACTTACCAATGCATGTTATATCCAGTAATTCTCCATGTGATACAAGACATTATGGTTATACATGACAAAGGGAGGACAAGTACCTTGGGGAAAAAAAAAAAAAAAAAAAATCACCTTCCTCATGGTAAACAAAGGTTTTGCTCTACTCTCCCTTTCTGTAGCACCACTGATAGATGGTAGCTGAGCTGGAAATGACAGCACTTTTAAGAGCTAGCTGTTTTTACTGTCTGGATTTGTAGGTTCCTGGTTTTTGTTGGGTTTTTTTCATTTGGTTGGGTTTTGGGTTTTTTTTTAAATGTATGTGCCTATGTGTTTATTATTAACTTGATCATCCAACAGACAGATAATTGAATTACTTGAATGCAGTCAGCTTCAGCTTCCAGTACACTTATATTGGTGTTATATTAATTGTGAATTCAAGCTATGAAGCCTTAGAACAGGGGCACAGCCACTGCAGGTTTCTTACTCTGCTCCCTTTCTTTAGAAAGATAATTTGAGATCATGACGGCATGCTTCAATATAACAATCAAATACTGGAAACTACCCAAATTAATCATAACTCTCCCTAAACAAAACAAAGGCATTTTCTGAAGCAAGGAGTGAGCTTCTTCAGCCAGAATGGAGCATTTCATTCCTTGCTTGGCTGAAACTGTCATTTTCTGGTCACAGCAGTATTTTTAAAATTCTCAGAGCTGGCATACACCCAAGAAAAAACAGAAGAGACAGCAACTGTCAAAAATCTCGGGTTTGAGTAAGATTTAGAAACAGAAGTTTGTTTTTCTAATTCCTTTTAAAGAAGTCCAGTCACATGGAAGACTATTTTTCTCACTGCTTTTCATATGTCAGTAACATTGTAATCAGCAAATCATGTTACTTTATTACCAGGCTGTCCTGGTTTCAGCCAGGACTGAGTTAATTTTCCTCTTAGTATCTGGAGCAGTGCTGTGTTTTGGATTTGGTGTGAGAACAGCGTTGACAGCACACTGATGGTTTTGGTTGTTGCTGGGTGATGTTTATACCAAGTCAAGGACTTTTCAGTTCCTTGGGCCCCGCCAGCGAGAGGACTGGAGGGGCACAGGAAACTGGGAGGGGACACAGCCAGGACAGGTGACCCAAGCTAGCCAAAGAGGTATTCCATACCATATGGCGTCATG
>JAVJGI010000040.1:20866931-20892319 GCA_035590275.1 Ibycter americanus | reverse complement strand
CTTCCCAAGTAACCGTTACGCATGATGAAGCCCTGCTTTCCTGGGGATGGCTGAACACCTGCCTGCCCATGGGAAGTAGTGAATGAATTCCTTGCTTTGCTTTGATTGCGTGCGCGGCTTTTGCTTTACCTATTAAACTGCCTTTATCTCAACCAACGTGTTTTCTCACTTTTACTCTTCTGATTCTCTCCCCCATCCCACTGTGGGGGGAGTGAGCAAGTGGCTGCGTGGGGCTTAGTCACTGGCCAGGATTAAACTGTGACACAGGCCAAAACTCATTTATTTTTGAAAGGGTGCATTTTCTTTAAAGGACCCTAGCATTAGAATAGCGGGTTGATTTAAGTTATGGTGCAATGTCATTATTGGTTTATTTCCTTCAACATCTTTCAAAACTATGGGAATCTAAAATAACACTGGGAAATTAAACCCATACATCCTAAAATCCAGTGCATTTCTCTACTCTCAAAATTTTCCTGTGTTCTTTAGTGCATTCTATATGTCAGTTAACTTCTTGTTGCTTTGAAATGTATGTGCTATTTTTGATAAATATCAGAATTTTATAGCAGCTTGTCAACAGTAATTGCCAAAAATTGGGAGACAATACTAATATGCCTCCCATTCCTCTTTAGCACAAAAATCAACAAAAATAACAAGACCAACTGAGTAGATGAAAAACTAGGAAATCTTCTGAAAGCAATGGGAGGCAGCAGGATTCCAGAAAGCCATTGCTTTCAGCCAAGAATATCGTTCCTTTTTTTTGCAGAAAGGAATCTGGTAACAACTCAGAGTACAATGAAACAAACTGGGAAATGGTGCAACAGACCTCCCATGCAGATCAGAATGCATGGCCTAAATGGAAAATGACAACTGTGACCATATTCAGAACAACCAACATGAAAGGGAAAGAGCTGCATCCACCAAGTGACATCCTCTCCATGATGAATTTGGCCACCTCTAAAATGAGCTACCATACTTGTTAATTAGAAGAGGGAAAAAAGAAAATAGCAGGAATTTAAACATAGGAGCATTTATTTTGGAAACATTTTTTATGACCAGCAGTTTCTAGATTTTTTCACTATGTATATTTACCAAGTTTTGATTGTATTCCCTGAATACGCTTCCTGCAATAAAACTCTAGGAGCAGCTCTGGCTTCTAGTTCAATAAAGTTGTCATACATACACCAATGACAGGCTAATATGGGCCATCAGACATGAGAGTGCTTGACTTCAGTTAAAAAAAAATATGTCCTACCACTGTATGTGAGAAGGACCACCTGACACAGTGAATAAAATACTTGCATCTCACTACTGAGATCAAGGTTCAAAGTTGTGGATGACCTTCATAAAATGGATTTAACTCAGCCTCTTCATCTGCCATGAAAAGGAATATATCACCATGAAGAACCAACATGACAACTTAAATTGAAACAAGACATAAGCCTATTAAGAAACGAATAATGAAGCAGTTCTCAACACCTTCAAAGGCTGTTGCTTTCAGGTAGAAGATGAGGTCAGTGTTAGGTCAGTGTTCTGAACTTCATCTGTCACAGCTTTGGAGGTATTTAACTGGTATCAATTTAGCAATCTCTAAAAGTAGAACTACTCACAATACACAATTAAAAATAATGAGATCCAACTGAACACATATTTACAGTGTGCAAAAGACCAGAACATCTCTGACAGGGCATTTATCAGGTAAATAATATGTGTTTTATTTATAAATATTTACCTATTATACAGGAAGACTTATTAACAGCCTTTCCAGCCCCCTGTGCACATGATATGCCTTTAAAAATAGGAACTGATAATATGTTTATCTGAAGGACAAGGCTACATGGAGAAGATAAGTCATTTTATATCTTCTTATAATATTTTATGAGAAGAGAATAATTATTAAAATGACAAGTGAATATTTTTATAACAATAATGGAAATACAAAGCAGATCAAATGAGCCAAAGCTACATTGCTATGCTAGATCTCACCCAATTTCCATTTAAGTGAAAATGCTCTAGGCTGGAACAACTTACTTATATGCACTGGACAAGCTCATATGAGACTCCAGAACACCCCAGAGATTTCTCTGTGGTGCAGGATGAGAATTGTTTGAGCACACTACCAAACTCACCAGTAGTAACAACTCCATGGCAGGACCCTTCCAATACTCCCCTTGAACTATACATATATACCACATGACACTATCCCACCATCCAGTATTAAAATACACTTCATAAATGAATGAAACTGTTTCCCTATAAGTTATGGGACAAGTTAAGGACACACTGGGTCATGAGTCAAATGTTTAATATTGGGTGCTAGATTTCCTCAACCGCTCCTATGGGGCTTAGGGGCCGCATGGGACACAATATCATGCTAATGGATTTAGACCACCTAAGAACTATTTTTTTTTTTTTTTCCATCTTTGGGGCTAGGGTACTTTGGTGAGTTCCTAGAGGTTCTGCAGTTATCTATTCCAGTGTGCATTAAAGCATAAACATTTTTCTATGGAGGGAGACTACAGATGTGTTTGGGAATCCAGGCATGTGCCAGTACAGAGGCATGGCACAGCACAGCGCAAGTTGGGAGATTCAAAGCAGATCTGTTCAAGGGCAGGGGTCACAGGACATAAGGCCCTTTCCCATGTCAGCGAGTCAAAGGACACAACACACTTTACTCACTTTATTCCTCACTTTTGACTTTGTGACAGTTTATGACAGAACAGTCTGTTGTTCTCTGCCCTACAGCCTTCAGACAAGCCCTCAGGTAAGAGGAATCCCTATAGTTCAGTGTTCTGTTGTCAGGCAGATGCCATAAAAAGCTTCCTGTGATAACCCTGAAAGTTACAGGGGAATGAAGCCTAACCTACCTTTCCTGTGACGGAAAAGCTCCACAAGAGATAGGCAATGTCAAGAGAAGTCACTTTCAGGAATTCAGTTTGTGTAGATAAAGTATGGTCTATGCTATATGAAGCAACTCAGAATGCAAAAAATGCATCCAAATGCTCCTTAGGCTTGTGTTTGGCTTTCCCCAAAGTATTAGACTCACAGCCTTTGGATCAGACTTTTCCAGCTATCTCAGATGCAGACCTTTTCTGCAGTTGGCTATGGAGAGGATACAAGAAAGATTTTGTATTATACAAGATACAAGAAAGTCTTCTTTTTCAGACCAATCATCAACATGGCAATTTTAAAAAGGAATGAGACTAAATGAGGCTGTGAATCTCCCCAGAGAACCATTTTATGCTGTTAGTTCATCCTGTAACAGCTTTGGCTTTAAAAAGACACATATATTTCCAAAGACAGCCATGTAAGAGCTGAAATAACCCTGTAAAGAAGTGGGAGTGTTATTTGCAGCAGTGGAAGCTCTTAAATGGCAGGATGACTCTGCCTGGGGCTATGTGTGGTATAGCTAACACAACCCCTGCCTTGTAATAGCAATATTGGAGAGATACTTTCTCAGTGTGCAGCCAGTGGCAAGCATGGCCTCCCTCACCTCAGCCAAGGCAGCAGAGAAAGTGCTGGCAAGCTCTTGCCCCAGAATAGTTCAAATTATGTCACAATGCCAATCTAATTGTCTGTCCTTTCTAAATAGCTTTTGCCCAAGATACATCTTGAAATTGAGCTGGGTGAAGGCAGATCAGTCTGTGGCAGGGAATCTTTGTGAGATTGTGCTTGATACCAGAAGAGAGCAATAGCACAAGGAGTTAATAAAGATCTTTTGGAATAACTGTGTTATCCTAGGGCTGCTAAGACTTGTCTCTTTTACTATGGACTCACTCACCAGCATCTTAGGGCTGTGCTCCATCTTGCCCCGCACTGCCACTTAGGGATGAGTAAAAGCTGATCTCTGCACTGCAAAAATAAACCCCAATCTTGTTATGTTTTTCTCTCTACCTGCAGAGGAAACCTGTTATCTGCTGAAACCTGTCATCTTGCTTTTTGGGTGCTGACTTCTGTCAGTGGGTGGGACTGACAGCACTTGAAATGGTGGCAACAGTGATTCACAGGAGGGGCCCAGTGTCTTACGCCTGGTGCCACAGGCAGAAGCAGAAATGAGGAGGATATGCTGCCTTTCACATTGCTTGTGGGGACTCCATGAATGGCATGAAGCCTTGTCATTTCTCTTCTATTACTCAACTATGTTGAACTGCATGGTTCCCACTGAAACATAAATCTGGGTGCAGTTTTGACTGTATTTTATGTCTGGGAAAGCTACAAACAGGCAGTACAGCCCTGTTCTGACTGTAAAATCTTGGATTTTACTCCTTTTGTCTCATAAACCTTTTGAATAGTATCCCTGCAAGAGTTAACCAGAATTCAGAAGGACATGATATCACTAGGAAGGAAAGGGAAAAGAGAGAAAGGGAGGAAAGAAGGAAACAAGGAAGGGAGCAAGGGACAGCAGACTCCAGCCTATGCCAGAAGGACACATCTGCCTGCTCTCAAGGGGCTGGCCCTGAGAAACACTGGCACAACCACTGGACAATGGAGCATTGGTCTGGCAGCTGAGGCTGCTCTCTTGACATTGACTGTTGTAAATCTGTCAGTGTAGATAGATCCACTGTTGTGAATGGAAAACAGGCTAGAGGAATGGGTTCACTTGCCAGAGGCCCGTGGCCAGTGATGCTACCTAGGTGGGCTGCAAAGAATCTGAGATTTACCAACACACAAGTCAATAGTTTATAACATTCTGGTTTCTTTAAGCTCTCAATTCCAAACCACAGCGCTTAAAAGAGCATATTTTTTTTCCTTGCTACCCAATTATTAAGAAAAAAGAAGCTTATAGTGATGTTGAAGAGTAACATTTTTTCTCCTCTCTAAAACACCTGGAGTTACTTGCCTCAGAAGTTCATACCTCAAAAGGTAAACAAACCCAAACATTCAGGTGAGACTAAACTTGGAAACTTTTACCTCCAAAGAAGAATTGTTCTGAAATTCATCTGCACATAAAACCAGGAGATTCTAATGAAAGCTCCAAAATAACTTATAATTATAGTTTGCACTATCTCTCAAGGAATAGCATGCCTTATTACTAATGAAGCAGCAAATAATGTGGCACCCAGTAGATGGAGAAAACCTTTTGTAGTTATGTGTAATTATATATAATTTTTGGCCATGACTTCAGAGTAATTTTAAAACTGAGTGGAATTTTTGGTCCAGCTATTTGTCTTTGCATGATTTTAAATTGCAGTACTCCATTTAAGAAGTCAAAGAACTTACTGTGTTGTGTAGTTTAAATTAAAATATGATATATGTCTTAAAATTAAAGTAATTTTGGTAGTGTTCTTTGCATGACTTTTTTGTGCAAAGCAGAAAGATTAGAGCTCCTGTTAATAACTAATATGCTGTAACATATATCTAGCTGTAATTCATTATCAATGTACACTTCTGAAAACTTGAAAGGAAAAAAGAAAGTATAATTCTTAAGATTCTTTTGAAGGCAATGGGACAATTTTAATCTGTACTGTAAAGCATAATGTTATACTTGGAGTAATTGCTGGAAGAAAAGGAAGAGTTTTGCTTCACAAAATTATGTTTTCTATTGTTTTTATTTGTTTTTGCTATTTTGCTGTTTTGTATTTTTGCTATTTTTTATTTGGTTCCAACTCATGCCGGTGTCAAGTACTTCCCTCGCACTTTCTTGAATGCAAAAGCATGACAGAGGATGACACAGGCTCATCAAAACAGAAAAAAATTCCAAGAAGAGGATGAACATCATTCCTGCCTGTGTCTGGTCTCCTCCTCCTTCCTGTGGGAAGGAGCAGACTGTCCCTTTCTTCCTGCGATGTCCTGGGGCTTGCAAACCGATGAAATTCTGTTGATAACTTTCAAAGCTGATTTATTACATAAGTAGAATTAGCAGCTGCCTGGGATGGTAACTTTTTTTGTATCGGTATGCTTTCTGATCTTGTTATGCCCAGAGATACAGGATTAGCCCCAATAACATTAGTGCCATGGAGAAGTGTGAAGCTGGGCAGAGGGAGCCTGCAGAGAGATGTAAAGGACAACTAAGTCTCTGCAACAGGCAATGAACCTTTTCTACAACACCACCCTAGATATAATCAAAGCAGAGAGAGAAGAAAGCCCTGGGTCTTGGACCACTGCATCCTGACCCCTTTGGAGCAGGCTATTAGCCCTAGCCACTTTCCTCTTCTTCTTCTCCCTTTCCCTTTCCTTCAGCATGCCAAGAGGTATAAGAGATTAAATAGGGACTTTGGGGAGGAATAAGAAGATGCAATGCATTCTCAGGGTGGGTGCATAAAGGCCTGCGTGAATATGGAAGTGAGGGTGGACCAGAAGGAAGACAAAGGACAGAGATTTTGAAGAAGAAGGTGAGGGGGATAGGACTGCGGCTAGGGTAGAATTAAAGAAACTCCATACCTGCTTATGTGTTCCCTGATGTCTTGCACAGTCTGATGAAAACCTACTGTCTCCTCTCCTTCTCTTCTCTCCACTAAGGGGTCTCTCAGTCTCCCTCATTTTGTAGTCAGATCTTTCACTGAGCACTTTCCCTTCTTACCTCTCAAAAACCTCCTTGACAGAAAAATCGTACTTTTCTTGCGTTGCAAGAAGCGTAGAGCTTGCTTTGTACCTGTCAGTCCCATTTACAGACAGCTGAAGATTTCTCCATATTGTGAACAAAATGAAATTTTGTCATTCTCAAAATAGGGACAAATATCTTTCATATAGTCTAATTCCTGTCAGTTTCAAAGTCTGTGGTGGTAGCAAAGGGTGAGGTTGCACTGGAAGACAGCAGAGCCCTGTGTATGTATTACTGGGAAGTTTGCTTTGTCTCTATAATATGAGCCATTTGAGGAAGGTGGTGCTTGTGGAAGGCAACTTCTCAAGAAATGACATGTTGAAGAAGCTGCATCTGCAGCTGTAAGATCAGGAAAACCTCTTTCTCTTTTACTTAAAACTGATGTCGTTGCTTTCCTGTGCCTACTGCCATAGACAACAGGCTATGCCTAAAGCAAGACCTTTAATCAGAGCTTACTAGCTTGTACATTTGAAGTGGGTCATCTAACCAAACGTAAGTACTTACTGTGGTTTTATCTCTTTATAGTGAGAATTATGGACTTTTAGCAAATGATTGGTCTAATTCTAAAGTAGACATCTGACACAGATGAGATGAAAAGTTCCCTGAGCATGCCCTAAATATGTTTGTCTCCCAGAGGACTGCTGCTAGGTTGCCTAACTCATACACAGACAACTGTCCATCCTATCACTCAAAATGCCTGAGCAGACACAGAAAAATTCTTTCACCACCTATAGATTACTCAAACATTTTTTTGGGGCAGCCTAATAAATCCTGTGGTAAAAAGGAGGAAGAGAATTTGTCCTGATGTTCCTATTCTGAAGATACAGAATTTTTAGTTTTTATGGCTTTTCTATCCCAGCTTTCTTCTCCTGAATTTTAATTTTTTTAGGAGAAGTTGTAAAGGAGTCAAAGAAGAGTATCACCTAGAAAGAAACAAGAACAATTTAAAAAATGAAAAATTAAAAGATAACTGTAATAGTAACAGATGAAATTATAATAACTATGCACATAATTATAATAATAAATAACTGAAAATATAATAATTTACAGCATTCAAATTTTCTTATCTACTGAGAAGTTCATGTCAAAATCAGATTTATTACAAAAGTAGGAAATAAAGATTATTACTTTGTGAAGAGGTTGTAAGCATTATAGTCAGGAGTTTTAGAAAGCAGCAGCAGTTAGGAAAAGCTTTGTAAAATACCTTTGTTTCCATGAAATGAAAACACTTTCAAAAGACCTTGCTCTCTAAGGGGTCTGAAAATCTGATCTAAGGCATTGTAATGGCAAATGAGTGCAAAGCAGCTTTGAAAATCTGATAAAGAACAAAAAACATAATACCTAAAGTATTGGTTTAATGATTTAACAGTTCCTGTGCTCACGCAGGCCCAGGTAAAAGAGATTCTTTTTCTTCACTGGGGAAAAGTGAGAGGTAAATCTGCCAGCTGCACCTCCAGTAAATTTGTCACAGTGTACTGATTAATGCAATAGTCGTTGCTCTCCCTTCAATGATTCACACAAAATATAATGATTTATAGCATCCAAATTCTCTTCTTTACTGACAAGATCATGTTTAGGTCATACCTATAGAAGTAAGAAATTAGGATTGTTATGCTGCTTGTTTTCTCTAGGCAAAGCCTTTGCATTGGGCGTTTTAACACATATTTCCTTGCTCTATCCTTTACAACAGCAGTAACAACTTCAAACCTGTATCGGTATGCCATGTTCCCTCTTTCTGGAGGGGTGATTTTTCTCTAAGGAAGAACAGCCTGCTTTTAGCTAGCTCAACAATAAATTCCCATATGCCAGATTGCACAAATACAGGTATGTGAGCCTCATTACAGCTTTAGTTTCAAAACATGCCACAGGCCAGTTCCTTTCCCTAAAAGCAGATTTTTCTGTTGATTCAAAAGAAATATTCTTTCTTTCTTCTTTCTTCCCTTCATCATTATTTACTCTCCTCTCTTTACTGGATATTCCTGATATATTTTCTTCCCATTTTAATGTATATTCTCTCCCCAGTTACACTGCTGTCCAAAGATTCTGTTTTAAAAGATTCTTGTTCAGCAGATGGGAATCCCACTGCTCTGCTCTAAAAGGAAGGACCTATCCCTTATTGAGAAACCCCACTAAGAACCATGGTTTTTTGAGCATTCATCAATACTTCATTTAAAATAAATTCTCCTAATGGCTCTTCCCAGCTGAATACTACTACCTTTGCTGACTTGATTTGATACAATATGAGACCAATCACTAATCCTGAAATCACAGTGCTCAAGTCAACATCATCCCTCACCTTTTATTTTCTTTCCTTCACACCTGGCTGGAACAGTTAGATACTGTACAGAGTATCAAAGGCAAAGCTTAATAATTGGATAACAATAAGCTTTACAAACCCAGGAAAGATTTGATTGTCTGTCTGTAAAAGCTATTTTCTGCATCATTATTAGTCAGCTATTACATGGATAATTTTAATCATTACTTAAGGAGATGTCCTGTTTCTTCGGTGATAGCTACTAACAGAGAATAATATGGTTTTAATCAAAGGCAGAGGCCTCATTTGAAATAGTAGCAGTTGACTTCCACACACAGATTTTTGGTAGGGACTGATTTCCCAGCTCTATATGATGATGGTTTATATAATTTCTAAACCAGCATCAAGGTTAGTTTTGGTGTTTTGGTCTGTTTTGGTTTTTATTACTTCAAAACTATTTTATTGATATGTAAGAAACAAGAGAATTCTCAATGGCACTTGAAAGCAAAAAAGATCCAAGACACAGGTCAGGTACACATGAGCTGCAGACACTCCATACTCTCTGCACAGTGTTGGCATATTTGATAATGTAATTGCAAACGACCCATGAGACAAGATCCTGCCTTCCCCAAAGTCATCTCCCCAGGTCTATGCAGATCAGGTAGAACAGCTTCCTAACAGCTCCTGACAAACATAAGGCCTCCCCAGATGCCTGCTCTTTGAGCAGAGCCCATGCATAGTCTTCCCTAAGGTACAAGAAAATCTTGTGTGACATTTCCACACACTTGTGGATTTACTAAACTTGGCACTGTGTGAAGACTAGGTGAACTACAAGATCTTTTCTCTTTTGCCTCTGTTATTCCTGGATTTGCACTTCTGAGGGGGTGTTAAAGCTGGCAGAATCTAAGTGCAGTCTGCATCTAATCACTCCAGCTGATGACTGCAGCAATAACCAGGTCAGGACAGAGTCACTGATCCATTTAGCTTAGCTTTATCAGAAAGTTTGTAAAGTTACATAAACAAATGTATATAATTCTAAACTTAACATTACCAAGACCTAAAGATTTATACTTTAAGCAACTGTCTTTCACTGCTTCATATATTGTGGGGCTGCTGAAGATGGATTTTATATATTTTTTATGGCAGCAAAATTATTAATATTTCAAATTTGGATATCTTCCCAAACTGCAGATGCTCTTGCCAATGGTGCACTTGTGTTTCAAGCCTCAGAAAAGTGGAAAGGTCCTGCTTGGTTATTAATGATTAATTTGTTATCTTTTGAGATGTCAGATTGTTCTACATTTACTAATGTCTTTTTTTTTCATAGTACAGGTCAGCTGTCGTGTCTTACGTGTAGCTATGACACACCAATTACTATGTAAGTCTGTTTGCAGCACTCCAAGTCTATTTCTTTTTTTGTTTGTTTATTTTCGAGCAGTTTAATGGATTTCTTCTGTTACTGAGTTCACCCCCATCACTGAACAATTAATTAAAATCCCCACCTCTCCACCGAAATTTCCCAACCCAGCTGCTCCCTCCCCTTCTCATACTGTCCTTGGATCAGCCTAATACATCTGCAAGAGTTCTTCACATCTAGTCTCTCAAGATGAAAAACTCTATCTTGTTTTTTGAACATATTACTCTTTTTGGGTGATACATAAAGACTCAAATAGAGTATGTGGACCACTGTGTTAAAACCTGTGCAAACAATAATTAAAAAAATAAAAAATCTAAAATTCTTATTGGTTTAGTATTCACTCTTAAGTGCTTGATACCCTCCTATTTTACTGCCTACCCTGTTCTAAAAGCCACACCTCAAGGCTTAAAAAGTGGTCTCCAGGCTAAGGTTCTTTCCAACATCCTAATACCTCCAGGGCAACATCTGCATTTACCATAAAACTTTTCTATCAGTTGTGAGGCTTGCAGTATAACGAGTTAATACTCAGACTTTTTGAGGATGACCTAAGTTAACACCTCTAATATTTTAATTTCTTGGTTTGTGCTACCATTTCCTGTAATCTACAGCATCTGTGATGGTAAACAATTAAAGATTGATGGGCAGCAGTTATGTTAATAACCAACTTCCTATTTCAAATAAAATATATCTGCCTACTTGACAGGTGCACCTGAGAATATCTGAATACGTTGAATATTCCTGTGGTCTTGAGATTGTTCTGTTTTGTGCATGGTATAAAAAGAATTAGCATGTTGGCATACAGCAATATGGGTGGAGAGACATGTTAGTGGGCAACATGCTAACTCTCTGATCAGGTAGTAATAAAACTTGTTACATCCTTGCTTTTAACTGTCTTCTGACTGGACATGTAACAATTTCAATTGTTTTTAAACAAGGGTTTTGTTTGTAAGCATATTATGTAATTTCTTGGCTAAAAGAAAAAAAAACCACTTAAAAACAAATAAAAATCAAACTCTCCAAAAGCATTTTGGTGAGTACAATATGGTTGCAAACCAAGGCACTCTGAGAAACCTTTCAAAACGTGTTCAATCTTTCAAGCAATAAATAACCTTCACTCCTGATTTGTTTTAAATTTATGAAGTGTACAGTAGCTACCAGTTTGTAGTAAAATGAAACCGTTTCCCTACACGGTCGGGGTATCATAGATTTTAACAAATAGAGACATTCAAATCATTTTCACAGCAGTGAACTGAGTGATTTAATGAGGCTGAAGAAAGGTAAGATTGATTGAAAAACTCTGGAGTATATGGTATCTCTTTCTCAGATGGCAGTATGTATATTGAAGGCAGAAAGGTGGGTAAATGAAGAAATAAGAGAACATCAATCAGTCCTTTATCATACCCCTGTACCGCTGCTAGGTCTTTGTCTAACATGCCATTGTGTTGCCTGTATTAGAAAGGGAAAAGGACTTCATTATTGTCAATAAATATGTACAAAGCCATTGGGCTGATAAGAAGCCAGTCAGCTACAAACTCTGACAGGGCTCTGTTTGTTGCCATGTGGATTTTTTTTTCCAACACAATAAATAGATTATATCATCACAAGCGATGCTTTTTTGTGTTGTATGTGGCCTGCATCCATATTTTCTTGCTTATAGCAGGTATTTTGGTGATGAAACACCTATCCTTTACATCAATAAGAATATACCCTGCCTTTTAAAAAAACCCGGAACTCAAAATCCCCCATATAATTATGAGGAGAGTATATATGCATAAATACCATTGTCTTACAAGGACAGAAGCTGAAAATATTGTAAGCTATTTAGATTATGGTGCTGTAGAACATTATCAGTGAAATAAAAGAATACTTGAAGCAAGCTAAACCACAGTAGAACCAGTCCAGTAGTTCATTCTAGGCTTATACCAACTTTATTGTCCTACAAATTAGTTCTTAATCACCATGTGGTCCTGGTGAACTACATCTTCTGAAGATGATGAAGTACACCTATCTGAAGAACAGTCTCACTGGAAGGAGGTCCAAAGTTCATCTGTCCTAATCTTTCTTCATCAATAAGCAGCAGGTTCTTAGAAAATGCATAAGAAATGAGACATTAGAGAAGATATAAGTACTCAGCTTCCAACAGTCAAAAATGTCAGGACTTCCTGAGCCAGAGGTGACTTCTGAACTGTTGTACTGGGTTTGGTTGGGATAGATTTCATTTTTTTCACAGCAGCCCATACGGTGCTATGTTTTAGACTGGTGACTGAAACAGTGTTGATAACACTCCAGTCTTTTAACTATTGCTGAGCAGCGCTTGCACAACATCAAGGCCTTCTCTGTTTTTTACTCTGTCACACCAGTGAATAGGCTGGGAGGGGACATAGCCAGAAAAGCTGACCTGAAATGGCCAAAGAGATATTTCACACTATATAGCATCATGCTGAGCAACAAAACTTGGATGGTAGTTTTCCCAAAGTTGCTATTGCTTGAGGACTGGCTGGGCATCGATCTGGTGGTGGTGGAGTGAGTGCTTTTGCACGACTTAGTGGGGTTTTTTGTGTTGTCTGGTTTTTTTGGTGGGTTTTTTTTTTTTCCCGTCACTTATTAACCTGTCTTTATCTTGACCCAAGAGTTTTCTCTCTTTTGCCCTTCCAGTTCTCTCCCCATCCCACTGGGGAGAGTGAGCAAGCAACTGAGTGGTGCTTAGCTGCCTACTGGGTTTAACACACCACAGGTGTCTTATAGTCTAACTGCCAATATCCCATTCTTTATTAATTTGCTCTCAATATTAATGACTCTCAGCATTTTTCCCAACTCACATAATTAAGTAGATATATTCCATTTTTAATCTGTATCTCCCAACAGATTCTCATTTATGTATTGTTAGGAGCAGATCTACAATAGTGATTTATGGACTCTGACAGACATTTTCAGCGTTCATGTCCAGTATTGGTAGGTTCAACATCAGTTTACTTCAGACCAATCTGAAAACACAGAATAAAGTAGGAAAAAAAGAAAACACAGTAGAATTACTGGCAAATATAGGAAAAGGTTGAACCAGTCTCAAATGCAGGAGACTTGGGATATTTCACCATCATTACATGGGCTCCCCATGCTCTAGTATCTATCTCATGAATCTCTCACCTTTTCTCTCCCATTGTTCAAATTAATGACTGCTTTTCTATCCATGTAACAGAGTGATTATCCCACCCAAGACAAAGGATGACTTCCACTGTCTTTCAAAATTAACACAATGCTAATATTCAATGTTATTCTGATGTTCCTAATTTTATTTTTTAACTAATAAGATCCAAAGATAACTTACTAGTCAGTTCAGTAGATGCTGAATTTTAGAAAGTACATTGCTAAGCATGATTGATGACAACAGCACCATACATCAAGGGTCAGCACCTGAGATGTATCCCTTTAGGATAGTGTATTGCGTTTGTGTGGCAAGGTTTTGGTACCAGAGGGGCTACAGGGGTAGATTCTATAAGAAGCTGTTAGAAGCTTCCCTCATGTCCAACAAAGGCAATGCCAGCCAGCTCCAAGAAAGACCCACCACTGGCCAAGGCCGAGTCCATCAGCAACTGTGGTAGCATCTCTATGATAACATAGTTAAGAAGGGGGGAAAAAACCAATGAAACCCCCACCCAACAGCAATTACAGTGGGAGAGAGAGGACTGAGCCTATGTGAGAGCAAACAATTCTGCAGACACCCAGGTCAGTGCAGAAGGAGGGAGAAGAGGTGCTCCAAGCACCAGAGGAGAGATTCCCCCCCAGCCCATGGTAAAGCCCATGGTGAGGCAGGCTGTCCCTCTGCAGCCCATGGAGGTTAACAGTGGAGAAGATCCCCACTTGCAGCCCATGGAGGACCCCACGCCGGAGCAGGTGGGTGCCCAAAGGAGGCTGTGACCCCGTGGGCAGCCCACACTGGAGCAGCTCCTGGTAGGGCCTGTGACCCCCATGGAGAGAGAAGCCCAGGCTGGGGCAGGGTTGCTGGCCAGGCTGGTGACCCCGCGGGGGGCCCAGGCTGGAGCAGGGCATGAAGAACTGCAGCCTGCGGGAAGGACTCATGTTGGAGAAGTTCATGGAGAACTGTCTCCCATGGGAGGGACCCCACGCTGGAGCAGGGAAAGAGTGTGAGGAGCCCTCCCCCTGAGGAGGAAGGAGAGGCAGAGACAATGTGTAATGACCTGACAACAACCCCCATTCCTGTCTCTCTGTGCTGCTGGGTGGTGGGACCTTCAAACATCAGGATATACATTTCGCAAAAGCCATCCGGTTAGTCAACACTAGGGGATCTGTCAATCGAGCTTGCCCTGACCAATCAAAACTTTCACATACTGTAGAAGGGGATAAAGCCCCTGTAGTGCACATAAAAAATACACTGTGGAAGACAGTCTGGGTTTTTCCTGCCTCAGATAAAGGTAACCCCATCTGTGTGATTGCTTTTGCTCCAGGACCTGGGTGCACTTGGTGGGTAATGTGGAAGGATGGTGAAGTCCAGTGTGTGCCTCAAGGGGATTTGATTCTGGGTGAAATTAGCCAACGATTTGAATTCTATGATGTTAATTGCTATACAGTACTGTATGTCATCATGACTATAGTTGCTATGTACCATATCAATTACTGTTAGAATTACCCAGATTAATGAAGAATGAAACTGAGCAAAGTGCAGTGACAATAGAACTGGATGAGTGCAGCGGTGATGGAACCAGAAGTGGCTTCAGCATGCAACAATCCAACACCACACACCATCTCTCTTGCCCTGAAGGACTATTATGACAGATGGAGCCCAAAGTCATGGGCTAAATGAACTCATTGGACATTTTAGAAGGATGGCCCATAGACTAAGGCAATGATATCTGTGTGTATATATCAAAGGACAGAAAAGGTGGTGGTGATTAATTGGGATGTATTGAAAAGTTTGGGACCTGGGCATGATATAGATCGCATAAGGGGTGGATGTTGTCCTGGTTTCAGCTGGGATGGAGTTGATTTTCTTCCTAGTAGCTGGTATAGTATTGTGTTTTAGAGTTAGGATGAGAATAAAGTTGATAACACACTAAGATTTTAGTTGTTGCTGAGCAGTGCTTACACTAATTCAATGACTTTTCAACATCTCATGTTGGCCCACCAGCAAGGAGGCTGGGGGTGCACAAGGAGCTGGGAGGGGACACAGCCAGGACAACTGACTCAAACTGGCCAAGAGGATATTCCATACCATATGGCATCATGCTCAACATATAAACTAGGGGAAAAGCTGTCCAGGGGCCCATTGCTCAGGAACAGGCTGGGCATCAGTTGGTTGGTGGTGAGTAATTGTTTTTCATTTGCATCACTTGTTTTTATTGGGGTTTATTTTTCTCTCTCTTATTTTTCTCTCTCTTGTTTTTCTTTTCATTGCATTGTTGTTGTTGTTGTTGTTATTGTTATATTTAATTTTATTTTAATTATTAAACAGTTCTTATCTCAGTCCATGAGTTTTCTTACTTTTAACCTTCCTGTTGTCCCCCCGTTCCACCAGGAGGGAGTGACTGAGTGGCTGTGTGGTGCTTAGTTGCTGGCTGGGGTTAAACCACAACAGACCTTTTCCTGTCATTTTGTCATCAGATCCAGGGACCTTCTCTTCCCCTTGAGGGTACTGAATAGTGTTGAGCAGGGCTCAGCAGCATGGGCCAGGCCCCAACACATAGCAGTGATTTATGTCACTCTGGAAGTGCCAGGGTGATAGCATACTTCTTCCAAATATTTTACTAGTTTTTCAGGATTCTGTACTTGTTCAGGGATGAAGTTCTGAAACACTGCAGGTGGCCAGTGTCCTAGGTACTTGCCCATACTATCCCATGCACCCTGCCACTCATAACTATCCAACCTCAGGGCAAATCTCTGGGTGCCGTAAGACTTAACTCTGTAAGCACTGCTCAGCAGTAACTCAAACATCCCCATATTACCAACATTGTTTCCAGCAAATATCCAAAAGACAGCCCCATACTAGCTACTGTGAAGAAAATTAACCCTACCCCAGCCAAACCCAGCAAATTCTCCACCCCTTATTCCGTGCCATTTACATCATGCACAGGTTCCACACTATCCAATACATCCTCATTAACCACCCCCACCCCCTTCCCATCCTTTGATATAATACACAGATATCATTCCCCTAGTCTATGAACCACTCTATAAAATGTCTGTAAAATGTCCACAAATGTCCACAAAATGTCCACTGAGTTAATTTAGTCCATGGTTTTGGAGTCCATCTGTTATAGTGGTCACTCAAGACAGCAGAAGTGTGTTGCGTGGAGTTATTGGGCACCAAAGCCACCTCAGGTCAGGTCATTGCTGCACTTGCACTGCAACTTGTAAGGTCTACCCTCCACTGGTTCAGGTGGTTCCCGCTACAGTAATTCCTATTACATGCAACTCAAATCCTGGATTACAATAATTTAAAAGTATTTCCATTGCAATCTCCACTCCTGCTTCCTTTGGACCAGACCATAGGGTTTAACATTGCAGTGAACACGTCCCCTTGCCCCTGCTTGGACTTATCCACAGACTGCAGTTCTTTCAGCTCGAGTTCACACTGGAGCTCCAGCCTGTCCAGTACAGCCGCACAGAAACAGCAGCAGTGCCCTGGCCATCTGTCAGCCCAGGTGCATCACCATTGCCGTTATCAAGATGCTCCCAGACACAGCAGAGGAAGATGATAAGCAGTACAGCAAGCAGCAAAAGCAAAAAGCAGTCACTAACGAGCACTAGACTAATATACAGCAAGGCAAGCAAGCCCCATGGCAAGCACAGGAGCCTGTCAGTTAATAGCTTAACAGCAATAATAGCTATAAATTTGATCTAGCACTTTCTAATCAAATCTGTCATTATCACGAATCCTTTGAGCTCCACGTTGGGTACCGTTGTGGTTTAACCCCAGCCAATAACTAAGCACCACATGTCATTAATGCCTCTCATTTTCTACGACACCTGTATACAATTTTTTCTTAAGAACTGTGGGCTAGATTCAGTCATATATATATCAGTAGTACATCAACATAAGTAATTCAAAGTAGTCATGCCAGTTGTGCTTGTGCATTTTCACAATTTCAGTTCAACACAAGCCCAAGAGCCACTCTGGCCATTCTCTTCTTCAGGCTCATGACAAGAAAATAAATTATTTTAAATTGGTAACTAACACAGTAATTTTAACACATACATTTTGCAAGCACAGAAACTTTATCAATATCAGACTTATTACATTATTTAGGTTAAACGTGTCTCTTGTTTAAAAACATTTCCTCAGTCTGCCATTCTGTGTTGAAAATACTAGGCATTGCTAATTTAGCTGCGAGGTTTTATTCTCCTTTCAAAACAGGAAAAAGTACTTTTTTTAAAAATAGTTTAGTTGTATCCTGCATACTCATCAGAAACCATCTGTCTCTGTGACGTTAATGAAAAATCTTGGCTCAGGAATTGCAGAGATGAGGCAGGAAAGAAGAGAGATTGGATGAGGATGCAGGAGAAAGATGGGCTACTTCTCCCTGTAAGTGAACAGAGTAAGGGTGTGGTTGAGCAAGAAGAGTGAAACTGAAATAAGTGCATGTTGGAACTGTATTAAAGAAGTTGGCAGGGGACACTGCCATTAGAAAAGAGAGGACAGACAGACTTGGAAGAAATCTGGCTGAAGAGTCTACACTCAGTTAAACACCTTCTTCTTCAGTGCCTAGAACAGAATCAAATTATTTCAAGTCTTACTAGCCCTTGGCTGTCTGCCTGTACCTGTGACATCTGTTGCTTTGTGTGCCCACAGAGAGGCTGGCATCATAGTATTGTTATCAGTTGCTCTGGTAGCTCTAGAAGTAGGGATTTGTGCTAGAAGTAGGGATTTGTGTGTTTGGTATAAAGGCTGGCTTCGCAATAATATTTAACAGATTGGATGTGGGATTTTGAAATAAATCTCCCAATAATCCCCACTTTCTGTAGCATGATTATCTTTGGGGAGGGGTTGAAAACTGGGCTCCTTTTGGGTGGAAGTAACCCAAAAGGTGCATCCTGAACATGTTCCTTTCCCTAATGGCAGCCAGTTCATGGGACAGATGAGAGTTAGTCTGAAGTAAATCTGCAAAATGGCTACAGTGGACGTCAGTTCTTTAGTGTCTGTTCTGCAAAGTGGACCCACACTCACTTCCCAATAAGCTTTGGATTGCACTACTGCTGATTACCAGTATGATATCCTGTTGATATATGCTCTCTTCTGGAAAGACACAGGGCAGAAGAAAGTTAGCATCAGAAGGACAAATGAACAAAGCTTAGAAAAGCTATAATTAAGATTACACAGAAAAACTTAATTAGCACATTCACAGTGCATAAACATGTATACATACCTGTCATGTCTAGACATTAAGACTGCCTTTAATATTCTGATTCCCTTTTCCCATCTCCATACGATCCCTCCTTCCTTCATCGATACTGCTCCCTTTTCCAATCAGTGTTTTAATTTCTTCTTAGTGTAAAACATGACCCCACCCAACCTTCCCTGCAGATTTGTCAGACCTACAGTGAAAACTGAATTATTAGTTCACCTCATCTGTTCATTGCTGGGTTTCATTGCTGCAATATGGAGCTGTTTAATGGACATCAGCAGCTTTTCATATCAATACTACGGAGTACTGGATGATAATACCTGGCTCTTACAGGTTGGGAATAGGACCATAGTGCTCACAAATCAGCATATGGACAATTTGTGAAACCAATGGAAAATGTGGATTTGTGGTGTGTTTGGCATTACATGACATACATTTCCTGATTTGCAACCACCTTTCTGAGTGCTTACTATTTTGGAAAGAGAGATCAAGTCGACAACGGTGGAGGTTACATTTTAAAAGGGTTGTTGACCATAAACATAAATCTACACCTGTGGAAGGACCAAGATCAGAATCACAGTCTCTCTGGCAGATTGAAACTGCAATACTTGTCTCTAACAACTTCATTTGTTACTATTATCTACTCAGAGTAAGGTTGTACAGACAACTTCAACCCAGACATTATTTCATTACATAATTCTTGAGTTCTTGATTTTGTAATCCTAATATTTGTAATTGTGTTCTATAGAATAAATAATAAATAAAATAAGCCAAATTGACTGAGTAGGTGTCAGTTGCAGCTGCAAGTGCTGAGCACCTCTGAAGGTGCTCACTTCAGATATGTTGAAGGCAAAAAACCCAACCTTGCTGTATGGTGCAGCAAATGCTATACACCCTTATGATTTATGGGATGCTTTTATTTACTTTTCAAAATCTTTAGTATAGGCAGCCAAATCTTTCTTTTGTTGCCAAAGAGGAAAAGTTTAAAATTACATTTAACACAGTCCTATCTGTAGCTTTTGAAGCAATTATGTTGTTTCTTATGTGTGAGAAATCTTAGTAGAAACTAAGGATCTAAACTTAACCATTTTAAGGCATATTTAACAGTAGTAGTATTTCTATTAACAACTGTATGCAGTTTAAAAGGCAATTCAAAATCACTAGCCAGAACTAATGCAATCTTGCTATAATCCTTTTCCTGGATGAGATATATGGACTTTGCCTCTTTGGTTTTAAAGTATGGATGAATTACTTGAATCTAGGAGAATGTCTTACAGTTGTTTGTATCAACAGTGAATTTCACGAATATCATGAAAGAAATTAAGATTCTGATGCAGCAAAGAAGGACAGTAGCAAATAAAATTTATCACTTGCAAACAATACCCTATTTTACATTCCTAAAAATCGATGCTGTGTGTTTTTAGGATGATACAGGATTAGTCACTGGTAGCAAGTAGATAAATACCACAAAGATAGTATGGTAACATCTAATCACTAGAACATAGACTTTGAAAATGTATATCTTTATAAATAAAATCGGGAGTTTCCATTAGTTTAAAACAATAGGTGAAAAGACTCCCTCTTCACAAAGAATAAAACTCATAAAGGATTCAGAGAGAGGGTAATGTCTGCTTTTGCTATGAGGCAGTATAATAATCACTGCCATCAAAATGAATGCCCTTTTAAAAATCCTTTTCCTCCTGAAGTGCCTACCTATGATATTCCAAACAACCAAATCTGCCTCTTGGCACCTATTTAAAATATACCTGGCAAATGAAAACTGAATTAACAATAATACTTTAAAAATCCCTAAGGCAATATTGGCACTCTATATACTTATACAAGAAAACAGTTATTCTCCAAATGGCTGGCAGCACCATCTCCAGGCTATACAGTAACAGATGCCAATGAAAATGATTGCATATTTCTTTCTTCTTACTAGATAACCTTCAGGTATAATGATTTCTGGCTTTCTGATTTTCCAGGTTACTTTCCATACATATTACATGCCATAGCCTCAACACCAAAAATTGCATGTCAGTCACATACAGAACAGTTGAAAACATACCCAAGGATTAATTTATTGCTCTGGCCTACTGTATTTCATGTTGTAAATGCTACATCCCTCTGAGGAACTGAAGTGACACCAAAGGCTGAGTCCAGTCCTCCACAGAGATGTTAACTGAAATCCAGAAAAGTCCATTCAAGTGTACAGTGTAACCCTTCTTCCTGCACTAGCACATTTTGGACAGCTTTAGGCCATTTGTCTAACTCTACCCTTTGCTAGGCCCGGGGAGTTCCCCAGTGCTTTAGTGCTCTTTGATCTCTTTTCTTTGACTTGGCAAAGCAGTTCTGCCTTAAGGGTGGAACGAAGGAATCTTGCGTTCACAGCCATAAATCTGGCAACTGTGTTTAAGGTCTTGTTAGGATCCTACTTATATAGGCAACTCTTTTTCTTTTCTTGCTTAGCTGCTTTGTTATCTAAATCTATGGGTAGCAAATGCTCGGAGATACGCATGATATACATTAAGAAATAATAGATATATTTTATAGTTTATCACAATCTAGTGTGCATTAGGGATAATGGGGTGTTTCTTTTATGGCCTTAATATTTGAATACATGGAGGCATCTTCGCTATACTTATTTCAGTCTGAATTCTTATCGTTAGAATATGAGTGGACAGAACATAATAAAGAATCATGAATATTTTGCTAAGTGATACTAATATTTTCTCATTTCTACTAAAGATTCTGCTGTATTTTGGAGTCATATTAGTCTACTGCATCCATACTGATAGGCATTGTTCTCTTCAAATCACGCAGTACCTCCAGAACCCTCCTCATTTCCATGACTCCCAGGCAGAAAGACTTAACAATTTCTACCACCAAAGTGTTATCCCATTTCTATTACACTAATCCAAAAGATTGTCGACACCTATTTGTATGATAATCTGATCCTTTCCTATATTAACAATAATTTCCATAACCTGCAAGTACAGTAAATGTACATAAAATTATTTCAAATAGAACCATGATACCATTAAACAAAACTGATCTTAATACCATTTCCTGACCCACTCATTTAACTGCTTTTAATCCCAATAACTCCTATTCAGGACTCTCTGTAGCCTTTGTTTATCTATCTCTCAATTCTAATCTTAATCTCCTTCAACTCCATCTTAAATCTGAATTTGCTTTTGCTTAAAATTCGTTAGGGTAGGTTCATTGTATTACATTTCTCTATGAATAGCTGTTGAACAAGGATGTTAGTTTAGACTGACTTCTTCTAGAGAATCTACATAAACTATCTTAATAGCAGCTAATAGTAAGTATATCACTGATAATTGTGGTTCTCAAAAAATATTACATTAGGTGAAAGAAATGATCTGTCTGTTCCATAGTCCTCTCTGATAGTATCAAATGCTTCAGCAGAATTACTTGCCCATAGTAGAGGCATATTCTCAAATAATTCGTAACTTAGAATCATAGAATGGTTTGGGTTGGAAGGGACCTTAAAGATCATCTAGTTCCAACCCCACTGACATGGGCAGGGACACTTTCCAGCAGATTTGGTGTGAGAATGTCGTTAACATACTGACGGTTTTAGTTTTTGCTAGGTAATGTTTACGCTAAGTCAAGGACTTTTTCAGTTTCTCAGGCCCTGACAGCAAGAAGGCTGGAGGGGCACCAGAAATATGGGAGGGGACACAGCCAGAACAGCTGACCTGAACTAGCGAAAGGGATATCCCATACCATAAGCCATCATGCTAAGTATATAAACCGGGGGGAGTTGGCCAGGACCTGCCAATCACTGGTCAGGGACTGGCAGGGCATTGGTCAGCGGGTGGTGAGCAATTGTATTGTGCATCATTTGAGGTTTTCTTCCCTTCCTTTTGGATTTTATTCCTCTCCCTTTCTCCCTCCTTTTCATTATAATTATTATTATTATTGTTACTGCTATTGTTTTTATTTTGTTTTCTTTTAATTCAATTATTAAAGTGTTCTTACCTCATCCCCCAAGTTTTACCTCTTTATTTTCCTGATTTGCTCCCCATCCCTCTTGGGGTGTGTGTGGCAGTGAGTGAGCAGTGTGTGGTACTTAGTTATTAGCTGGGGTTAAACCACAACACCAGGATACATTCGACTTTCAGGGCTGCAAGCGCACATTGCTGGGTCATGTTGAGTTTCTCATCAGCCAACTCTCCCAAGTCCTTCTCCTCAGGGCTGCTCTCAATCTATTCTCCACCCAGCCTATATTTGTGCTTGGGTTTGCCGTGACTTGCACTTGGCATTCTTGAGCTTCAGGAGGTTCACACAGGCCCGCCTCTCAAGCCTGTCAAGGTCTCCCTGGATGGCATCCCTTCCCTCTAGCATGTTGACTGCACCGCACAGCCTGGTGTCATCAGCAAACTTGCTGAGGGTGCACTCAAACCCAGCACCCATGTCACCAGCAAAGATGTTGAACAGCACTGATCCCAATACGGACCCCTGAGGAATGCCACTCATCACTGGTCTCCACTTGGACATCAAGCCGTTGACTGCAACTCTCGGGTGAGACCATCCAGCCAATTCCTTATCTACCGAGTGGTCCATCTTTCAAATCCATGTCTCTTCAATTTAGAGACAAGGATGCCATGTGGGACAGTATCAAATGCTTTGCACAAGTCTGTACAGATGACATCAGCTGCTCTTCCCATATCCACCAATGCTGTAACCCCATCATAGAAGGCCACCAAATTTATCAGGTAAGATTTGCCCTTAGTGAAGTCATGTTGGCTGTCACCAATCACCTCTCTGTTCTTCATGTACCTTAGCACAGTTTCCAGGAGGATCTGCTTTATGATCTTACCAGGCACAGAGGTGACACTGACTGGCCTGTAGTTCCCTGGGTCTTCCTTTTTTCCCATTTTAAAATGGGGGCTATGTTTCCCCTTTTCCAATCAGTGGGAACTTCACCAGACTGCCATAACTTCAACTTGTTAATATCCTTTTCATAAGCTTATAAACCAAACCTTTGAAAAAGATGTAAACAGTTTAACTCCTGATGATCCTATGGAAATTATTATGATAGATGTGCGTGAAAATGGCTTTGTATTTCCTTAGACATTTATTTTCAAGATAATTTGCATGAAAAACAACATCAAGTTACATGTCGTACCGTTTTTTAAATCTTCTGGTATTCCAGAATTGGTATTTTCCCGTTGTTACTTCTATATCTTACGTGTTTACGGCTTTGGATTAATTGCCCTTCTTAGATTACATGAAAGTGCCCACAAATCTGTTTTATGTTTTTAGAAAATTTACTCTTAAATATACAACTTTAACTCACTTCTTGGCCTGTAGAATGAAGATAAAGTTTCTTTCTTATAATCAGTCTTGGGAAAAAACAGCACTATTAGAATTTCAGAATTTTTTGCTGAAGTGATGGAAAACATTTCAAGTGAAGATTTCCTTACTTTTCTTTTGTTTTCTTCCTCGTTTGGGCAACAGTAAGCTACAAGATGACTGGTAATACAGCCATTGTCACAGATCTAGAACAGCAATCCTGATGTTAACCACATGTGGAAAAACTTTTTTTTTCTGAGGTTACGCTATGATTGAAATGCTGCATTGAAGTCACTGATGTAGTCAACAGGATATTTTCCATTTATTTCTAAGAACTGTAGATTCTAACACAGTTTAAAACTCTGAATATACTGCATATCGTTCCTTCAGTGACAGAAAACCTTCACCTCCACAGTTACCACTTAGAATATCACAGGAATCTCTTCAAAGTATAGGATTACAATACTGCGTCTGATTCACAGTCTGATAGGTAAATTCTCAATCACAGTTTGATTGAAATGTTATAATCCTAATTGCTACAAACTCTCCTCTCTCTAGTGAGAAATTTCTGTTGTAGCAAATAATTTCTGTGTTTTTCATTCATGCGAATATAAAGATAGGGAAAAGTCAGAAAGTCACCCAAATAAAGAATTTAGGGGATATTTAGCTGTCTTAAGATTATGTTTACAAACATCTACAATGCATAAAATGTAGAGATAAATATGAGCAAGTTAAAATAAAAAGTACCTTCTGGATATGCAAGAGCAGCAGAATTCAGTACTTTGCAATATTTCTACATTTTATTCAGTACATATTTTTTCCTATTTTGCTGGTCAGAGACTGAAGGAATAGAAATTACTTTGAAGGACATACACACCCCTTAACTAAATCAAGCAGTTTGATTCTAAGCATTATAAGTACAATTCATTTTTATCTAAATTCAGACTCCAAATTTAGGTGTCCAACCCAAGCTACGCATACACAATGAAGAGAGACAGGTGTCTTCAGGTGATTCATTACAGGTTTAGGGAAGGATGTGTGTATTTCTGGGACTAAATCAATTTAGCAGTGTGCCAAGTATGTGCTACACAATCTGAAGAGAAACAATTTTCTTTTACTTTCTGACCTAAGCCACATATTTTAGACAAGACCTTTAATAAGCAGCTTTATGCCAGTAATACTTTGTTTTAAGAAATACTATAACACAAAAGTGGCAGGTCAGTACTTCCTGGCAGTCAAAGCAATCCTTTAGCCCTTTAGCCCTACCCATACCAGTAGAGTCTTGAGTATATCTTAATTTTTTTTCCAAATACATTCAACAGGGAGTCTCTAACAGATGATAGTGTTGCATGTTAGCCCTGGTAGGCAGCTCAGCCCCACACAGCTGCGTACTCACTGCCCACCCACCCCACCCCGCCGCACTCGCCTGGCAGGGCCTGTGACCCCCAGGGCGAGGAGCCCCGGCTGGGGCAGGTTTGGGGCCGGGCTGGTGACCCC
>JAVJGI010000040.1:20841172-20861258 GCA_035590275.1 Ibycter americanus | reverse complement strand
CTGGCTGGAGGAGAAGCCAGGAACCCAGATGCAGCAGAGGCAAGAAGCAGGGTGGACTGGCCTGAAGAGGATGAAGAGACAGCACGGACAGTAGATGAACTTTTGGAACCTGGTGTGGGAAAGCCTTGTTGCAGCCAGTTAGTTTTGTAGTGCTGTGACAATAACCCTTCTGCATTATGAGTGGGTATTCGAATGAATCATTAGTTCTTAATCTATGTCCAAATCTGTTGAGAAATGAGTCTTTACATTTTGAGAAGGAAATAAAGGTGAAAAGTGAGCAAGATATAAGTTAGCCAACATCACACCAGCAATAACTTTCATGGTATGCAATAACAATTTTTTAATCTGCTTGTTCTGCCAAAATCTGCTGTTTGGAGATTTTTACAGGCCATTCTTCCCTGACTCTTAATAATCTACCCCTTTCAGAAGAAACAAAATCTACTGAGTTATGTGGACAGTGCTCCAGATATGTTCTCACAAGTGCTGATTGGAGAGGAAGAATTATTTCCTTCAACCTGCTGGCTGCATTCTTGCTCATATTGGCTGGAAGACTGTTGCCTTTCTGTGCATGAGGACCCCCAATTCCTTTCCTGCAAAACTATTTCCTGGTGAGTCAGACTGCACCCTGTACTAGTGCATAGGATTTTTCTTCCAAAAACACAGGATCTGGCATTTTACTTTGTTGAACCTCATGAGGCTTCAGTCAGCGCATTTCTCCAGTCTGCTGAGATCTGTCTGTATGGTAGCCCTGCCCTCCATCTTATTGACTGCTCCCTCAGTTCTGTATCATCTGCAAATTTCCTGTGAGTGCTTTCTATCCCATCTATCACATCATTAACAAACATGCTAAACTGGTATTGGCTTGTCACTGACTAATGACAAGTGGCCAGCCATGCTTTTTACTGCTGATCACAAGCCACTGAGCATGGTGGTCCAGCCAAGTTTCCACTTACCATAAAATCCACTGTATTGGGTTTGCATGGCAAGGTTTTGGTAGCAGGGGGGATACGGGGGTGGATTCTGTGACAAGCTGCTAGAAGCTGCCCCCATGTCCAACAAAGCCAATACCAGCTGGCCCCAAGGTGGACCCACCACTGGCCAAGGCTGAGTCCATCAGCGACTGTGGTAGAGCCTCTATGATAACACAGTTAAGAAGTGGGGGGAAAATCCCTGCACAACAGTAACTGCAGCCAGAGAGAGAAGTGAGACTATGTGAGAGCAACAGCTCTGCAGGCACCCAGGTCAGTGCAGAATAAGGCAGGAGGTGCTCCAGGCGTTGCAGCAGAGATCCCCCCAGCCTGTGGTGAGGCAGGCTGTCCCCCTGCAGTCCATGGAAATTGATGATGGTGCAGATATCCACCTGCAGCCCATGCAGGGCCCCATGCCAGAGCAGGGGGTGCCTGGAGGAGGCAGTGAGCCCATAGGCAGCCCACGCTGGAGCAGCTCCTGGCAGGGCCTGTGACCCCCATGGCGAGGAGTCCCGGCTAGGGCAGGTTTGGGGCTGGGCTGATGACCCCACGGGGGGCCTGGGCTGGAGCAGCCTGTGCCTGAGGGGCTGCGCCCTGTTGGGGGGACCCCCACTGGGGCAGAGCATGAAGAACTGCAGCCCATGGGAAGGACTCACATTGGAGAAGTTCATGGAGGGCTTTTTCCCATAGGAAGGACCCCACAGTGGCGCAGGGGAAGAGTGTGAGGAGTCCTTCCCCTGAGGGGGAAGAGGCAGCAGAGACAATGTGATGTGATGAACTGACTGCAACCCCCATTCCCCATCCCCCTGTGCTGCTGGCAGGGAGGAGGTAGAGAAAATCAGGCATGAAGTTTAGCCCAAGAGGAAAGAAGGGGTGTGGGGAACATGCTTTTAAGATTTAGTTTTATTTCTCATTTTCCTACTCTGATTTGATTGGTAATAAATTTTTTTTTTCCCCAAGTCAAGCCTTTTTGCTTGTGACGATAATTGGCAAGTAATCTCTCCCTGTCTTTATCTCGACCCATGATGGTTTCGTTATGTTTTTCTCTCCCATGTTCAACTGAGGAGGAGGAGGAATAATGGAGCGGCTTTGGTGGGACCCTGGTGTCCAGCCAAGATCAGCCTACCATATCCACTGATCCAAATAATGATAAATATTGCTGTAAAAGTAGCATTTCAGTACAACAATTAGCCCTCAAGTACTCTAGCCAAAATTCAGCTTAGTTGGGAAGCTGTTATGAAAAACTAGACTTAGGATTTTCTCTTTTAGTCAGAAGCTTTACTTACAATGTCTAAACAGGGATTCTAGGCAACTAGCTTAGGTGATAGATCTTTAAAATGGCAAAACTTAAGTGAGATTAAGCCACTTCCACTTAAGAAGCTTCCATTTCAAAACTATAGTGACTGACCTAACAATCCCTCAAAACAGATGCATGTGTCTGCAAAGAATTGCAGAAGAAATGGAGCATAAAGAATAATTTCTTGCATCAGTCAGATGCCAGGTCATTGAGGAACTGCAAAATGAAAGGCATATAGACCACCAACTGGAGAGGATCTAAAGGACAGTCAGAATGCTCAGGAGTGTTGAAAAGGTATTATATAAGGTAACACTGGGAAACCTGAAGTTGTTTTGCCTGTGCAGTTCTCTTCAAGCCTGTGGTGGAGATGGCAAGAAGTAATGAGCTTAAACTGCAGCAAGAAAGGTAAGAGTTAGATGTTAGGAAAAGGCAAGAAAAGGAAGCACTTGAGCAAACTGCCTGATATAGCTGCGGAATATTTCAGACCCTTAAGAACACACTAGAGAAACCCCTAAGACGCATCTTGGTGTCCTCAGTCTTAGGATGTCTCCCAGTCTTACTTTCTATATTTGGCAGTGCTGTGGTCATTGCATTAGCAGATGCTTCTAGATAAACACACCTCTTTTTAGTGGCTAGCTGAGGGGAAACTTTTCTCTCTCATCAAGCATGCAGTGACTATGTACCAAGCTATTTGATCAATTTGGACAAAACCATAAAATCTGGCCCTCAAGCTCTTGCCATAACAGCAGCAAGCATCACAAAATTATCATTTTTCTTTCTGACTGTTGGTAGAAAATGAACAAGTCTTCAATTCTTTTACAATAGGTATGCAGTTTTATAAAGGAGTAATTGATTGGGGGTTTTTTTCACATACTGTTACTTTCAAGCATGGGATTGTTTAACTAACATTTACCACTCATTTTAGAAGTCTTTAAGCATAAGCATAAAAACTGCATAAACAGAATAATCTTTAGTTCTACAATAGCTCAAATTAAATAAATATTTTCTGGTACTTTGTCTGTCATCATTCACAGCACTGTGTTGACCTGTCAAGTAAAATTAACTCTTTAATAAATTTTCATTTCCCAGTTAATAAGTATGTAATCTGCTTTTGTTGGGAATGTGTGTGTAACAGATATGATGAGTAAGCCATTCATTCAATTTGAATGAAGCAATATTAATGATTAGTAGTCCATACCACACATTCTAACAGATACATGTTAAATACATAAACTATCTAAGAAACAATGGTACAGTAATTCTGGGTCCCCAGTTGTTCCTCAGTACGCTTAACAAGGATATGCGCATTACGTTTGCATTTGGAAGGGAATTTTCCAAATTCTTTTAAAATACATTTTATATTTACATTCTGTGATGTTGTATTTGTTTAGTTTTCCTCAGTTTGGGCTTGAGCTCTGAGTAAATAGTTCAGACCAGTAGAACCATAGTCACTATATCACCTTTAACCTCATCAGTTGCCCACAAGCAAGGCTGAAAATGCAGACCAACTAACTAATGAAAAGACATTTTAGCTAACCAATAAATAGTCCTTCTATGACCAACACAGCTGACTGATCATCAAGACACATATTCTGTGTTATCTAGGGTCCTCAAGGAATAGGTCATTCCCTCAGCTCCTGCATGGACTATCTGTGTAAATATGGTGACTCCTGCTGCCCGCAAGGTGTTCCAAGACAGGTCTCTACAAATTAGCAAACGAGATTTGTCTGGAAAAAATCAGCAGAGGTTCTATCATAATAAAAAACATCAGGCATACCCTCTATCACAATATGGAGCAACAAATTCATATAAGCTTTTGTTCAGCTCATCTTCGCAGACTGTGAGGAAACCAGATCCAAAGTCAGCTATTACTACAGAAAGAGAATAGTTAACACTCAATTATTGTGCAAAGTCTGCTGGACTGTATAAATGAAGGCAAATAACTTCCTTCAGAAAAGTTACAACATCGCTCTGGATTTACAGTGCCATGAAAAGTCCCATGAGTGGCATTTTCTGGACCAACATGAATTTTATGCACTGTATGAGTGGCAGTTGCATGATCGGGATATGAGATTTCACAGTCTTTGAATAAACTGTCACATTCCTCCCATCAAAATGTAAGATCATCCAGTGGGAGCCTCAGACATGTAGAACAAGGCATGGACAAGCCACAAGGCATTTTCTTTCTGTCCAGAACAGCTGCAGAGCAGTGCATCAAAAATCACAACATTCCCTTGATAGCTTTCCAGCTAATATCCCCAATGTACTCATCATTCTAAGAGAAGACAAGTAGAAATATGATGAAATTATGAGCCTAAGGGATAGATGAATGTCCATTCATATGCAAAATGTAAATATGAGCTTTCTACACAGTGTTGTAGTCTACTGCTTGTGTGCTTCCTTAGCAGCTACCTTTTTACTAAGCCTTCCTTCTGTAAAGGTGGTTTGCATTTACTCCACAGAAATTTTGCTGGTACTAGAGACTTTAAAACTAAAAGACCTGTATAAGCAGAAATCTTAGTTTACTATTGTGTTAAAATGGAGAGTTCATATATAGTTTGAGGTTGGAAGGTAAGGAAAGACGAAAGTGAGGCCCCTTCACTTTGACAGCTGAATTCCAACAGCACTTAGAAGGAGATAAGATTAAAACCTCCACCATTCATAAAATGTTTCATTTAGCTGAAATAGTCCTTATCTTTCGGCTTTATAAGATAAACTTCTCTAACACAAACTGTAATTATAGGAAGTATTTCAGGAAATTGTTACATTACGAAAGAACGTTTTGTAATAATATGCATAATAAATACTGTAGATATTAGCAGGTTTCATTCTTCTAAGGAGTCCATAGCTGCCCTGGTCATTGGCTGATGTCCAAGGGGAGAAAACATTTGTTTTTAAAGGTGACTGTTTATTTTTGATGATACTTTGCCAGTACTTACTTTGTAAATCTTTTCCTCCTCCACCCCAAAAGTAGTTCTTCAGCCATTTCTCATTTTCTGTCTTCTACATTAATATATCTTCAACTTCTTTTCTTGTACGCCTGTTTATGTCCTCTTGTACTGCTTGAAATTAACTGAGTGGTACCAAAGAATAAGTCACCTAGTCAGTGTTCATTTTTGTCATTTGTACTGCCTAATGAATCTATTGAAAGTCAAATATTTTTCATTTACTTATCTTACTCAAAATCAATAGGAATTTTTGCAGAAATAGGCTAGCTAAATTTGATCTTCCCAACATATGCCAGCTAGTTAATTCAGTATCAAAGTCAATAATTTTGCAAGCTAAAAATTAGGTTAGTGTTATTTTATTTCTCATAACCCATAGAACTATAATTAACTAAGATGTACTTAGCATTTGGTAGGCTGATAACAATAACAATAACAATAATAACAACAATAAGTCTTATGAGACACACGCCCTGTTCTTTGCCTAGGTTAGTGAGTCCCTCACTTCGATGAGCGCAGGTTTCTCCTTGTGGTCCAGGTTTGACATTTAACCACTGGTTCATGATACAGTAAGACTGCAGAAGATTGAATGTAAGGAGATGCTCAGTATGAAGCTATGATTGTTTCAGCCCTCCTTTCCCAGGTAGTGGCGCAGAACATTCCCACATATGCAGGCAGTCCCTATTGCCGTCTGCCCATTTAGTTGGTTTTGAGGGTGCCATGAGGAACCCTGCAGACCACGAGTGGTAGGAATTAACATTCGAGTTATCTCAAATGTTCTTGGATAATGTGTATAGAGTAAGATCATTTGTGTAAAAGTCCTCCTTTCAGAGCTATGCAATATGGCTGTGGATGAATCAGGAGTACTCTACCCCAAACCGCAAAAAAATTGGTAGTTGGGTAGGTAGGTAGGTAGGTAGACAGATAGATAGACAGACAGATAGACGGATAGGTAGGTAATTCTTATGGAGAAATTCCTAACCACGAGTAAGAGAATTCCAAGAGTTAGTGAAGGCTGTTAATTTGTTTTTATTGTTAACAAAGTATTTCTAGCTATTCACATTTTTCAATGGATGCAAAATTAAATAGAGCTTTGTTATCAAGTCAGAATACAGTCAGGGCAATTGTTCATGCATGCTGATTTTATGTGGATTAGGAGAAAGTAGTTTTCACACTCTGAGTTTTAGGGATCTTCATACAAAGAAGTCATAATACATACTTGCATGGGAAATTGTGCATCTTTCCTTTCCCTTTTCAAGCCTTCTCTGTTCTCTAAAAAGCACATAAACTCTCAAACCCAAACCAGCACAACTGTCAAAGCTATTAAGAAACTGTGTTGATTAAGGGTTGCTTTCCTAACCTTCTCCAGGTTTCTTTGCAAACTGATTCATTTTCATTAAACACGTTCTGTTACCTCCTGCTGCTTCACATAGTAGTTTTCACAAACTTACTTAACATTGCTGAAGTTTTCTTACCTTGTGCTGACAAGGGTTTTAGAGGGTTGTGGCTGGAAGCTGGTGTTCAACATTTACCACAAGCTTATACAAAGGTCTGATCAGCAATACTGTTAGACTTGCATAGAATTTCTCACCCTAAAATATAAATGACCCTTCCAGAACAACTGTGGACAATGTGAGTCCCTTTGTTCTTCGTGGATAAGAAGTGCTTTTGACTGTATTTTTAAAAATCTTTTGGGTTTTTTGTTTGCAAAAGAAATTTTTTTTAAAAAAAGTACTTTGATTCTCTGAAAAATGACAGTATCTGCAATGTAAGTTCATAGCCTTGTAAAGGAGATGTTCATGTTCAAATAATTAGTTTTTAAAGCATTTTAAATAGATTAGTTCCACATATTCTGTTTAATAGAAAAGGTTCATTTCTTCTCCAGCGCTTAGGATTTCACTGACATTACCAAGCTTTTTGAAAACAAGATATTTCTTAGCAGCAGCAGCAAAAATTAGTAAAACCTAACTGTATGTTCAAGTCCCAAATTTGTATTCCAAAGAGTTGAGTGTGCACACACGTCAATAGCTTTTGCTTGAACTATGAGGCTTACACATGCAAACACCTGTCCTGAGTCTACACATTGATGCAGCTAGCCACTGCTAGCCACTGTTTGTGCAGATAGCTACTTACTAAGAGTGGAAACTAAGAGTCTGTTTTAAACTAACACAGCCAGGGTCAGTCCTTAATCAAAGCAGTTAGGAAGCAAAGAACGTGCCCAATGGAGCCATTAAATACAGAAAGGATATTTATATAGCAATATACAGTGATGGTGTTGCTTGTGTATAATGTATACAAAGAAAGGGGTTTATGACTTGTTTTTGCAATGAGCTGTGTACTCTGAAAAGTCACTGCCATAAAAGAAGATGAGTAACTTACCAACCTTCTTGTACTGCTAGCTGAAGTTAAGTAGCATTTATAGTACATTCAGCATATTTGAAATGAGTAGATGTGAATTTTCTTTTCTTGAAATTAAGGTATATGTATCGTACAAGTACAATCACAATACAGTCTGCTTTCATTTATTTCACAACCCTTTCTGACTCTTCTGATACCTGTGCATGAAAGAAAGCAAGGCAATTAATCTCATGAGTTCAGAAGTAAAAGCTGTTGATGGCTAAGATAGGGCGGTTGGGTGGGAGGATACACAATGCACTGCTATGGCAATACGGAGTTTGCCAATGATTCCCTTTAACTACATAGTGCCTGAAAGGAACTGGTGTCATAACCAGGCCAGAGGATAAACTTGAAGCAGCTGAGAAATACCCATAAGAAAGCTATGCCCTGAAAGCTTTCTTTATCAGAGGTACAAGAAGACACAGGAAAAAAAACAGAATGTGTTTTTGTGACTCAGTAATGTCACTTTTTATAATAAATTCATGAAAGCACTAAGTAATTTTCACATTCCCACATATACTTCAGCACAGGCAGATATCACAACTGCAGAAATCATTAAGGCTGCTCCTTCAGAGGAAGAAAGCTGCATGAGAAGGACACGGATCCCACACAACTTTATTTTCTGCTGATACCTCAGAGTGATTTAATGTTAGTTCTTAGCATCTTCCAGTGACAATGATTCCTTTTTAATAATGACTTTGTAATGATTTTTAATGTCATCTACCCTGGCTAACGCTTTTCTTCAGACCATGTAACTGTTTCTTCTGGTACTAAAGATTTCCATAGGGAGAATCAGTTATGATTTTCAACCCAATTATGAGTCTCTTATGGCTCAATTACCCTACATACTGAAATCTCTACTTCCCTGATAACCCCTGTGCTATCACATTCCCATTTCATATCACACAACATAGCCAAGGTGTAGGAGCTGCACTTAGTGCAGGAGCTGCACTTACACTGATCAGAAGTGCGTGTGCCTCTGTAGCCACATACTGGGCACAGCAGGATTAGGGGACAGAGACTGCTTCTATCCTCTTGAGATGGAATGCTACAAGGAGCATAGAGATATCAGACCGTTAAATTGAGCATATAAAACTAAATCCCTAGACCTACTCCAAGTTTTTGTCACATTCATGATATGACCTATGTCTTACATAGCTCCCTTACTAGTGATTACAAAGCTTAAAAATAGGTTAAGTAGGTGCTTTAAAAATAGATCAAGTAGAAATAGAATAGAATAGAATAGAATAGAATAATAACTATTAAGCTCCCAGAAATATAGTGCATACGATCCATGAAATATGGCATGCTTAAGTTGTTGTAAGCTCTCATTTGAGAAAAAGACATTCAGAGGTGTTCCCAAGACCATAAAATGTTGTAGCTACATATGTGTGAATTATTTATAAAATAGTCAAAAAGGAAAATATTAGATTTTCAGATGTTTTGCTCATAATGCCACACACCTTGCTCCTTCCCATTTCTTCCCTTCTCCCAGCCAATAAGGAACTTTGCTATTGTATCTATTGTAATAATTTTCAGTTCCTCTTCGCTAAATTCGGATGCATTTGAAGTGGTCAGGTAGCTCCATTAACTTCTCTCCTTGTGGAGACTACCAAGGTGATATGACTATTTCTAATAAGCATTAAAATATGGATTAGGACAGTATATACCTTCAGTGTGATCATATCCTTAAGACTATTACCACTGAATACAATCTGCATTTTAAACAATTTCTGGCTTCCCTGCAACTGGCTATATTATCATTATTCCTATTCAGAGTCCCCCTATATACACTGTAGACTTATATTAGAATTATCATGTGGCTCTGTGGCAAATTCCAGGTAATTTTTCCAGCAAGATGCCAGTCTAGTTGTAAGGCCTAAAAGTAAAGAGTAGGCCTTTCCAAGAAGGTCCAAAGGAAGGGAAACCCAAACAAGTGGATGTCCTTTGCTGTCTTCTAGACAGAGGCCAGGGAGAAATTAAAGGCTGCATCTATACTAGTAAATTAAATACAACCTTGGTACAGGCTCAAGCACAGAAATGCGGTCAATGCATGCTGTTAGCACTCTGGCAGACTCAGCTGCACATTGTTGGAGAGAGGGAAAGTAAAAGGCTAGGGAAGCAACATTGTGTGTTTCCTTTATTATGCTCATGATGTGTTAGAGACAGAACAAAGAACTGGATAGCTGAACTGATTGATCTAGTTTAGTCTCAGCTAGTACTTTAGTTGTTAAGGTCTTACATAAACCTTAACCTTTCTCTATTTCAGAAAGGTATTGTCAGGTGCAATATGTTTGTTTTCCTCTTTCCCTTTGATAAATCTTTTTCTTTTAAACCACATTATTCATCCTTTCAAGAGACAAGAACAGTTCATCTGGTTTGCCTTCAGTTTATTTAATTTCTGCAGATTTTTGGATGATGGGGGAGAGCTCATGCCAGTTATCTTTGATGGTGACTTCTTGAGATTGAACCTGAGAGTGATGCTTCAGCCACTCAATCTCTAACAGAAGGTTGCATCCAACTGTATTATAGGGTGATTCAGGGGTGTTCAGAGATTAGGTGCTCTACTCCCACACTACATGAAACAATGGGAATCAAAATAAATTGAGCTTGAGTAAGCCCAAAGCAAGGCCATGAAAATCATGCGAAAGTATGCTTTAGTGTTGGAGGCTTAAGTATCCTGTTATCTAGCTTACAAAAGAGAAGGTGGATGAATGCCTTAATCACTGTATGCATGTATTTGTTGATGGAAGAAGCATCTGACAAAGGTGTTCCACAGTCAGGCAGTATCCATTTTGAATTTGAACTAACTGGCACAAAATATTATATAGTTTTCTAGATGGAATAGTAAGTATTGAACACTTCAGGATTTTAGATTTCTTTGGGGAGTGGAGCAGATATCATCAGCATTCCATTTTTTGATGAGCTGCAGAACAGAGCAGCCTGCATTAATGTTAACATGTCTGTAGAAATTATGGAAATGGTGACAAAAAACCTGAAGCCAACATGGTATTCATGGTTTTCAATGAGTCAGGACTTTTTTTTTTCCCTAATTCCCCCTCCCCCATCATGCACAGGTGTCCAAAAGTACTGCATCTTTGGGTTTTATTGCATTGCTGAGAAAGATGGAGGCTGTTCCTACCTTTCTTATGTCTGTCTTTGCCTGGAGCTGAAAGACTGGGAACAGTGAATGCTCTTCTGCAGTGGAAGAATGTTCCTTCCAGGTGAATGGCTAACAAATATTTCTCTTAAGTTCAAAGCCCCATTAGGATAATAGAGGAACTACTGTTCAGTTTGGTAGGATTTTTATAGGATTTTTTAACTACTGCATCCTGGCCAAGCTGAAATCATCTGAAGTATCTCACTAGAAACTGGTGGAACCTTTGTCTTAATAGTTTGCTGTGGCTCAGTTGTTCACTGTTTTGAAGATCAGAATAATTTAGTCTAACCAAAGTCCTTTGGCCTCCTATAGGAGTATCTGACTGTAAGTTAATGTTCTGAATACTCAGAGTCAGAAATGATCTAAAGGTCTCCCCTGACCTTAAGCTCTAAGAACCTGTTAAATTAGTGGCGCCCTCACTTGCACATTCAAGTGGAAGCCAGGCAGACTGGTCTGATTTTCCTCAATTATGACCAAAATCTGTGCAAAACTAACTGATTTGACTTGGATTTTATTCTCCCCTGAGTCTTTTCCATTCCCAGAAATGAGCCTCCAAAACCAAAATGAGCTTGAAAAGTGATCAGAGTTCAGGCTACTTTAGTCCTGAGAACAATCAACAATAAAAAAAGAAAATTCAGCACATCCAGCATAGCAGAATGAAATAGAAACCTAAATTTTACAGAAAAAAATGTGGACAAATTATAGTTAAGTCTTAAAGAAAAAAGCATAACTGTTCTTAAACTGAAATCCCCTATAATTCATTAACAAATTTGGACAGAATGTATTTGTCAAAAGAAAAAGCAAGCATGAAAATCTGCATATTTCATATCTATATGAAATATAATATTCCAAGTTTATGCCAATTTTATTATGAACCCTCTTATTTAAGGCAGTTTGCTATAAATAATACAAAGACAATGCTCACACCATTTAAAATTAAGAAATACAGTGTAGCTACAATATTAGAGTATATGGTGTATTTGGGGACCTATGTTATATTCTTAAGTTTTTCTGAAGACAGGTGTACATGAAAATCATCTCTGCCCTCACTTCAGTGCTTCATCAGGACCTCTTTGTGAACAGCTGGTGTAGAGAACGGTTGGTGAGGGAGCAGGAGGCGACAGACATCTGCTGTGCTGCGTGAGCAGATAGCTTGTTCTTACCAGTATCAGTTTTCTTACCACTGCAAAGAGCATAGATTTGTGTAACCATCTGCCCATAGTTTTGGTCTGCAACCAAACACTCAGTCTTCCACCTCTGATATTTACTTGAAAAATTGAAACAAGCAGGTCCGCTCAAACTTCTCTAATACTGAATCATTTCCTACCCAGAATGCTAAGGTGTGGAAGGGTACTGCGAAAGTCTCGCATCACCACGTATCATAGAATTGGCAAAATCTTCAGCCCTCATTTTATTGATCTGATGTTACTTCTCAAGACAAAGAACACTTTTTAGTGATGACAAGTAGCTAATGCTCAGGAGAGATTCAGAGCAATCATAAGGAAAGCTACTGAACCAGATTGCTCTTGGTTCAATATGCTTGTTTTTGCTATCGCACTTGGTATCTCTGTTCAGTGCTGAGGTATGTTTAGGGCAGACCACAGGAAGCAGAGACAGCATGATAGTTTTACCTCTTAGTGCCTATAAATTTGGCTGTTTGGACTTTATTTGTGTATCATAAATACACATTAAATTCAGCATTGCTTCTTCCTTGTTTCTCTAAGAACTGTAATAAGCATGGCCTTGGTGTGAATCTACTATATTTTATGTTTTCTTTTTTTCTGTTATGTTCTCTTTAAAGTGCAAAATTTGAGATATGTCAGAAATTACTATAGGGGTAGCATGTATCAGAGCTCTCATGCTAAGTAATGATACAGTGTATATACCACAGAAAATCATTTATCAAAGGTGAGTAAAGGAACTGATGGTATAAAAAGTTGATTTTTACAAAGTCCCTGGAAAATTGTATCACCAAATAGGATAAGTTGATGTATTCTCTGTTTTTTAAAGGGATTTACTGTGTTATGAGTCTCAGGCCAAATGCTGGAGATAAAGTCAAAAGCACTTGCATGAAGGGTGATTCTTACAAAAATGCTAGGTTGTGCTACCAGTATAGGGTGGGCAGATTTTGCACAGCTTCCCTACTTTCAGATGCTGTACCTCCACATAAAGACAAGAACCTGTCTTTCATGTGTTTTCGGCACGTGCCAAAATACATTTATTTTTCCAGCCAGCCTTGTGGCAAATCAGTGGAGAGGAAGAAAAAAAAAGAAACAATAGAGAAAATAGCACAGATTTAGAATATAAATAAACCGAATTGAAGGATAAAGCCTTAAACTAATGAGTTTGGAGAGATTAAATATTTTAATTGAAAATAAACAAATTTGCATTATATTTTATTCACATACCTGCCTTTATGTATATCTATGCATAAAGACAAGGGAGATAAATAATTCATACTTAAATCAGAGACATGGACTCACGGAATATCTGGGTCCATCTCATTGCAAATAATTGATTTATTTCTTCACAATTTTTCCAGTTTTTCAAAAAATAAGATAGACTTAGAAACAAAGAAAAGACTTCACTGTCTCCAGAATTTTTATAATCCTATGTTGCTTCTTAGGGTCAAGGTCGTGTGAAAGTCTGAAAAGCAGTACTGAATTTTAAGCAATGATAGCAGAAGAAGGAGAAGAGTTACTAAATCTTGCTGTCTTGAAGAGAAAGTAAAAAAAAAATGAATATAGGTACAAGAATCTGAGCAGGTCATTTAGTCATTGTTATTAACACTAGTGAAGAGCTTTGTGGGAGAATTCATGTACTTCTTCAAGGTGAATCTAATAGCCCACCTCATTCTTAAAAAGCATAGTTTAAAAATTAGTGCTGACCTACTGTCACAGTAATGGACATTCAGGAACGCAGGCAAAGACCTCTGAGAGACAGCACCTCAAACATCAAAGTGATACCTTGCACACCACCCAGACTTCAGATAAGGAGCTGAATAACAACTAGAGATAAGAATGACTCATGAATGCTCATCTGTATCTCCCCTTCACCCACAAAATCGATTTCATCCTCAGTATGGGACACACTTGCGTATAGTAAGATTCCAAACTTAAGCACCCACTGGTTCTTCTTTGCTTTTGTAAGCTGCTTTGCCCACACATTTCTGCAGGCTCCAAAGCCTATCCATCCTTACCTTTTTTTAATTATCTAACTCATAGGAAATACTTAAAGCTTGCCTTTTTTCCCCTCTCTACTAATAACCACCTGATAACAGAGGTTCCCAACTGAAGAACACGGATTGTTAAACCCTATAAAGATAAGGCCCTCTCCATGGTACCATAGGAAGGTGTGTGTCTGCACAGACCTAGATACCCATTCTTCTTCACCTCTCCATTGACCTGATATTTACATTAGCAAAAGATCTGAAGGAAGCAGAAGAAAAATAGATCTGTTTGAAAAGGCACATTGCAGTAAGGCTTAGGTTACCTTAGACAAGGGCATCGTGCTTAGATCAGGATCAAGTTGCTCCTGTTTAAGTGAAAGGTCCTCAGTCACAGGACCTTTGCAGTCACATTCCAGATTCAACGGCCTTGTGAAAAAGCTCAGTGCTGATATATCTCATGACTTCCATGTCCTTCTTTGGAACAGAGTAGTTTGCTATTATGCCAGATTTATCCAGCCTTCAGTCAGTGATGTTAAGGACTATCCAGCCTGTGGTGGCCACTACTCTCTGTTCTGGCCACCAGTTCAGACAGCTTGTGCAGGTACAGACATTTCCTTGAACTCCAGTTTTCTTAGACAATCTGTCCCATCTCTGTGTGAATTCTGTTAAGAATTCGTAACAGAATTCAATCCATTCTCCAGGGACTACATGGTGCACAGCAGTATCTCAGTGTAATTGTTGGAAGCAAGAGACAGTACATATACCGACACTAAGAACCCATAATCTTTAGGGATTATCAAATACACATAAACAGACTCAAGTCTTTCAGCATGAACATAATGCACCAGCTGCAGTTTACGAGCATCTTCCTTACATCTTAACAGAATGTGTCTATCATGACATCATCACAAACCCAGCCCTTGTGCTGTTTCAGGCTTGGAGAATTTTATGATGGGTGGCTTGTTGGTACACATATTCCACTTCTGGCATCATTTATGCTTTTTCTAACCACTGCTTTCATCTGACGTGAGGCAGTGATAACAGTTCTGTGAAAAAATTCCATTGTCTTGGGCAGTGTCCCTCTCAGTTCATCCCCGGGGTCAATGGGAAGAAAATCTCCCATTTTCAGATTTTGTTCCTGTTATGGACTCTTGGGGAAAATGAAGAGCAGAAATCATGCCCTTTTGAAAAATTACAGGCTTGTTGTAGTGGTAATAAGTACTTTGGAGAATATTCTGGGTGTGGCAAAGAATCTTATAGTTAGTGTCAACAGATATTCTTGAAGCTATAAGGAACTTGGTGAAAAGTTTTGGACTCTGCATTGGTAAGTGGTCCAAAACCAGTTTTGAACCTAATTTTCACAGTTAGGAAATCATTGAGATATGAAAAATAAAAATAATAAAAAAAAATAATTAAAAGTAATCTATTGAATAAATTATTTTTTTAAGCTAGTGGTTTAGAAGTAGGTCATTTTCCTTCTTTGTGGATGTTGCCAGAAACATCGGCTCAGGAACAAGGTCTTTAAATTTACTATAAAAATTTGGTCTCTTGGGCTTACAGGTGAAAAGATATGTCTATCTGGCTCTTCCCTGACACACAGGGTCACACAGTGAACACTGTGTAACACAGGTAGCACTGGATCAAATGGTGTGACTATTCTAGTGTTTGCAGGAAATACAAATTTAAAAAAAACCAAAATGATAAAGCTAATAAAATAGCATGCAAAGTCTCACCACATTGTAAATCTGGTAATTATTCTGCAGTTCCTCATAGTCCATCACTATAAATCAGCTTTTGCTTTAGTATAACATATATCAAGAAAAAGCTACCTCAAGAAAACCATCTGAGGAAAAAGATGAAAAGGAGATGTCAGCTAGAGAGTTTTATCTCAGAATTGTGTCTTCTTCAGATTCTGTCTCTTATTGAATTCTACCAGAAGTAATTTTTTTCCTACACAGGTATTGCAACCAGAAGCTCTCCACATCTTAATGGGGAAAACAGTGCTTAAAAAGTACCACCATTTCTGGACTTGAATTCAAGACTCTCCTTCCTCCTAAATACTTTCATTATTAATCTAGTTTTTTATGATTCTTTTTCTGAATTATTGATTCTTGACTTCTGTTTATGCACAATGGATGTCTCAGTGGATGGGCTTTTGAATGCTTCCATCTCAGTACATCCTATACGCTCATTTCTCAAGCATTAAACTAAGAGCATTTTGTGTGGCGAGAAATGTGCATTTCATTATCTTGAGACAAAGGAAACTGAATTCTGGTCTCCTGCACAGTAAGAACTAAACATTGAATACAGATGAAAGATACAGATAGAGCTTACTCCTTCAGCTGTATTTTAAAAGAAAACAGCACTGCAAGTCCTGCAAAGTTTGATAAGGTAGTTATCAAAAAATAAGTCTATGATTGATTATAGATTGATATAGATTATAAACTTGGGAGGGAGCTAGATATTGTAAGTTTCCTTTCCAAATGTAATCTTCACTAAAACTTTCAAATGTTAGGAACAAGAAAACCTTCAGTCAAAAGTTCAAATTTCCTACTTAGTTTTTATCAGTAAAACTACTTAGCAGCAAGAGGTACTACACAAAGAATTGCTATTCCCATTAAAAACAAAGAAACAAGCAAACGAACAAATCATGCTAGTGTTGTATTTCAAGGCTTTAATGCAGTATTGTGTTAAAAAGGTTTATTTCATCTCTGTTTTAACACTTTTTTCATCTCATATTTTCACATTTCTTGTTTCTTTTTGGGATGACTGTTTTGGTTGTTTTCATGGTCATGTAGTGCAATGACTTCATACATCACTCTTTCTGGAAATCTCATTTACTATCACCAAAAAATAATGTATTAACAGAAACACTTTTTACAGTTTTAAACTAAACTATTTCTTATTTACATTGCAGCTATTCTGAGCTCAGTTTTTCAGGCAATAAGTAACAACATGGGGACAGAAATAAAGCTTATTGCAGTCAGCTGAAGAACTCCTCCATTGATTTCCATGGGGTTTTAAAAAACATCTAATTGTGATATATTTCAGTCCACTTCTTTTATGCACCCAGCTTATCATCTCAAGAGACCAGACCTTAAAGATTTTGCTCCAGACGTACAGTAGAAGCTTTAATAGTTTAACCTTCCTGTATATTAGATCCCCCATCAGTTTGAAGGGAGTAACACCACCTGCTGAGAGAAATGGAAAGTTGTTCTGGCCAAATCGTTATCTTTCTCATGTAAGTAATTCCTTTAAGATAAGTAGGGAAGTTCAAATAAGGAAAATTACCAAAATTCGGGTTTCATGCTCCTGAAGGAATTAGTGGTAAACAGTCAATAAGTGCAAAAGGTTAGCATGGTTGCCCAAGTAGAAGCCTTACCTGCGCTCTGCATCTGTCTGATATACATCTTTCTTACTTCTCTTGATACCTCTCTGGATCATAATGAGCTGGGTTCTGCCCTACACACTGCCGGGTCCCTCCCTAGACATCAAATAGTGTACAACTTTGTCATTTGTCTTCTAATTACATTTTGTCCTTCTGAAGGCAGCAAATCAACCGTAGGCTATTGAACTCCATCAACACTTTGGGAAGGTGCGTGGTCATTTACACCTTAAGTCGCTATCCACCTGTGGAGTACTGCGCCGGTTTAAAACCAGCTTCATTTCCAGGGAAGTGCTTTCACAGTAAGAATATTGTTGAGACTCAGGAATAATCTTATTATTTTTTTCAGAAGTGGTAGGTGCTTCACATGTTGTCACAGCTACTTAAACTCATCACTCAAATGGAGGTGATCATTTAATACAGGATACTTTGTTCATTAGTGCTGATAAACTCTTTGGGATCCTGCAGCAGAAGGTACTACAGAAGGGATTACAAAACTCAGGTTGGCATCCTGAAATACAGTTGAATTCTGCCATCTTAGAAGACTCTGCTGTGATGCACACCAGCAGCCAGCCCAGTTGAATTCTAGTCTTGGGATGGAAGCACCAAGAATAGTTTCAAGCTCCAGAGAAGCAAAATATTTAAGGCCTCCCTGTTTTCTCCCTACTCCCCTACCTGCTCCTTGCCAGCATCTCATGCCAGCAACTCAGGATGGCATCCTAATCAGGCAGCAGCAAAACTTTTTTCCATTATTTCTTAATTTCCTTAAGCCCTGTGAGCCACTTAGTGTTGCTGGATCCTTGAGGAACTCCTTCTTCTCTGCCATCTACTTCATGACCTTGCCTTTGCCAACAGCCATTCTGACACCCTCTGTGCCCCTTAGCCACATTAGTTGTTGCATTTGGCTCCTGCCACATTTTTCCTGGGCACTTTAAGAAAAATGGGGGATGCCAGGGTCACAGCACACAGCTCAGCATCGTGCCTGGAGCCAATCTCCAGGTAACCAGCATAAATACGTTAGCTGAGTATCATCCCACTCCCACGGTGAGCCCTGTGTAGGTGCAGAGTTTATATAGCTGCATGTTTTAAATACTAATCATCACGATGGTAACAGTGTAATCAGTACACTTTGAGGAATTACCATCAACCCGATTGTTCCTTTATGCTTGCCTAGTCAATAAAATTTAAATAATATCTAATTCAAATACAATACTAGTCCATAAAAATTATAGGTAGGGAATACATCAGGATTCAAATTATCTGTGTGTTCTCTGGCAAAGAAATATCTATAAATATTATATATTATAAATATAAATTTGCCTAGAGCAAATTTACATATTAACCTGCAGTTTTATGCTTTCTGCTTTTGAGAAGCATGAGAAAGTTTAACTCTGCTTACAGGAAAATCACATTAAGAGACACTGAATAAAATCCCTGTTCTTTACATCCACATTTTGGAAGACTGTTAACAGGTTCCAAGAACACCTACTACTCCTTTGAAATTTAAAATCACTTTTAAAACACACCATTGGTCCCCAGATAAAAAGAGTAATAGGTCAGCATGTAAGAAATAAGGACATTTTATACAGTTCACCAGGTATTTTTCCTTTATTTGTCTGTAAATGTTAGAACGCTTCTTCCAGATTTATGAATTGCTATGTCACAATAATGTTGCTTGCCTGCAAAGTAAAAAAATAAAGCAATATTTACACAAATTATGTGCAAATGTTATGCATAGCCTGTGATTGCATGATGAATTATTGAAGGATACTTTCAAAAATATTTCTCATTAAATGTTAATCTTGTTGATTTTAAAACACAAATAAATTTGAATTTAATGCCATCACAACATTAATGCTTTCAGAGACAGACCTTAATAACCATACGCATATAAAATGAAGATTGGAATTCTGAAAAGAAATTATTAACTGGGGGTCCAGTCACCCTGCAAAGGAGTTGTATCATATCTCTCGTATGCTGTATGTACTAGCATTTCACTAATAGTGGGTATATTACAATAACATTCTTTTCTGCTTTAAAGTCCAGATTTACTCTGCAATGCAGTTGTTTTGCATTATATTGATCACCAAAAGTCATTCTAAAACTAGATGTAAGAGAATCACATCATTGATTAATGATGTTGGATTTCATTGTCCATCATCATGAAATAAAACAATATAGTGCACTAGGAGGATTTCTTATCTATGTATCATTCATAAATATTTACATAAATGGAGTACCTAGAAACCAGAGTTTCGATCTCCTGCATATAATCAAAGACCTTCCAAAGATCTTTTATCAAATAAGTTGAATAAACAACTGAAGCAAAAAAGGGAAAGCAATAAGACAAAAATGGTCAACATAAAAATGACAAAACCATTGCGTAGACATTCAGGCAATGGAAAAGATTCCCTATCATCATTTCCAGATAGCCAAAGGAGGATCCAGGAAAAGATTCCTGCAGTCACGACTTCCCTGCACAAATCTAATTTTCAGATAATAGACAATATGAAGTGAATAGAGAAAAGTGAGACAATATAGCCCAAATTTTAATATTCTGTGTAGAGGATTAATGAACATTGATTATACACAGTTGTAGGCTTGCTTCAGGGATGGTGGGTTGGCTGATGTGGATAATGTACAGCTGTGGCTTGTTCAGGCTAAGTAGCTAAATAGCACTGGTGTAAGGGAGCACTGGGTGAAGAGAGAGAGGAGACTGGATGAAGAAGAGCCCAGGGATGTAGGAGAGGCCCCAGGAGAAGCTG
>JAVJGI010000040.1:20825053-20841072 GCA_035590275.1 Ibycter americanus | reverse complement strand
AACTAGGACAAAGAGGAAAGCTGTATTTTCTCTTTTTAAAGGTTCATTTAGACAAAGCCATATGGGGAAAAAATTAATTTTTTTTTAAAAAAAGAGGTGATTAAAGAAAAAGACAAGATGCAAAGTATGTTTCATAAATAGATTTTGAATATACTTATTTTTTTTCTACCTACTGTGTTGCTTTATGAAAATTATTAGCTCATAAAATGATAGTTTCTCCAAAAAATAAAACTTTCTGTATTGGGCTTCAGTTTCTCACTTTGATTTCCCCTTTGCTTAATTTCTGTCACTGTTCGTGATGCACAGATAGCGATGGTTTGATTAGATAACCTAGAAATAAGTAGAACTCTTGCCTGTAGTTTCTACTGTAATACTCCCATTTCCCAAGGAGAACCTTCTCCTTATTAAACTCGAATTTCCTCATTTGCTGAAGTTCACATTTCTAAAGCTCAGGACACCTCTTCATAGAGAAGCAACAAAAAAGTACCAAGCCCTTGAGCCCTTGGGGACTTACACACAATCCAAGAGGAGTTTTCTCCCTCCCTTTGCCTGTTCCTCAGGGGTAATGTCTAAATGCCAGGCTTAACATTCTTCTTATTATAGTTTCCTTCCACAGGTCAGTGAATCTGTAATTATTTTGTGTCATGACTTTATCATGAAGAGGTTTTTTTCAGGAGTTCCCTAGACAACGACAGTTTATAATCTATATCCTTTCAGGTGGAAAAGACATTGAACTTTTTGCTTTCTACACAGTGGCTCAACTTTCACAGGAGAGATGAGGATGTGTCCTTTCCTGCACATTCCCAAAAAGGTCTGTCAATCCACTGATTTGTTTACATTGATATGGGCAAACAAGGCTAGAATTTTCTTAGAAGAGAATTGACACCATCAAGACCTCTGAAACAGCTCTAACCACACACATAATCATTAAAGAGAAGGGGACAAAGAACAGATATAAAGCATGATGACACATTTGCTGATTGTATCTATTTTTAAAATATGACCTAAAACTTCATTTAGGAGGAAACCCATCAATATGTAGAAGGTATGCTCTAAAAACCTCAGCTCAAATCCATAACACTGAGAGTCCAATAATGGAGAATATAGTTGATGGATATGATTTGGCACTTTTGTAGGTCTGGATACAGGTCTAGGTCAGGATTTTAAGGTAAAAAGTGGATATTGAAAGATACTGGAGCCCTTCTTTCAGTAAGCTCAGTGGGTTTCTATGAAGAGTACTTTTTGAGGTGGGTGCCTAAAAATTTCTAAACAGATTTCAAGCCACAAAATCTTGTTCTGGTTATATGAAAACATAATTGTGTTAGTGAAAAAGGATTTCCAGAAAAATGCTTTGATCATGCACTTTTCCTAGCACAGTCATTTACATATTTGTAGTGCAGTCTTGACACCAAATGTGAAATCATAGTTAGGCAGTAACATTGTCAGAGAAGGGCAATGCTGTCTGATGGATAATTACAATATTGCTGATGTATCTTTTTTTCTATTGCTCTATACTAGAATGAAAGATCATTTTATGAAAACTAATCCTGGAATACCCTGGCAAGATCTCCTCTCTTGAACTACACTGCCATGACTTTTTGCTTTTTCTCTTTTTTTTATTTTTATTATTAATATACTATTCAGAGAACTTTTAAACCCATTCAGAACTCAGATCTGCTTTAAATATTGTAAAATATTCTTGCTGAATTAAAATTATCTAGCCTATCTGATTTAATCAGTTAAGATTATTAAGTGCATCATAACCCTGTACACAAAGAGACAACACTCATAAATCACTAGGTAGCCTAAATTAATTGCCACAGGTAGCACCTTGACAATATCACATATAATTACTTTTTTGTTGTACAGACTGGAATATCAGAAAGTTGCCACTAGTATTAACGAAAGAAAAATTATTATATATGATAAAATGGCTAAAATACTTGCAAATTTTCCGAAGCTGCATTCCACTTGTGGACTACACTTTTCTGGGTCTTCGTCTTCTATATCTATAGTTATCTCTCACATCGAGCATAACTTTATTCTCTTTCTGATTTGTCAGTCTAATACCAATGAAACAAGGTCTTCAGAGCCACAAACCAAAAAAGACAACTTTAGATAAACCCAAATCTACATGCTATTGATTCAGTAAAAGGACCAGGAAAAAAAAAGGGAGACTTCTTTACTCTTCAGAATAGTAGCAGGTAGAAAACATGAAGCTGGAAAAGAAAGGCATCAGTCAAAATGGAAATTAAAGTTGCTAACTAAAATTCAACAAGTTCGGATTTATGTCAAGCTGAAATAAATTGTATTTTTCATCCCTCCTTCCTGAGTGTCAGCCAGCATGGTACATGGACATAGCATGTGGGGTCACAGCTGCGTGGCCGTTCAGTTCAAAGTAGGGTTCTATCCTGCCTTCTGTTGCATAACTCAAATCCTTTTGAAATCAATTTACAGTTTTCTATCAACTTCACTATTGAATGTTCACATGAAATCCTGACTCATGGGAAAGAGGAACACTAAAAACTTCATAGGACAAGGATGCAAGGATCCTGCTCGCGATTTCAGTAATATGGGAAAAAAAATCATGCTAGCTACTTATTTTCGCTTTTAAACATCTTGCCAAAGAAATCCTTGAAAGATGAGCTCTGATTGGAGACCACACTTAAGCAAAGGTTCTTTATATTCATAGAACCATAGAATCATTTAGGTTAGAAAAGACCTTTAAGATCATTGAGGCCAACTGTTAACCTAACACTGCCAAGTCCACCACTAAGCCATGTCCCCAAGCACCACATCTACATGTCTTTTAAACACCTTCAGGGACGGTGACTCAACCACTTCCCTGGGCAGCCTGTTCCAATGTTTGACCATGACCACCCTTTTGGTGAAGAATTTTTTCCTAATATGCAGTCTAAACCTCCCCTGGCACAATTTGAGGCCATTTCCTATTGTCCTGTTGCTTGTTACTTAGGGGAAGAGACCAACAGCCACCTTGCCACAATCTCCTTTCAGGTAGTTGTAGAGAGCGATAAGGTCTCCCCTAAGCCTCGTTTTCTCCAGGCTGAACAACCCCAGTTCCTCAGCTGCTCCTCATAAGACTTGTTCTCTAGACCCTTCACCAGCTTCGTTGCCCTTCTCTGGCCACGCTCCAGCACCTCAATGTCTTTCTTGCAGTGAGGGGCCCAACACTGAACACAGGATTCAAGGTCTCACCGTTGCCGAGTACAGCAGGACAACAGCTGCCCTTGTCTTGCTGGCCACACTAGTTCTGATACAAGCCAGGATTCTATTTGCCTTCTTGGCCACCTGGGCACACTGCTGGCTCATGTTCAGCCGGCTGTCGACTCCCACCCCCAGGTCCTTTTCTGCCAGGCACTTTCCATCCCCTCTTCCCCAAGCCTGTAGTGCTGCGTAGGGCTGTTGTGACCCAAGTACAGGACCCAGCACTTCTTCTTGTTAAACCTCATACAACTGGCCTTGGCCCATCAATCCAGCCTGTCCAGATCCCTCTGTAGAGCCTTCCTACCATCAAGCAGATCAATACTCCCCTCCAGCTTGGTGTTGTCTGCAATTCTGGTGCAATATTGCAACTTTATTCTCTCCTGTTGTCTCCTCTGATGTTTGTTATGACCATTAACGTATAGGATGAAAAAATATAAAATAGAATCATAGAATAACTTACATTGGAGGGCACCTTAGAGAGTGATGTCTAAACACCAACTCAGAGCAGGGGTAACTTTGACATTAGATCAGAATATGTCTATGGATGGAGGTTCCACAACATCTATGGGCAAACATTAACCTTTTAGATTGAAATTATAATTCTGAGTAGTTTTAAAAATGTTTGGAAATACCAATGAAACTTTAACTAAGAAAAAATAATAAGTAGGCACTCTCTGAATCAGAAAGCAAAGAGGTTCACTTTGACTTCTGCAAGTAGCTCCTGGTTTTCTGTCTGATTCAACCTGAAATTAAGACAAAAGCTTCAGGTTTGATTAGTTGTTGGAAACAATACACACATATATACATGCTTTTTCCTACCCCTTCAGTCACCATTCAGTAAAAAAAATTATGCATGTGCTTCTTATTACTCACTTTCTTTAAAAATTACTTGCATTTGATGTGCTGTGTTGAACTGAGATGGATTTAAAGAAGTGATTGTACATTTTAGGGGAAAGCTGGTAGAAAACGATGTTGGAACACAGAGATACAAAATCCAGCACCAGAATAAGCTTATTGGGAAAGATTTATTGAATGTCTTCCTTAAAAGTAAGAAAAAGCTTTTCAAAATGGTGATAAAAGGTTACCAAAAAATGACAATGCTTTTACAACCGCTCTGCATTCACTCTGGGGAAGTACAAATAAATACAAACCAATGCAACATTTTGGAGAAGCTGTTCCATGTTTTTATTTGCTTATCAAAATTGCATGCTACAGCTAACTGAAAACTTACCTGAGGTGTAAATGTAGCACTTTGAATTATTTTATCATTAATCACAATTATTATGACTACTTTGATAAACTGTAAACAGCAATTTTAGTGATTTTTTTCTCAACATGAAGTATATTTTTAAATTCTGCATTTTTACACAGACATGTGGTCCTAATTAAATCGTAGATGAGATAAAGGTTTTTTTTCTCATCTTAAAATAGGTAGTTCAGAATATACAGTCACTAAACTTTTTCTTTATACATGCAGAATTTGGACATCATCTCAAAGGAAACATTGCAAACACAGAAGGACAAGAGTTATTGACAGGTGTAATTAATGGTCTGGAGATATTCCTGTATGAGAAATCACTGTGAAGATTAAAGGTAGCATTTTCAAAACTGTTAGGTCATACTTGTATAAGTAATATTTGTCATTTTAAAATATTAAATATTCCCAGTGCAGGCACAGGAACTCTGAAGGAGACCTCTAGGCAGATGAGCCAAGAACTTTTTCTTTCTCATATCTTAGAAATCTGCACAATATGTTGCAGAGGCTTCTACTTCATGCTTGCCTTGACCCATATCTTAAAGGTTGAAAAACTGAGTAGTCAAAGAAGATAAAGAGTGGAACTGAATGTAGATCTTCTTACATTCTAATTTTACTATTAATTTGTAATGAAAAATAACCTTCCTTTCTGACTCTTTTTTTAAAAGGAAAACATTTTTATTCTTCCTAAAAGAGCAATATAAATACTCCAAGACATGAGAAAGTCCCAAGCTGTGAATCCACATCTGAGAAAATGAAAGAATCCTGCTTTTTTAAAAAAAGGATGCAAGCTCTAGTGTTGAGTCAAAATCTGCAGCCATTAGCTGCAAAAGCCTCAGGGAGAGAAAGATTTAAAATACTTATGCATTATTGCCTAGATGTGCGAGGCTGAGGGAAGGAAGAAGGACTGTTTCCATTACCTACATTAATTTTAACTCTCATTTTGCTTTACTCTGTATTGTAGAACTTCTTTAATTATCACTAGACAGATTTCAATCCCCAGGAAAGACATGGCGCAAGTCCTCCTGAAGGCCATTTCAAGGCTCTTGAAGGAGCAGAAAATGATTGGGAACGATGTCGCTCTGGCAGAATTAAATGCCAACAGCATTCTGGGCAACATTAACAGATACGTAGTGAGTACGTGATAGGTATAATTATTTTGCCTTACTCCGTGCTTTTGGATCACATCCAAAATGTTGCATCCAGTTTTGGGGCCCCAATACAGGGAAGATGTTGATCAACTGGAGCAGGCTGAGCAGAAGGCCACTGAGATAGCTGGGCCTGGATCACTTTTACACTGTGAGGAGGGGCTGGGGGAGCTGGGCTTGTTCAGCCTGGGAAAGGATCACTGCAGGGAACCTAACAGGAGCTCCCCAGTGCCTATGACAGGGTTACTGAGAAGATGAAGCCAAGCTCTTTACTAAGGTGCACAGCAGAAGAATGAGACAACTGTCATAAATTGACACCGGAGAAGTTCTGACTGAATATGAAAGGTTGCCTGAGAGGTTGCAGGCTTTCATATCCAGCCATACAAAGCCCTGAGCCATATGGTCTGAATTCAGTGTTGATCCTGCTTTGAGCACGACTTCGGATTACAGACCTCCCAATGTCCTTTCCAATCTGAGTAATTCAGCAATGCAACAATTTTAATGGCAGCAGCCACGAGAAGAGTCCAGAAGCTATTGCACAAAATACTTAGGGGCCTCACAGCTTCTAAGGAATCATGCAGTGCGTAGTCCAGTGATGTTCAGGTTTTGGCTTCCTCCTCTGAGAGAGAACTGTTCCTCCAGGAAAGAGTGTGCAATTAATCCCATGATGAGATTCAACTTTTTTCCAGCTAAATCAGAATGCAAAGCACGTCCATTTTAAGTGTCATTTGTTGCAGAGCTAGTGCATTAAAGCTGCCTGTCCTGCTCTACTCTTAAGTCTCGGTGTTGTATTTTTCCTAGACAGATGCCAAACTGATAAAAATCTGATTTTTCAGCACAGCTGTTCCAGTTGAATCCTCACTGCTACAACCACATTAGGAAACAAAGGGAGGTAATATGGTTAGAAAATATTTTCTTTCCTACTTAATATCCAGATTGTTGGTGTGAAGGTCTCTAGTCTTTGTCTTGGCTTCCACTTGCAAACTGGGCATTGACATCTGCTAATCGCTAGCTTCTAAGGGAATTGAGTTTAAAACATACTGTACATACAGTGCCAAATTCACTGTGTGTCACAAAGGCGAGATTGTTTTCTTCCTTCTGTTTTGTATTTACAGCTAAAGCAAATTGGAAGAAAACTGGTGACTATCATGAACTGGAGAATAAGAACAACAATAGATATAATCAAATAACAACTACACTAATGGAGTCAGTTGCAAAAAAATTATTTAGCAGCTGCTATCTCAGAACATCTACATAAGCCTCTTTTGATCCCGAACTTTGGACTGTATATGGAATAAGCAAGCTATAAAAACCAAACTTTATTAGAACTGTACTACATCCAGAACCCTGCAGCCAAAGGCACACAGAAAGTACACCAGGGGCAGCTTGAACATGAGTATCCTGGAGCTACTCGTGGTGTGTTGAAGAATTGTGCATCAGGGTACAGTGGAGTTCCTGGGAGTTAAATGAAAGGAAAACTGAGAAGAATCCTTTACCTGCCGAGACTTGAGTTCAGCTTCCTGAGTTTCTCCTGCAGCAGCACAGCTGATGAAATCACTAGACCCCAAAGTAGAGCAGCATGATTTTTCCTAGAATCTGGCCTCACCGTGAGAGAATGAAGCAAATGGGCAGAAACTCCTGACTCCTAATCACTGCTTTCTGCACTTTGTGAATTTAGATTTGGTTCCCCTTTCTCTCTTTAAACCAGAGGAAAAGGCAACAGCATACCCCTCAGAGGTGCTCTTGTGATTAGTTAAAAGTGGAGCCAATCGAAGAGGTCTGTGAATGCCAAAAGCATGATTATTCTCCCACCCACACGAGTGTTAAACTAAAGTCACTGGAGTCTCTGGTGTCAAACTGCTATAAGCAAGAGAAGTATCAAACCGTAACAGTCGTTACTGCCTTTAGTATCTGGGAGGTTACAGACAGCTGCAGTGGAGGAGTTTGCTTACTGCAATTTTTCATTTTACTCATTTGAATGAACTTTTTTCGCTAGTGTTGTGCCAAATGCAACAGGGGCCTCCTACAGAGGCTTACAATCCTTAAATGCTCCTTCAGTCTGACGCTGGTGCACTAAAAAAGGGGAAAGTCTCACCTCAGCAGCTCTGCTCCGTTTTGAAGACAGCATACCTACATCTTTACCTGCCTGAGTCTTTCTTCTTACTCTCGAGTCAGTCAGCATGCTATCAGGACTGCACTGCTGCTTGTGTGGTCAGAGAAAGTTTGTGTCTGCCCTAGAAGTGGCTCTGCAGGCACAGAGAGCAAAGTAAAGCCCCAGTTAGGAGGCTAATTTAGGTACTGCCAAAATGTTGGACACCTTCACCTGGGTTTCCTGTACGAGGCAAAGAAAGACGGAAAACCCTTCCATGAGCGGGAAAAGGTGTATTTGTGAGCTTTCCTTTCTTCACTGACCTGTTGAGAATCTAGGGATCCACAACAGGGAAAACAGCCTAGTTCATGTTTCTGTTTGTTATCTATACTCTCCCAAGTATGACGGAACAATAAAACATTTCCATCTGCTTTGGATCCCTTGAGAAATGGGAGAGGGTGCCTCTCACTTCCCCTGGGCCAGAGCAATTAGCAGGATAAGAAATAAAGATTCATATAGCTGTTTCTAGGAAAACAATGAAATTTTGAGTTATTTCTTAAACTCTAGGTAAGTCTTTTATCTATGTTCATGGACCATCGGACAGAATTGAGTATTCTTTACAAAGCCAGCACATTCACCACTTGAACTGGAGATGACAAACATTTGCTGCAGAATATGATGCTTTGTCAACATTTAGGGGTCACTTTTAACTAACAGACCCACCTGTCTGCTTTTATGAAGGCATCCCTGCCTACCTTAGCTAGGTTGTTCTTGCTGAAGAGGACATAAATCTGGTGAAAAGGACAGAAACCTCAGTGTGATGTCCACGCTCAGGGTCAGGGCCCTGAGGGCACCAGTAGGTCTCACTGACCCTGACCAGCCTCACTGGGACACCCACCCACCCCCTGGCCACATGTCAAGGACCTGCGTGTCAGCTCAGTCCGAGGCCATGCGTCCTGGGCTGGGCTGTCACAGGTGTGCCTGCCCTCAGCCTGGTCGCTGGTTTGGTTTGCTGGGTGAACCTCAGACCTGTGTCATAGGTACCTTGTCTCTTTGACACCATCACCAGATGGACTTCAGAGTACACTGTATCTTGCCTCTAGCCTGTCCCTGTCCCTGTCTTTTTTTCACCCCAGCTGGGCTCCTGGAGCGATGCAGGACCTGGGGCTGTCAGGGACTGTCAGTGAACCTTGTTACCAGTCTGTCTCATCCCCCCATGTTCAGCCCCTGCAGGACTGTGCCACACAGGTGAAGGCACCCATTGGTGGGATCACCCTCAGCTCCTGGATTGTCCCCCTCATATTGTAGCCACCCCCTGTTGCACCATGACACTCAGTATGGAATGAAACCTTTCTCTTTTAAATGTAATCCCAGATCCCAACTTTAATTTACACAATTCTTAAAATAGTGTTAGGTAGAGAAGACTGGTTTATTTCCCTTAATTGTTACTTATTCTGTCATTGTATCTCATTTAGTTCAGTCTTGGTTAATGAGGTATTTCAGAGCAGACAAGTCCTTCTGCTGAGGGAAAAGCTTGTAATCATAACACTTTTAACCATGATATTTTATATTACAGTGTCTGTTCTTGCCTCTCTCAAAAAAAAAAAAAAAAAAAAAAGACAGTGAAGTCATCTCTTTCAGTGTTTCGGTTCATCAGCATTGCATACGTCACTGACATCACTTAACTCTGACTTAGAGTCACGAGGCTTCACTTTCCAGAAATGCCCTCAGCTTTGATCCCATGTTATGGCCAGGGACATTTTTCCTCATTAAATAGGAAGTATCTTCTGCACTTTGTTAAATTAATGATATAAGATTCCCCTGTGTAATATATTAATGTAGATTATTCTAAAACCCATCCATAGCAAAGCTAGTACTGAGCAATCATTTTCTCTATGACTAGAGAAGCCATTACTAGTAATAAAATGTTGAGCTTGATATTGCCAGTTCTACTACCGGCAAAAGCAAACTTTGCAAAACTATGGCATTACTTTCATTACCTGCTTTTTCATTTCCAAATTTCACATGCCAGAAATTATCTCCTATTTCACCAACATTTCAACAATAAAATGGAAAAAAAAAAACAAACCACCAAACCCAACCAGTTAAGTTAGGATTCTTGTATTTTTTTAATCCAGATTTTTCCAAGAGTGAAAACACATTTCCTATCTCTATTTCCCTCCTTTAGGAAATCAAATAACTAAAGAGTGAAAAAGAACAGATAATTTTTTGCACATATCTTGAAGATAAAACTTACTAAGTGAAAACTTATTAAGTGTTAAGTAAATTTTGTCTGTTCAACTCTAATACATTTATGAAAGCAGTGACCTCTTAAGAAATTCAGCCTGGTAATGGAAAGATCCCGAACTTACGGAAAAAGTCCTCCAAAAATTATTAACAAAATAGATGTGTTCCCCAATTTTTACTATTTAATGAATGAGTACAATATTAGCTTAATTTTCAAGGTCTGTAAGATACTTTGAATATCGGCTATAATTCTCTGTGAAATTCGGTGGCCTTTCAAAACACATTCTGAGATGCAGAATAGTTTTTCTGGTAACTTTAATGAGAGCAGATCCTGACACTTCATTAAAAATCCATACAACCTACTGCTGGCTTCATTCTATTAAATTTCGTAGGACTTCTCCATAAAGGTTTTGTCATATCTTGTTAGGACCCACTACTTGATTAAGAAGTTTTGATGTTCCCATTTGTTCATATGTGTCTGCTGGAGATGAACTGGTGGTGTCAACTGGTACTATAATTGAGGGTAAATGTAAGGTATTTGTTGGTTTTGCAGTGGGACTCTTTTGACTTTGAAATTCAGTTTTATCTGATAAACAAATTCTGTAGTCAACCTCAGCTTTGAAATAACTTTTTTTGTAGAATAGTTTTTGCAGTAGTATTAATGAAGGGGATGGCTGGAAGAATTGCATATTTTACATTACAGAAAAAATGATTTGCATTACCTAAAGCACTCCTCCATAAACATGGTAGTGTGCACTCCGTTGTATATGCATTTCTCTCAACTCCCCCCAGTGGAGAGAACTAAGGTTTGTGCTTATTAGAATAAACTTTGCATGGGAAGAATGTGTCAGTATTGACAAGCAGAAAGTAGAATTTTTGGCAAGCTAAATACATAAGCTACTATTCTTGTTGCTAAAAAAAATAATTTAAAACAAATCTTTCTCTTTTATACAGCATCAATTGCTACATTTAGATCATTTTTGCATTAGTCAAACTGCACTAATCAGATCTAATGGCCCATCTGTTTTTAAGTGAAAAATAGCACTTTCCACCAAAAATGCACATTAATACATGATGTAAAAATGTCTACATTGAATTTAACTTATGAGGTGAGAAAATATGTTTCAGCAGAAAGGCAGATGAACCCCATCTTTTAATTGATGTCAATTTTACTTTTTTTGCATTAATAATGGGGGGGTTGTTTGTGTAATTTTATCTTTTCTTTCAGAATTATGATCCAAATGTTTTCTTTAGCCACTGAGCTAAGATTTCTTTCTTACTGATCAGCAGCTATGCAGGGTGACATTCTGGATCTACTGACAATAGAGGAAGTTTTGCCAATAGCTGCTGTGGTTCCAGGATTTCACTTATAAACTATAAGTAAACTACCTGTAGCCTTCAACCAAGTAGAGGATAATACTACTTATGTGTCACCCACTTCATTTAGAGTATTTTATTTAGTGGGTTCACGGGAAGGCAACCATTTGCTTTCTTGATATGAAGTTTTCAAAGTGACTGTTAAAGAAATCTTTCATTACAGCAGAATAACTCTTCTAGTGCTCTACACTAAACATATTTCGTATAATAACATAATCACTGTAGTTATATCATTTTAATTATTTAAGCCTCTGACACTGGATGAATTTATTTTTAATTTCATAGACATCTATAAAGAAATTCCAGTGATTTTTTTTCACCCTGTATCATGTCATAACTTTGTTTTCATCTTACTGAAAGATAAAAATAAAATCTCAAACCTGTGTATGAAAACAACAGCAAAAAATAGTGCAGTGGTATGGAACTGCTATATCAGGGTTGCACATTATGAAATTTGAATTGGAAACTACTGCTGAATAGAAGAACAAGTTGACTAGAACTGTTGCTGGTTTGCAGGGGAGGAGCATTATTACAACAATGCTGCATTTGCTGATGGTGAAGGAGTGCTAAGTCTGCTTCCACTTCTCCCCGTAACCCTACAGTAAGTGAGAACAAGGTCCTAAGAGTATATCTTTGCTTGAGAAAAGTTACCCAGAAGCACATTGCCTATGTACTTCTCATCCATATCATCCTGTACCCCTTTGCTAGACGCTGTAGTGTAAGTTTTCCCTCTCATTTTTTATCTTCTTGTGTTAGGTAAACTTGACTTAGAGCTTATTGATAGTAGGGAACACTCGTGATTTTATTCAATGGATGTGCATGAGGCATTCAAACCCAACTACACCATCCTGTTTTAACTCAGCTTCAGGAAATTATAGTCCTCGGAAGCTGTTCAGACCTGTAAGCTCGTAACAGTTAGTTACTGGTGATTGTAGTGATAAGAGAATGATATACAAAAGATATTTAATTGAAACAGTATTGGGGAATGTTCACAGGCATTGGAACTTGATAATACACACAGTTAAATCGTTATAACAGTCCCTTCAACAGTTTTGAGCCAGGCCAAATAGTGCTTTCTGAAATAATTTCAAGGCACAGTGTTGGAGCTAGTGTAGGCCAAGGACCATTCTCAGTCTGGATGCAGCTGTCTGTTTTGGCGGGAAAAAGAGTTTAGCAGTTTGGCCATGAGCTCTTTGGTGCCAGCTGAGGTCAATGCCAAATAGTAGTTCCAGGCGCATTTATTAGCATAACTATAGCCAAAATAATCCAAGTATTGTACATTTTGGCTATTTGTCCCCATTCTCTTCCAGCCTGCTGCTCACACTTTTAGGGCCCTGGAAGCAAGCAAAGGAGTTAGTATAAACTGGTTTCAATCCAGATAACCATACATCAACTTATACCTAAAATCAGCAAAATATTCTCCTTCTAAATCAATTAATATGGTGGAGTAATAGATTCAAATTAATACTTATCAAGCTTTCAACCAAAGCATTTCAGCAGAAGCACTTCTGGACTCTGGAGTCACCTAGATCCTCTGGGAATTTTGTCTTGAGATCATCAGAGTACTCCTAGGAATCCTTTGAGAAACATGAAGGAGCCTACGGCTGCCAGGAAAGGATAGCTACCCGAGAGCATAACTTCCAGCGAGCTCTAGCAGCTTCCAACAAGCTCTGTCAGCTGTTCTGGATCAAAAGATGCAGTGAACTTTTGTTCCAGCTGACTCCTGGTTAGAGAGGATCAAGCACCCTTTCAGCAAGTGTTAGGGAGAGTTTTACAGAAGCACCAGCTCAGGACACAGCTTCCAGAGGTGGAAGCAGCTAACTGAGGTGGCAGTTTTTGCAGAAGGAAGCCAGAAGCTTTGCTGAGGACAGCATACATGGGCTCAGCGGTGATGGTGACATGCCACAGGGCACAATTCCAGTAGCTGCTGGAGCAGCTGTCCAGGTAATATCAGGGTCATGACCCAGATGAAGGACACAATGGAGGAGCTCCCAATGGAGGACACAGCCATGCAGGCTTGGGGCTGCAGGCGTGCCTAGGGCATCTCACTGCCACTGGGATCAGGAGGCAAGGTGAGATCCTTGCTGCAGGAGGTATGCACTGATGAACACTTTGTATTGCCAAGGAAAGGAGCTGCAGGAGGAGACAGGCAGACTGCATAGCAGAAGAGATGATGAGAAAGAAGTTCACTGGATCTTCTCCAAGATCCTGCAGATACAAGAGCCTGAAAACCCAACTGGCAGAGGCAAAGGTAGAATCTGTGCATATCTGAATAGGAAATGAAGATTTTCATGATGACCAAGGCTGGAAGTTTGTGACTTCTGGCACCAGAAGGACAGCTCCTGTTCCGCCTGCAAATCTGCAGCTACAGAGTAGGTCAGTGCCCTTGTAGGAGATGAGGGGCTGGGAGCTCTGTCAAAAAAACCCGCCCAAGCTGGCTGACCCTGATCATCAGGAGGAAGCAGCAGTAGCTCCCATCTGCTAAGCTTACCTCTCCCCTGCGGAGATTTGCTGCTTATTAGCACTCAGATCCAGAACCTTGGAGAGAAGCTGCTCTTCCATGTGTGCACTGATACTTCCCAGGAGGCATCAGAAGCATATCAAGTGTGACTAAATGACTGGGAGCAAAAGCAAAGAGCATGAAAGCCCACATGGTTTTCTGCTTGATCGTTTTGGTAAGGGGAATTATAGAATCATAGAATCATAGAATCATTTAGGTTGGAAAAGACCTTTAAGATCATTGAGGCCAACTGTTAGCCTAACACTGCCAAGTCTACCACTAAACTATGTCCTTAAGCGCCACATCTACATGTCTTTTAAACACCTCCAGGTATGGTGACTCAATCACTTCCCTGGGCAGCCTGTTCCAATGTTTGACCACCCTTTTGATGAAGCAATTTTTCCTAATATGCAGTCTAAACCTCCCCTGGCACAATTTGAGGCCATTTCCTCTTGCCCTGTCCCTTGTTACTTGAGAGAAGAGACTGACACCTGCCTCAGTACAACCTCCTTTCAGGTAGTTGTAGAGAATGACACGGTCTCCCCTGAGCCTCCTTTTCTCCATGCTAAATATCCCTATGTGCAGAAAAGCAAGCAAAGAGGGCCGGAGGCTTGCATGAATAAAAAAGAAATTCCTGAAAAATATAAAAAGGAAGCACATAAGAGGTGGGAGCAGAGTCAAGTAACTCAGGAAAGATATAGGGACATTGTCCAAGCATGTCAGGACAGGATTAGGAAAGTTAAAACCCAGCTGGAGTTGTATCTGGTGAGGGACATGATGGGCAACAAGAAGGGCTTCAACAGCTGCATCACCAACAAAAGAAAGCCTGGGGAAAATGAACGTGAAAAATGTCAAAGTACTCTCTGGCTCTTTCTCCTCAGTTTTCACTGATAAGGCTGGTGGTCTCTGCAATCAGTAGAAAAGTCTGGAGCAAGGAAGACTTGGTGGAGGACAATGAGGTCAGGGAACATTTCAAAAAACCTGGATGAGTACTGAGGAAGCTGGCCAATGCATTCTGATGCCACTCTTCATGATCTTCCCATAACATCCTCCTAGCAAAGCTGATGAAATATAGGCTGTATAAGGGGAAAGTGAGGTGGATTGAAAACTGCGTGAAGAACCAGACTCTTCTCAGTGGTGCCCAGTGACAGTACAAGAGGCAACAGACACAAACTGAAATACAGGAAACTATTTTTCTGGCACTGTATGAAGTAATATCCATGGAAAAGCAAACATTCATTTATTCATTACATTCTTCCTATTTAAAGAGTGAACACATCTCAATGGCAAGAATATATCAATGTCTGTTAAAGTTAGGTCATCAACATATCCATTTTTGTGCTCCTGAAAAGGTAATTCTAATGACAGGTGAACATCAAAAGAAGTTCAGTATTGTAAGTAATATTGATAAATGTGTTGTAGCTTAGTTAGTTTATTCCACTTCAGTCAATTTTTTTTGGTATCACACCACGTATCCAATAGTTGTCTATTTCATTAATTTTTAATTTTTTTTAAATATGTGTGTTCACCATCTCAGGAGCCAAATATATCTTTAAAAACTTCCTGTCCACTTATTTTTATTTATTTCTTTCTGGACCAGCTTGGGAATCATTGCTTTGTTCATCATGTTACAGTAAATGAAACAGAAGATCGTAGTGCTTTTCTTGTTCAGGAAGATGTCTTAAGAACTAAATTAGTACAACATCATGAGTTTTTCAGTGTAGGCCAGTCACTGAAGCTGCACGTTGTTATAAGTGCTGCTTTTTATGTAGAGATGTGATTTATGCTTCCATGCAAAATGGCTTAGTTTCCCTTACATGTCCTTTACATATGTTTATTATTACATTACTGATCACCAGCAATTTCATAAAGATCTATTGATAGTAGTTAAACTGACTGTCTGACCAATGGTACTGGGTTTTCATTTTATATTTGCAAATAAATAAATAAAAATGCAATAATGAAACTTCACAAGATATGAAATCATACACACCAGGGGAACAAAAAAGACTTGCTTCTTTCTGGTATTGTACAGAGGAACTGAAGACTAATCTTTAAGCACTCGTGTCCCCATTAATAAATGATGAAACCCCTGTCTATAGAGAAATCCATTATTATTAAACATAATATTCAAACTGAAGATATTAGAAATGAGTTCCATTCATTAAATACACAGAA
>JAVJGI010000040.1:20781980-20822570 GCA_035590275.1 Ibycter americanus | reverse complement strand
ATTGTAGTTCTGACTTCTAAACTCTTTTGAGTTGGGTTCATTTCTCCTGCTGGTTTACTTTTAAACCAGCACAAAGGACACACTGATGACCCACATTCAACTTTTGTCCACCAAGAATTTTTCTGCAAAGTTGCTCCCTAGCCAGCTGCCTGCCTGCCTGCACTGGTGAATGGAGTTATTCTGTGCATGATTCTGCATTTGGCCTTCTTGAACTTTATGAATTTTCCATCAGCTTACTTCTCCAAATTCTGATGAGATTTCTCTAAACAGCAGCCCCGCCCTTCGACGTATGAAACACTCTCTCACTTTGGTATCATCTGTGAACTTATTGAAGGGGCAGTGTCTTACCATCCATGTTGTTAATAAAAGTCTTATAAATGTTGGCCCTAGTACTTACCCCTTAGAACACCATTGATGACCAGCTGCCAGCCAGACTTACTTTGAATGAGCCAGGTGGTCCACAAAATGATCACCTCTATATTATTTATACACTCCGTATTTCAACTGTATGGCTAACAGAAGACTATGGCAGACCATATCAAGGTCCTTGCTGAAGTTCATTGTATACATCCACTGCTCTCCCCTCCTTCACAAAACCTGATATCTAATCCTGGGAAGCTATGAGGTTGGTGAGGTGTGCTGCCTGTCTCTCCTTGCCTTCAGGTGCTTGGGCATGGCTTCCAGGAGGATTTGTTCCGTAATGTTCCAAAGAACTGAGCTTAGGCTGTTGAGATACTGCTTCTTGTTCTTCCTAAAGGTGGGCATGATGCATACGTTTTGCATGAGGATCATGGACCTACAAAGCCAGCAGCTGACCTTGCCAGTAAAAACAAAGGTAAGGAAAGACAGAGTGAGTTCTTTGACCTTTTCCAAGTACCTCATCTTTAGATTAGTCAGGCTGCTTTGAAAGAAGATGACATGCACCATTCATTTATGCAGGGTAGAGTTCCATGAAGAAGAATGTATACTTTGATTCAGAGTGAGCTATTGGAAGGGCAACAGCAGTGATAGGTACTAATAAATAGAGAAGACTAGATTTCTTGGTGTTTTGGTTAGGAAAAAGTAAATCAATGGTGGGGTTTTTTTAGTGGAAACCTGAAAAAGATATCATCTGTTTACTTAAAAGAGAATCTTAATGCAATTTAAACTTTCTCAGAAAAGTCTTTGTTTAAGCCTAAGAAATTCCCATTAAAAAAGAACAGACTCCAGCTACCCAAAATAACCAACCACACAGTGTCATCACTTTTGAAATTTGAATAATTATTGAAATCTGAGGGTTTGTATTCAGTATGAATCTTTGCAGTTACTTATTGATTTTCAGTTGTCCTGATTTTATATTGTTAATATAAAACATCAAACACCTTATTTTCTGAATACATTTCATAAGACTTTTTTTGTAGGAAATTGTTGTACTTGAGCGTGCAGGATATGCACACAGAGAAAAATGGAATTGTCCTTTCCTAGATGTTCAAAGGAAGCTAAAATATCTATATGGAGTACAGTACAGAGTTTTGTTATGTATTCAAGCAGTGTAGCTCAAAATACAGGGAGGTCCCTTTAATTACCTTAGAGTGTAGATCTCCAGATCTTTGGAAAGTAGATATTTATAACTGTTATCCCTTTGATAAATGGAGTGTGGATTGCTTTAGGTTTGGGGTTTTTTTTTCCCCTTGCTTGCTTTTCTTTAAAAGAATGCAACTATCTGAAGAAAAAAAAAGACCCCCTGTGTATAATGGTTTAGTGGTTAGAATACTCACTCATCGAGCAAAAGAACTGGATTTTAAGCCCTTCTCTGACTGATGAGGTTCAAATCCACAGACCAATGTCTGCTGAGACAGTGCCTCGACCATCTGATTATCATCCATTCTGGATAACAGAGTGAAGAGCACATTCCACCTCTCTTCCTGAAGCTGTTTTCTTCTGTTGTGAGGATAAGAATATATTGGGTAGAGAAAGACTACATGAGGAAGCCTGGCTCTATAACATAGTACTTAGGACTTTCCTCAGCAAACGGTTTGGATCCCAAAAGGGTTTCTGTGTCTTGCATTAAACAGATATTAAATAATATGACTTTAATACAATGACTAGAGCTGGGACCAGAATACAGTACTGCTCCTTCCAGAATGAGCACTCTAACCATACTGGATACAACTTACATATTTCTATGTCACTTTGAAAGCAGACCATTGTTTTCCACGCCGTTTCTGGAGACTACTCAAATAAATAACTTGAGAATTCTGGAGTTAACTGTTCCAAACTATGAAATGCCCAAGCTGAGCTGGACAAACAGCTCAAAGTATTTAAGAGTCCACCTTCATGTCAAGAGACTTGTAAATATAGGATCATTTCTCTAATAATTTCTTAAATCTGACATTTAATTTAGAAAGAACTTTGAGCAAGTTCAGGAAGCCAGTGTGTGGAAGTCATATGTCTCAGTGGCTTCTTATCCATTTTACAAATTGCGATTAGTATTTAGGGTATTTTCCAGAGGAAAAAAAAAATCACTATCTAGGTGTTCTCCTGTTGACTTTCAAAGTAGGAGGGATAGGTGAGCTGTGAAATCAGTGCAAATCCCATGTATTGACCCATGAAATAAGCAAGCAAAAAAATTGAGTCCCAGAACCTGTCTCTAAGGAAAGCAAATACTCTGAAGGCCTGAATTCGGAAAGATTTTTACTGAAAATATTTACTGTGGATTGCAGCAAATGCTGTGTGAAGCAAACACTTCATAAATGACATATATACATATGTGAAATCTTTATAAATGGACCAAAAAGGAAGGAAACCTATTTGCTGAAAGTTATAGATCCTGACATATTAAGAGAGCTAACTAGTGGCCAGACAGTTAGGAATAAAACTTACTCAAACTTCAGATGTGAAACCGTGGATTAGGATGTATTGTGCTTGCAGCTGGAAATCTCATCATAAACAAGAACTAAACTTCCAAGGAACACTGATTAAAAAAGCCTTTTTTTTTTTTTTAAAATTATTCCATTTCCAATGGGAAATTGCATTTACAAAAATGTAGCAGATGAATGTTCTTAATTTGTTGCAGAGTTTCTGGGCAAATTAGATCTAATTTGCACCTAATTTTCTTCCCCTACTGTTAGGTGGACCACCTCATCCTCTACCTGGTAGTTAAACTGATTCTATGTAAGGTAGAAGGCTCCTTCACTTGAAATCTTTTTATCACTTCCTTTGATTCTTCTTCCCCTAATCTCTTCATCTAACTCAAGCTAAATGCATTAGTTCTAAAAGCATAATTATAAAACAGAAACTTAGATTGCTTTAAATCAGTCAGAGATCTTTGCAAGTTCCTAAACATCATCACATCCCCTGTAGCTTTCTTTTGATATACTTCCTATTTGTTCTCTGTGGTAAGAACAGCCTTTCTGTTCTGTATTGGTACAGCACTGATGAAACAGGGATTTGGGCCACCACAGGGCCATCCAAAAAGATCTAAAACACATCAAAGTTTCAAATTCCTAAAATAAACACACGTGTCTCCAAAGACCATCCTCCAAAGACATTCAGCTTAGAGATTTTTTTGGAGTATCACAAACATTAAAAAAGTCATAAACCCATCTTTTATGGTATTTCTAGCATTTTCCACTCCGTGACAGCACAGAAACCAAAAGGGGAAAAGAACAAGAAAGTTAATACAGTCAGATGTATATACTTTGTAATATTTATCTTTATGCTATTCTGAGCCAAGTCACTCACCCCAGTTGGTTTCTGCTCAGTTGCAGCCATAGTGGCCAAAAAAATCATAACTTTGTGCCTCAGTCTTTCCTTGTCTCGTGGAGCAAGTACTCCAAGACTGGAGAACAAACTGAGATAGACCACAGCCTTAGTTTCTTCTTTCAGCACCAGGCAATAAGAACAAACATCATTGACTGCAATTAATTGTGAGTGGAATTGCTCCCTGAGAAGACATAACTTCTAATGGTATCATGCACCGAAGAAGAGGCTAGGGCAGGATTTGGAAATCTTGAGTTATACTTCCCTCTCTATCAGAAATTCACAACGTGTGCTCAATCCAACAATATCACCTCTGTTGGTTGTCTGACCACTCCTACCATTACCTTTCCTTTTCTTTTACCTGTCAAGCTTTATGTTCTGTTCCATGCCTGTCACAACTGAATAACGCTCTTAGCTGAACCCTGCCAGTGCTACTGTAATACATAAAGATAAGCAGAATTTTGCACAATTAATTTATCTTCAGCTGAGTTAACATACTGATTAAATACACCAACCCACCAATTCAAGTGGGGGTACTTTAAGCATCCTGCTATTTAACTGATCAATTTCCATGAAGACTTTAATTTACAAGTTTTGACCAATAGCAATTATTTAGTATACCATCATCACTGTCAATGCTATCAACACTTCTTTAATGTCATAATTATCTAATAAATACTCTCTGTTGAAACCCTGTTTAAAATTACATATTGTAACAACGCAGTTAAGTGGCAATGGCAGGAGACATGATCTTGGCAGGAGGAAAGAGCTAATTATGATGAAACTGCTTGCGGCACCATTGCCTTCCTGCAGTATATATATTATATAGAAGTATACTTTTTACAAATTTCAAGGATTTTGCTTGAGGAAGACCATAGGTTATTCTTAAAGACAGTGGAGACCTGGAATTTTGCAAGTTTCCACTTTAAAGGTTTCCCAGTGCAGAGTCTCCAAAAGGACATGCTCATCCTTTAGTACAGTTCCTAGTATGAAATGTCTTCTGGGCATTTTACTACTTTCTTTTCCACTCCATTTATTTTAACAGAAGGGGTGAAATCTTACTTAACTTCTTGAATTTCTCTGTTGTTTTTGCACTTGACATTCAAATTTTGCCTTTCATTTCAGTGAGGAATGGATTTTGCCTGCAATGAACAATAAATCCTTATTTCAAAAATCCATTCAGCCTGAACTATTGCAAGTTTACTTGGAATTAGTAAATCCAGAGGTGTTTCATTTTCCCTTTTCATTGCTTAATATCCACAGCAAAAACCAAACAATGGTTTAAGAACTTGGTGAGGTCAAGAGTGGTTATGACTGTTTCTTCTAGTCAGCTTAGACTACTGGTGGCAAAGCCTGCCAGAGAAGGGGAAATATCTTTGCAATCTCATTGCTTTTTGTTTTAATTACTTTGTTACTTTCATTATCGTTCTATCAGAAGATAGATTTATCTTCTGAAACACTTAATGGGGAACGAATGTACTGTTACTCCTACTTTACAGATAGGAACTGGTAAACAATATGGATAAGCAAAAAAAAGTTGGATGTAGATATAATTGTATCCTAGATACAGCTTTTAAATCCAGATCATTTTTCCAAATACCTGTTATGATAGGCTTCTGTACAGTTTGATCATGTCTTTAATCAGCAGAATGGGTATTGTAACATATCCTATGAACTTGTAGCTCTTGTTCTTATCCATTCTTCTTGCTTAATGTAGAGCACTGGAATTTTTACGTCATTTGTTGGTTCATTTCATTCTTACTATAACATATTATAAATGTACACTGATTTTTCACCCTAAATTAGGCCTGATTATTTTATGCAGGCTTCCCATTGTCACTCATCACAAATTTCCGTGTTCTAAGAACCTCACTCTAGTATAAACTGCTCCACCTAAAACTTATGCCAAAGTCTAGAGATCTTCCATCCACTCTAGGTCTCATGTTACAGATGGGAAGGCTTTGGCGAAATCTCTTTTTTTCCCCTTTCCTTTTTTTTTTTTTTTTTTTTTTTTTTTTTTACACATTTATGCTATTTTTTTCAACCTCAACATATTCAGAAATGGTTCTCTATTATATCCCAATTGGAGAAGGTTTAAAATAAAAAGGTATCTTGAATCAGTTTAATGTGTCATACTGAAAACTCTCACACCGTTTTAACACAAATAGAGTGAGCTATGGGGTTTCAGAACTTTGCAGACATCTGACCAAATCGAAACTACTCTAGAGTGCCATCTTGTGGCACAGAGATCTGGACACTGACAGCCACACACAAATTTCTCCCGCCCCTGCAGCATTGGGTACTGGTGATTCTCTCATATTTATTCCTGTGTCCTGTGAATGCAGCATGAATTCAGTCTTAAGTTCAGAAACTTCAGAAACAGGTGGTTTGGAAAGCAGTATCACAGAATCACAGAGAGGGTGAGGTGGGAAGGCAGCTCTGGAGATTGACTGGTCCAACCCCACCTTCTCAAATCTGGGTCACCTAGACCAGGTTGCTCAAGGCCATGTCTAGTCAGGTTTTGAGCATCTTCGAGAAAGAAGGTTTCACAACGTCTTTGGGAAATCTGTTCCAGTGTTTGATAGCTGTTAGAGTAAAAAAAGTTTTCTTATATTTAAGTGCAATTCCCTGGATTTCAATCACTGTTCATTGCCTCTTGTTTTCAACTTGAACACCACCATCTCTTGGTCACTGTGGCCAAGGCTGTCTGAACTTTCAATCCCCAATTAGTTCTTCCTTGTCTGTGAGTCCCAGCTCCAGCAGAGCTTTTTCCTGCATCAGCTCCTCAGTCACGTGTTAAGAAGTTGTTACCAATGCCTTCCAGAAACATCCTGGACCAATTGTGTCCTTCTGTGTCCTTCTCCCAGTTGTCTGAAGAAGGCCTCATCTGCTTCTTCCTGATCAGGTAGTCTGTAGCAGATACCCACCACAGTGCCACCCCAGCTGGTGGCCCCTTTTTGCTGAACCGTATGTTCTCATCTGGTTCATCATCCATCCCCAGGCAGAGCTCCATGTTCCCTCACATCAAGGACAATTTTCCTTTCCTCACTGTCCCAGCCTGTCCCTCCTAAAAAGTCGTCATCCATCCATTAAAGTACTCTAGTTCTGTAACCTATCCACCACATCTCTGATCCCACTGAGATCACGGCCCTGCAACTGTCCACCTGCCTCTGGTTACTCCTGTTTGTTCCCCATGAGGCAGGAATCGGTGTGCAGGCACTTCATAGTCATCATGATTTTGCAGGAGCTGAAGATGTTGAACAGGATCAGACCTAGAATTGACCCCTGGGGGTACACTGGTAGTGACTGGCCTCCAGCTAGACTTCAGGCCTCCAACTAGTCCACAGAATTCATGCCACAGTTCATCACCATCTGGGCCTGGCCATTCAGCCAGTTTTCAATCCACCTCACTGTCTGCCCATCCAGTCATCATCATCTTCTCTATGAGAATCTTACAGAAGACAACATCAAAAGCCTTACTGAAATCCAGGTAGACAATATTCATGGCACTCTCCTCATCCACCAAGCCAGTCGTTTCATTGTAGAAGGCTGTCGGTTTGGTCAAGCATGACTTCCCCTTTGTGAATCCCTGCTGACTACTCCCAATTGCCTTCTTGTCCTTCGTATGCCTGGAAAACATCTGGGACTAGCTCAGAAGTCTGGAAGAAAGGTTATGAACATATACTTAGAAATTGCTTTTATTGGATCTGGGGACTATACTTCTGTTTCCAACCAGATTTGAGAAGAATAAAACCTAGAAAGCAAAAGGACAAAGTAGTCTAAAACTCTATCCCGTTGTGTATTGTGTGACTTCAGCAGTTCATTTAGCTTCCTCAGGACAAAGAATAGTCACAGCTGAGTCCAACAGATCAGTCCCTGAATGCCAAAAGTACAAATTAAAGCATACAAACCTAATCCAAAGTGAACTACAGAGATGTATTTGCAGCACAAAATGTGCACATATACAAACGCAAGACTGTTCAAGACCTCCACACTCCCACCATCTGACCATTGCCAGTGGAATTGTTTTCTGAGAGCGCTAAAAAAGGATCAAGGGACCTGTGCTGGGTGAGGGTGACAGTTAGGTTGCACTCGGTTGTCTGTTGTGGAGCGGTATTTAAAATATGGCCCAACGAAGGTACCTCACTACCTGCCTTGGGATGCTTTTGATTTGTTCTGGCTGAGGTCACAACCTCACATGACCCAGTCCATTTGAAACTTGGAAGTGTTTGGTTTGTGTTTTAAGATAAAAGTTTTCATCGTCCAGCCTTCTGTGCTGTCAGAGATCTGCAGACTGTTATAACACAGGTATTCATGTGTCATGCCTGAGCTTTACAGATCGGGAAAAGAAGACTCTATCCACTCAAATGACAGTTAATTCTGTATTGAGTCTGAACACCGAAACAGAAACTGCACCAAAAATGCAACTTTTCAGGTGCTGACCAACCTAATACGGACAGTAGGAGCAAGTACACAGCTGGGGACAAGAACCTCTTCACCTACCTCTACCTTAAAGCAATTTTTACTAAACAGACTCCTAAGATTCTTGACAATATTTACCCTCACAGAAGTTCCCACAAAGTAAGGGACAGCTGTTAGCCCTATTTCTAGTGGGTAACTGAGGAACAGAAGGGTAAATAATTTGTTCCAAGACACACAGGAGATTTGTGTCTAGAGCAGGAAATTAAATGCAGGGATCTGAAGTCCCAGCCCATTATTTTACTCACTTCCTTTTAAAAATGATATTTCACCATTTTCGCCAAAGTGGGAATAAATTAGCATTCCCTCCTTTCTTCTAATCTGGGAAGTTCTTATATAGCTGCAGTGCACACATGCTTCCAGCTGAATGAAGATGATGGAAAGTTCGGGGACACTAAATACTTCCTTGCCTTCCTTGACAATGTCCATTATCCTAATTATTGAATTTTTCTTGCAAAATACTAAAAGGCTGAATTTACTTTTCAGTTCCATTTACCTCCCTCCCCTTATGCTTTTCTTTGTTTTATCTTAACTTTGAAGCTTTGCATTATTGTTCACAGATTTGCTCATGGAAGTGAAAAGTAAACAGACATTATGCCAAAAGGCAATATTTCAGTATTCCCTCATTAACACACCATTTGAAAGAAAATTAACTTCATATTTTAAATATTCACAGAACCTGGGTGAAATTATTTTAATTCTGTTATTCTTTTCATTTTTCTTTCCAAACTTAGTTGTATTATATAATGGAGGTTAAATGTATGTTAGAGTATTTGCCATCCAGATCAGTCTTTATTTTGGGGGGGTGAGGGTGGGGGTGGGGGGTGTTAGGTTCTAGTACCTCCTTTCTATATATATGTTTTCTGCCAGAGTCCAACATTTCATTCCAGACTTTTGTTGTGTGGGTATCCAGTGCAGTCAGTGGGCCTCTGGTTTTGATTCCTCAAAGCATTTAATCATCTACCCAACCAATTTAAAGTGTTTAAGTCCCTTTAGGATTAAGTTAAACTGAAGCACTCACACAAATATTTTTGCCAGACCATGCTATCCCTTCATCTTTGTAGTCAACTGTGTACATTGATCTATGTCAAAGACTTCAAACTTGGCTTGATTTCTATGTTCACCAGAGATCCATCGAACAAATAACATTTCACAAGAAAATAAGATGGGGGTTTCAAAGCTTTGAATGTTTCAGTAAAACTAATATTGATCTTGAAATAACTAAATCTTTCCAATATACTTTTGCATTTATCAATCTAAAGAACAGATCAGACCATTGGCTTGATATTAAACCAAAAGTAAAAATTTCTGACCAAAACTAATACTTTTGTTACAAACAGCTGTCAAGGTGGATTACAAAAAACCCTGAATTTCAGCTCTAACGACTGTGATTGATACATTAGTTCTATGAATTCTTTCTCATGAGATTCTTGAGATTTTAAATTTACATCTCAGATGTTGGGTATTTCTGCTAGTATCTTAATTTGGAAACTGAGGCTGGAATTCTTGGAGGGCTTTTGATGAAAATTGCAGTGCTTTCTATTCTTATTCCTGTTGGACACACTACAGAAACAACTTGTTGCACAGTGTTTGTGACTGTTTTAATTATTTACATATAGCAACATATAGAATCTTAGCTGCAAAGAGGCCCCCATGACACTGGGAGATGCATAATAACAGACAGATTTTTTGTGGGTTTTTTTTTTTTTCTCCTTGTAGAGGAATGGGAGATTCATAGAGTTCAACAACAACAACAACAACCAGAAAACACAACAAATCACACACACACAAAAAAAAAAATCAAAAAATAAACCCAAACCAATAGTAAAAAAAACCCAACTAACTCCAAGTGAGAGAAAGATGCCAGGCACTCACTTTCAAGAAGGTAGTACTTGTTTACAGCCCCTCCTTGCAAGACTGTGAATTTTACTTTTAACAGTCATGGAGTAGACTAACTACAGTACAACAAATCACATATATTGGGCAACTGCCTAAGAGGTAACTATGGATCCTTCACAAGAGAAGTTTTAGCTTCGCTAAGCTGAAGAGAGAATCCAAATTCCTACCTCTCCGATGAACGCACTAACCTATTGTTACGTGAGAAATGCCAGTGCCATCAATGCCTTTCAAACAACATCCTATTTTTTCAAAGAGTAATAGTAGGCATCTACCTTTGTAAGAGAATTCTGCAACCAAAATGCCTGCCAGAAGCAATGAAAAAGACTGAAATTCCATATGCAATCTTATGCTCAGCATTAACAAGTGCCTACCTCTAGGGATATTCTCCTGTCCACTTCAGCTTGATCTTTCACCTTTTTACTGTCAAGATTTCTTTACTATTTTTACTCATGCATCTAATTTTCTTGGTGCACTGTGTAGTTATATTTCCAGCTCCAGGTTTTAAAGCTTAATCTGAGGGCCAGGAGCCTAAAATTTAGGCATTTGCAGCACTAGACTTAAAAGCTCCACATCCCTTTATTTGGTTGAGTCCTAAGTGAATTCCCTAGGATCAGCCAGGAAATCTGTGGTAAAGCCAAAAACTAAATATCAGTCCCCAGGAACTTATTGCAGAGCCTTAGGCAAAAGGCCAGTGTTTCTATCACTGTAGGTTAAAGATTCTAGTCCAAGCTGGAAAAGGGAAGTGGGGAAAAAATATCTCTCCAAGCACTTTCAAAGAGTAGTCAAAAGGATCCTAAAAGCAAGCAAAGCTGTGTGGTGATCTTTAGTTTTTCACCCATCCGTGATTTTTCAGTATATATGAGAGCTTCACAACTGGGAGCAATTATGGACAAAAATTATTACATGATGTATGACTCAACATACAAATGATCTTTGGGAAAGGAGGTTCTTGAGAGGGAGGTTTTCGTATGGAACAGTATCAAAAGCACTGCATGGTTTGATTGTTGGGGGAATTATATACTGGTATGTGACACCTTTGGGAAAAGTTCTGAAAAGTAGGTCAGGTGCCATGAGTCTTAGCAGACTGGTTACTTATTCATTGGGATCAGCTGTTCTGAGCTTCAGGAAGTTCAGGTCTCAGCAGCTGCTGTGTAATCAGGGCGCAAAATGCTTTACAATGGCTGACTATAAAAGATTGCAATTGATTGAGAGGGCCTGAGTTATTGTCCTCCTGTGATTGCAATATGCAGCATATAGAAAATTCTCTCATGCTTAAGCCCTTCCTTTATATTTCTAGCGTTCATGAAATTAGTTTTAAACCACTAAGGGCTTCTCCCCCCTCCCCATCTCCCCACAATAATTTCTGGTTCTAATTTGAAGGGGGTTTTTAATAAATATGTTTTAGATGAATTTAGTGCTTGTGAATGTTGCCAGCCTATTTGATCCTGGATTGGGGGAAGGGCAGACCTTAAGCATTGGAAAGAACTAGGACCTCACATGAGGAAGAAGCCTAGAAAGCAATTGATAACTCAGGAAAAAGAATAGCAGTGCATGATAAAGGAGCAGATTAGCTGAAAATCCTGTCTGCCTCAAGAAGGATCCCAAGGAGTCAATGGATGTCCTACAGCCCACATCAGAACACCACTCTGGAAGACCACTTGAATTGAAAATGGAGCTGAAACACTATGGCTGCCAAAGACCACTGACCTGGTGAACAGCAAGAGTGGAATCTGAGGGAGGGTGGGTAAGAATCTGCCCCTACTTTTGGATTTGTCAGTCATCAGTGTTCCTTAAATCCCAGCGAGGACTCGCCCCCCACACCCCTCTCCTCATCCCTAAAGCTTGCCCAAAGTCCAGCTTACACAGTCAGCTTAAATATTGTGAGAAATCTCACTGAGAGCCTTTTTCTGCTGAGGAAAGGTGTTGATTCATAATAAGTATTGTTCACAATTGCTATTTTGATTGCATGTGTTTATGTCATAAAGATGCCAAACTGGCAAAGTCGAATGGAAACAAAAAAAGATATTTAGCACTAGCCAGCTATAGAGCCATCATGGAAATCATCACATGGGCATACGTAACACCTCTTGTGCAAGGATCTCCATTATCTTTGAACAAGTAGGAAAAGAACGGTACAGTTCCCATTTTAGTGATTATAGAAGACACCCATATTGGCCATTAGATTTGGCCTGGCTTATATATCCAGTTATTAGCAGCACAGGAATAGGAAGCCGGGGTGAAATCCTAACACTACTGAAATTACTGGGAGACTTGCCGTTCTATCGATGAGGGGGAAAATTTTATATTCATATGTTATTTCCATGATTTAACCACAAAACAATTCTTTTTATTCAATTCCTTCTCTAAGCACAGTAACAGACAGCCTCATAAGAATCTTAAAATTGTTTCTTTCATACATTAATCATAATTTACATTGACATCCTGACTTGCCTGTGCTTACACATCCAACTACTCATAGAGCTCCCATTATTACTCTGTCTGATCACCTTCCATGTTAAAATTTGACAGAAATTAGAAGAGTCTGCTCCTCACCAACAGCTATATATATAATCCTAAAAGTCTTTGCAATGTCACGCCCATAGTTGTTTTCCTTCCCTGTGAATAGCAGAGGTTAGGCCCGGTAAGAAAAAGGGTAAATGCAAACCAGTTCTTTGTTTCTTAGGCTTGTCATATGCTTCTTGCCTTATCTATAAAAAGGGAGAAAAAGAGAGTAGCAACAGGCACAAAGATGTGCAAAGGAAGTACTTATCAGCCTGGTCCTGATTTCTCCTGGTGTTACAAAAGGGCATATGGTGGCCCTATGGCAGTAGTTCATGTAATGCATCCTGATAGAGCCCGTTATTTCCTTCACTGCTTGAAACTAAGACATCAGCTCTAACATCAGAATTATATTCCCACAGATTCAGGCAAACCTTGCAGGTTTTTGTTCTCATCATTTCTTTTTTAAAATTTGATCCTATATCCTCTGCAAGTGTGTTTGCCTTTCCTACTTCAAACATGCATTAGTGGTTGTATACAAAACAGTATTCTTTACCCTTTTAATAAGCTTAGTGTTCTCCTTTTGGAGTAAAAATTCCAAGATTGGCAAATAACTAAAATTGTGCACGCATCTGGCTTCCAAAGCTTTGATATATCTTATTTCTCTGAGATTTCCTACTTCCTTCACATTAAATTTTGTGAGGGGAAACCACTTTTTAAAATATTTATTACATTTTCTCCAGTCCCTTCTTATATTCTTCTGCTTTTTCAGTTTGTAAGGTGAGGAAATGATCAACCAACCTGGAAGTTAATCAACTCGTTGTCACATGGAGTTTGCTTCTAGGGGCAGAGTCTATTGCCTACTCCAGATATGGGGGGAGGGGGGAAATTAGGTGCATTCAGTGGGGGGATATTTTACTACTTCCAGTTCCCAGTATTTGAGTATTTGCCGACTATTGAGTTTAAAAAAAAACCAAAACACTCACAAATACACAACCAAACCAACAGACAAAACCAACAGAAACTTTGGAGATGTTGAGCACAGGGATTCTTGTAAAGGTGGAAAATGGGGAAGTGTTGTGACACACAGATGTCAGCACAACGCCCATGAAGTTTTGTGTAAACCAGAAAAAAATTTTGGCCACCTGGACAGATACATTTGGACTATATTGATCAATCTACATTCTTAAAGTCTCAGACGATAAGTTCACAGAAATACAGCCAGAAGTATCTTGAGTCTCAGCTGTGACACTGATTTTCATATCCTCAAGGCCATTGCTAGAACAACCTGCTCACAAGTGGGCTATCCTTTCACAAATTCTTGCTGGAAATTGAGTGATGGAACTGATAACCAGAAGAGACCAGTGGTGGTTCTGCTGTCTTTCCCTCAAGCCACAGAATTTCAATGGATTATCTTGGCATGAAGCCAAATAATTTATGCTTAGCTGATTTTGCATTCCAGACTGAATTTTAGGATGAGGATGAAGAAATTGAGCAACTACCACTTTTTTCCATAGACTTCCTTACATCTTAGAGCAGAGCAGTTTTTTCTGTTGTGTTAATTGAACTCTGTGAACAAGTGTGCAAGCAGGGAACAGCTCCTAGCCCAGTGTGCTTCCATATGAGTATCTTCAGTAATATTTATAAATTCACATATGAAAATAAAAGGCACCAAGGAAGCAAAAGCAAAAGATCTCACCGACCCTCTCTATTTCAATCCTTTCATATCTGGTAGAACAGAGTTACAAAGTAAGAACATCTGTAGATAAAGCCTAAGAGGGACATATGTGTTCCACACCTAACCACAGCAGGGTGTCACTGTAACAGCTTGCTTGCTACTTATCACATCCAAGTCCATATGGTGCATTTCTGCCTTAATTGGGCATTTCCATGCTTTTGTAGATTTCTGTCAAAACCTTAATGATATTTAAATATTCTTTTGCTGATACCAAAACTTTTTTACTTTAGTGAATTCCAAGCAAAAATTAAATCCCAGAGTGGGCGTTCACAATATTTTTTAGTGACCTGAGAGATTCTCTAACAACAGACAAAAATGCAGTGTTATTTCACCTACATTCATATTTTAATTTCTTGCCAGCATTCAGCCTAGACTGCTCCAAATCAAATAAACCACAGAGGCCCACACAGTGAGAGAGGGTTCATTATGGATCAGGACCAGCTCAGGGTGGAGGTGCCAAAGCAAAAGAACAGATAGCATTGAAAGAGGACAAATACATTTGCCCCATACCCTCCATGTGTTTAGTGAACTTTCTCAGAGAGGCTGTTTTATTTGGGCACTCTGAGGAGTAAGGATATGAAAAATAAGTGGATTTGCTTGCTTGTCCGAGTGTAAGAGCTATTTTGATAGAAAAGTAGGCAAAGGGAAGTGCAAAGCGGGTCAAGCATTTGCCAGAGCCTCGTGCACAGCTTCAGTAAGCCTAGCCATAAAAGAGTGAATAGCAAAATAGTACACTGTGTGCAGACCTAGCGAAGAGATAGCATTGATACCTACTGAGTCAGAGCCAAGGATAAAAGGTAGAAGTGGTGACTGTTGACTGGAACTACTCTCTGTTACTGCAAAAACATAAGTGTTCTGGAGGAGCTGTCTTGGATAAAATACAGTTTTCCAGTTTTTCTAGTTTTGCAGCTAGCTTATTTTCATTTGCTTATTTCCTTTTCTACTGGCCTGAGGAACAGGAAGGTGGATTTTTTTCTGCTTTGCCAGCAGTGGAGGAAATGTCCAAAATTTTTGGGGCCAAATAATTCCAGTATCTTTGGCTGAATAAAAACAGCAGTCCTTGTTAAAGTAGAGATTTTAATAGGAGCTTGTGAGGAAACACATAACACAGATACATGATTATAGAACAGTATATAGACTCTCCCTTTAAACTGAGAATAATATGAATACAGACTTAGGTGATCAAAGAAGGTGGTCCTTGGTACACTCAACAGCAAGCTCACTTCCATTTAGCTCCAGGTTCCTTCCAGCAACAATTCCTGGATGAACAGCGATGCTGAATATGTTGTTTAACAAACGAAGAGTAAAAATGGTGAGAAGTTAAAGCCAGGTGAGTAAGACAAGCAATGTGTGCACTGCAGTGTGCAGTATGTCAGCGACAGTAAGAGAGATGCAGTGTGACGCTGTCTCTTTTTTTTCAGAGCACAGTAACTAGCAGCAGGCACCTCTCTCCCACACAGACCCAGCTTAGGATGTAAAGAATGATCTCTGCAGGGAATGTTTCATGAAAGCAGAACTCAGCCGTGATCACATCTTTCACAGGCCGATTTCAAGCAGTTCTTTCCCTCCCCATGGAATGGATATAAGCTGATTTTAAAATGCAAACATCCTATGCACAATTTCTTTGTAAAAACACAAGAACGGATTGCAGACTTGATTTTAAAGGATCAGGCACATAACACAGCTCATGCTACAGACCCCAGATGTGGCCAAGGAAAAACGTTTATTTTTCTTTCTGTGTACAAGTTTCATAGGAAAGGCTAGTGAGCTTTTCACTTGGCTGTTTACTCTAACCTCCGTGTTCAGAAGATTAGGGAACTATCACAGTTTATCATGGTTCAAAGATGAAGTTAGAACATAATGAATCCTGATAAAACCTCATAGATTATCCTTGGGGAAAATCATCAATTAATTCAAAGTGTAATTCTTTTTGTAAAAATAGGAGGTTTTTTTAAGGTGTTTCAAGTCCTCGACTCTACCCCTTGGCTTCTTTTAATTCCACCTTCTGAACTCCTTAATCAAGATTTCAGTAGCTTAAATTACAGCTATTAAACAAATTGTGAAAAAGGGGAAGTATATTATTCTTTCTCCTTGTTATGTATAAAATAAAATGGACCCTGAGGAAATTGTAGTGGTCTCACTGAATAAGCTGCAGAGTAACTCAGGACCCATGAGTTGCAGCATATATCAAATCCCTCTCTAATACTTTCCTAACCTTATACAAGCTCTTTCTAATAAAAACAGAGCTCAAAAGACTTCAGATACCTAAAGTACTACTTAGCTGAAATTAACTTGCCTTTGTTAGAAAAAGCAAGCCACAAACTATCACAACTCTTTTTCAAGTAATCACTTAAACATCTGAGAGGCTATAGAGAAACACATCTTGCAAGACAACTTACTTTAATAACTTAGCATGAAAACAAAATTGTCTCCATCATAGCCGAGTTGAGCAAATTGACACCTACCTCCTCTGCAAATCATCTGGAATACCCAAACAAGGCACCTGGTATTAACGCCCATGAGGACAGGAGCCAGTAAGCAATTTCTGAACCTGTTTGATTTGTGCAGAACACTCAGAATGCAGCACAGCATGGCATTCCGATCCATCCAAACACTTACCAGACAAAGTACTGCCACATCCTGCTGAAATCATAGTATTCTGCTTACAGGACTTGCCCTGGAAATTGAAAAACTACACCATCATCAGCCTGAGTAGATACAAATCCACAGCTCCCAGCTCTTTGGAGATGCCCTAGCCACATGGCTTTTGTTGAAGCTGTGCCATTTTTGTGCAGCTAGGAATGTGGAATTTGTTTGGCCTGCAAAGAAAATTGCAAAGGGGAGTCTATTTCTGTAATCTAATAGGCAGAACACTCTGCTAGAGAGGAGGGGAAGCTAAAATAGTTCTTTCCCAAGGGCCTGCTTAGAATATGTATTTTCCATGTAACAGTCTTAAGATGAAACCCATTAGCAACATCGGAATTAAAACTGAAACATGGGAACTTTCCTGCTTCCACAATGGACACATCTCATTGTCTCAGTTGTCCTCTTTTGCTTACTTTTTCTTTCTGGCCCCAGTTCTCACACCATTTCTTGCACAAGGGTTTTGCTCTAATGGATAGGTGGAAGGCTGACATGCCATAAAACTAGCCAGTAGATGGTGAATGAGACATTCTTATGATAAGAAAGCATCAACCTATGTTCAATATTCAAAGCAACATCCTGAATCCTGAACTCAGCTAGTGGGTAGGCAAAGGGCCCTCACAGCTGCAGAAAAGTATCAAAGCCTAGGGAAACACAGGGTTTCAAACATATTCAGCATTTCCTAGCAGCTGGCTTAGATTGCTTCCTGAAGGAGATAAAAGTAGTCACTTCTACATACTCTAAATATTATTTGAGTTGACAGATTTCACCCCTGGAATGTCTTTATGAACCTCACCTACAAAGAAGCTGCAAACTCATATGCTAACTTCGATCCTCCTTGCAGCTTTGGGAAAATAAAATATCCCAAATTAAATGCTCAAATCTGTTTCTGAGAGAACTAAAAATAATTTAGAAATTGTAGACTCCATAAAAAGACAGGAATGCCTGATTAAGAGTGAATTTCATGCTAGCATGAAATTTCAAAGTGGTGCTCCTAAAGAGAGCACTTTTGTTAATCCGCTGAACAGGTAGATCCTTAGAAGCAATTTCATCTTGTTTGCCTTACCCTACAATGGTGCTATAAGCTAGAAAGTGCTATTACAAATGACATTTATAATCCAAAATCAAACTCAGAGCTACAGCCATGCTCGGAAATGTGCACAAGCCTTCAGAGCTTTGCATATAAAGTCCCATGAGGCTCACAAAGCCTCAGAATATTTTACATGAAGCAATTGTTCCTCTCATACGATATTTACTATATTATCTGTGAATGAAATACGTTGTCCCATTTTACAATCTGAAACTAATTTGACATGTTTTTCTCCATTACCTTTTCCTATATTACCTAGGCCACAAACAATTCCATCACATATTCACTAGGGACAGCTTGCCAAATGGAAGCAGCAATGTGATATTTCCTTACAGCATTGTGTCCCGAAAACCTGAACTACCCTGTTCTCCTCCTCAAAGTGGCTCAAACTAGAAACAAGTCCTAAAGCTGAAATACAATAATCTAATCTCTCCGTAACACATGTGGAAACAAACTGAAAGCTGCTCTAATTGATAGTGGCTATCAATAAGGCAAGATTTGATAATGCAGGAAATGAAACAGTTCCGTTCTGGCCTTGAAGAGTCAGGAAGGAGGTATCAGAAATGCCTTGCAGGTGTCTGTCCCTCTGAGCTTGGAAAATCTTTTGGCATCTGGAGCCACTGAATTTAGCTCTGGTTTTAGCCATGACAATGTCACAGAGCCACCCCCATGCTGGAGACTTGAGGCCAGAGTATTTGGGAACAAGTAAACTTCACCAGTAAGACAGCATATTGCCAACATTCATGAATATTTTGTTCATATTACATTATGTGTAAATTGAGACACTTCTGTGGCACCTTGAGAAAAAAAAAGTGTTTGAATTCTAATTGAATGGGAGTTTACACTTACATGTAATTATATTTCTTTTTTACACATTACAATTATGCAATACTTTTTATATAAAAGACATTACCATCTTCCTTATTTCAGATGTTTTAAAAAACAGGCTTTATTATTATTTTTTCTTTGTCATATAGGACAAAGTAACAGGAGAAGGAGGGGGTAAAAGTACATGGAGAGGGAGAGAGAGTGAAAGAGCAAGCAAGCGCAAGAAAAATTTATAGAACAAGTATGTCTTTATAAATATAGGTCACAATTTAATCTTGTATTCAGTCTTTCCTGCAGTATATTTACAGAATTGTAACATTGTACTTTTTATGCTGTAAAAAGATATTAATTCCAGCATTGTTCAAGTGGGAGGCAAAGAAATATATTCTGGTTTCAATTAGGAAAGACAGATATATAAACAGGTTTTATTGGAAGGTCCTGATAGGAAGAAAAGAATGTGATATTGATGGACACAAGGGACTCAGACCTGCTCTTGTTCAAACCACTGGAAAAAACTTCCATTGGCTTCAGGGCTGCAGGATCAAGCACATGCCTAGGTCACAAACAGGTTTAGCAGACATGTTAAAATGACTTCAGTTTCTCAGTACTGATGGCTCCATCCCCAGGAATCTGGATCTCACTGCCATTACCCACAGTCAATGGTAGCCAAAGGCCTGAATTTCTGCTTTAAGAAAGGTTGAAGCCTTGCCATAAATACTTTCCAGAGAATGGCAGTTATTATGGCAACAGTGTTCCCATTGCTCTAGTTAAGGTTGTGTCAGCGTTTAAATTATAAACCCCTGTTTTCAGGGGTTTACATCTTGGCTATAAACATTTGCCGAGAGATGAAAATTGGCATTCACTGCCCTAAAGCCATTTTTTTAATAACAAAGCTTGGAGAAAATCAAACTAGTTTTTTTATACTGCAAGTGGGAAAAGAATTGGAGACTTGTTGTGGGTGGTGAGGTGCATTTTTATGTACATACACGTGTGTATACACAGAGATGGAGGGCAGATATGTTCCTAAAATATAAAATCTGCACTCTATTTTTTAATTAAATTTTGCAGGGCACTAAGAAATTTGTTATTTTGTTTTAAATACATGTGTGTAAGAGTACCAAAACCAAAATTAGAACATTGCAGCTAGTATATTTCTTACAGCTGCATGAGCTTTAACACAGATATGTACATCAAAAATACATTGCCTCTCAAATGCTAACATTTTTGCCCTTTGTAAAGAGGTTGTCAAATTATGCTTTATCTAGTTTTTCTGAGTACAACTAGTTCTTTTTTAAGCTGTAGAAAACAAAGACCATTTACTTGTAACTACTCTTTCTCAAGGTGTCTTAGATGTTTCCACTTTGAGTGTTCACTTATGAAAACTCCACTAGCCAAAGAATTCCTCCACCAACAGCATCCAGAGCTGTGTGCTCCAGCCCTGTTCCTCTAACCGTGCTAACCACTGGCTTGCAAAAGGGTGGTGCACACTGGTCTCCCTGAGTTTTCCTCATTCTAAAAATCCTTTGAAATCCCTCTCATTCCCTGAGATGGTGTTTTTGAATGTGTGTGCATTTAGTGTGTGTCTGTACACATACATGGATACATATATGTAAAACAACTGTGAAAAATGTGCTTGTGAATACCTTCTTTCCTGCACATTTGTTACGTGTATATGAATACTGGGTGACTGCAAGAAATACTCCCTAGTGAAGCAAAATTTTCTTGAAGGAGAGCTTTACATCTCTAATGAAGTCAAGACAGAGAGACCTGACTGACAACAGTAACATCACTGGGTATGCAGTACTGTTGTCAGACGAAGTTATCCAAGGCCCATGCTACATATTGAAAATGCAATATGAAAACCTTTGGCAGGAGTGGTAGTTTCCAATGCTTAGTTAAAGTTGTGAAACAAAATTGCTTCAGCATTCCCAAGGCCAGGAGGATCATTATTTCCATGTATTATGGACACTGAAGGAAAGAACTGGTGAGAAGTACACATCAGCCACCCTAAGAAGAATGAGACACAGGTCTAACAATATATCTCAAGCAGGCAATTTCTGGAAGAAGACTGGAGTCTCCTGTCTCAGTTTAAATGGAGCATGTGAATTTGAAGTTCTTCCACGCTTGGGTGACCAGGACATCTTCCCATTCTTTCCAGTTGTAATCCACAACTTCAGTGTGGCCGATCTCATACACCAGAAGAGTTAATGCCAGAGGTCCAAAAGTGAGGTCTGACATACCTTATGTTTATCCACAGATCCCTCAAGGGAAATGGATGTTGCCTCATCAAAATTACTGTTACTCCACTGTGGTGTATGTGCTTATATAGGTGTGTTGGCACTGACTATAGGAATAAAAAGCCTGGAATTAATTTTTCACATTTCTGAGCTCAGCTTCAGCTGACGTGTAGCTTCATGGGAAATCACAGGCTTCGAGCTGTCAAATCACTGAAGCCAGTTACCCATCTAAGCAATGAAGACTTTATTATACAACAGTAGGGGAAGAAGGAAGAGCAGTCTGCTCTAGACAGTGCCTGGTGCCTACCAGCAGGAGCCTTGGATCTTTCACAGACTGATTTAACTTATGGATTAATATTGCAGAACTGCAAGTTCTCAGGAATCCTGGAGATGTCACATCTGCATAGACTGGAAACAAATAAGGGGAAGGTAATTTCCACAATTAATTTAATACTAAATGTAAATTAAAACAAAGTATCCCTTTATTTCACTTCTGATTAAAAGAAATTTATTTTTAACCAAAAGCATCAGACTCATAAATCTATTCTGCTATTCATTGCATTTAATACTTACTGCGCTACCTTCAGCTGTGGTCTTAAGGGGCTCATTGGCCTGTGTGGTTATTTCAGAACCATAAACAACACCCATTAGTATTTTTCATTTAAATGGATGAGGATATACCCCTTAATCACATCTCCTGGAACTATGTTTCTGGGAAAAAAGTTCTAAGATCTTACACCCCTCTCATCCTTAACAATTTTCAGAGAGTACAGACAGGTCAATAGGATATTGAGTACCAGCTCATTATGAGATATTATTAGTGAGCATAAGAATTGTTTGAGCTCTTCCATAACGTGACTATGTACTTCAGTGCATATATTAATGAATAAGCCGTTATTTAAATGGCAATTCGTCTCTGTTATAAGTAGTAAGTCTCTGAGTACATAAATCCAGATAAGGTCCTTTAATGTAATGTATAGTACATTATTTCATTTAGTTAATGAAAGAACAAGTACCAGCTAACAAATGGAAAATTGTCTGGGCTTTTTTCCTGGGGCTGTGGAGATATATTTTTTCCTGTTTATTTTCCCCGTCAGCAAAAGAAAGGCAAGTTGAAAAATAAAACTGAGCCTGTCTTATACAATTCAGAGCAATTAGCACCATTGAGATAATGAAAACTCTTATTTATTTGTACTGATGCTCTGCTACTGCAAGGAGAAGCTTCACTGAGCACCAAGGCCTTTTTCTATTAGATGCTCAAATAGGTCCATCAATCTCCTACCCTAAAGAGTGTCCAGCCTAGTTTCAGAGAAGATAAAAAATGCAAATTATGACAAGGGAAATGAAAGTTAGTTGGCATCATTGATTGGAATCTGATGCCCAGTCCAGTCATTTCAAATCATGTGTGAGGGCCATAGAGGAATCATGACTGTGATACAAACTGGCAAGATGAGCAGCCCATTATGGCAGAAACTGTAGATATGCAGAGCACTATAAAAAGGGAGAGGATAACATAAAAAAGCAAATATGGACATAGAAAAGGGGCAAAGTTATGAAGCCTTGAGACAGCTGCAGAACTTGAATATGATCAGTGAAAAATGGAGAATTGCTGGGGACATTTGAAACCAGAGAAGACAGTGGACGGAGACAGAATCTAAAAATACATGTTTCTAGAGTGTCTTGTAAAATATGGTAGCAGGTGATCATCTGAAGAGGTGAGGAAAAACCTGTACCTAGATGAGTTTAGAGGTGTCAGGAAAGACTCAAAAGAGATGGATGTCATACATACAGACAAATGAAGAAGAAAACATGAAGAGGAGAAAGAGCAACCATAAAACACGGTACAGGAATATATGTTACATGGGACAATAGTGACAGGAGAATGGGTTAAACCCTGATAAATCCATTCTTGCACTCAAGAATGAAAGAAATGGAAATGAGGATCTATTCAAGTGAAGCCTGAAGGAACAGCCAGGGAAGACTGCTGAAGAGTCAGCATAACCACTACAAAAACTGAGAGAGAAGATTATAATGAAGATAGAAAAGGAAAAAAGAATTAACAAGAAGAAAAAACATGGAAGATACAGCCTTAATTTGACCAAGAAAGGTGTAGAATGTAGATATACAAAGAACAGAGAATACATCCTGTGTTCCTCTTTCCTTCTCTCCCCTTCTGCATGCACTATACTATTCATATTGACAGAGCTCTTCTCTATACATGTATATCCAATCTCACACAAGATTTGCAAGGCCAGAAAAGGAGGTTTTGTGCAAGCAGTCCTAGCAGCAGAAAAGTGAACGTAAGAGTGGAGCTAAGAGGGATAGGTGGTTCTACCTAAATGAAGCCCTGCACAAGAATCTATTAAATGGCTTAATTTCATCTGATCTGTGTTGATGAAGAGAAGAGAATAAGAAAAACAGTAAAAGTAACCAGAAATTACAAGTACATGCCAAGGGAACTTTGGTCATGACAGCCAGTAAACCAGGAAATACATCACTACATGAGCACTAGATTATAGATAAGGAACACTTAGAAAGTCACACAGCACTTCTCCCCATGGTGGCTTTGCATATCAAGCAAAGAGGAAGAGATGAAGAAAAGAACCAAAATGATGAAAAAAGTAAAGCAGATCAACCGCTACCTTTACAGAAAAGAGTGAGGATGAAAGGAGAAGCAGGGCAGTTAAGGGACAATAAGGACATCGCAGGAACAGAGAAAACGATTTGCAAAGATAATAGATGTAAAATAAATGATAGGTAACAGAAGTAAAATGTTTGAGACGATGGTGGCAGATGATATCTAGCTGCAGAAACTCCTAGGAGAAAACTACATATTTTGGAGGTCAAACAAAAGATATAGTGTAGCAGTATAAACTTGTTCAGAAAAGAAGCTTAACAAAAACAGTGCAGCTTTTGCAGGATTATTTTAAAACTCTTTAATTTTAAAGCACTGTGAAAATCTTGATTAGCTTTGGGCATCTAATTGCATCAGTGTACTAAACAAGCTCTTGGATTTTAGATACGTGGAATTTGGAAAACTACCAGTTCAGGCGTATACTTGGGTAGATGGATCTAAATACCAGCAGTATCTCCCAACTGCAAAGAATCAAGAGATAATTTGCTTACCTCTATTATTTGTATCCCACCCCATAGGCAGGATCTGTTAATGGCTTGTACAGCACAATGTTTTTCTATCAACGCTGCAATTTTAGGAGATAACATAATATTAACTGAGATTGCATTTGCAGCTTCAGAGCATTAAATTTAGCTAAAGTAAATATTGCCTGGGATTCCAGGTAAGCACTGAGTAAACAAGTATGACTTCTTGGGCAAGACTTGGTGAGTGTAAGTGCCATATTCTGAAGATTTGTTCTGTAAAAAAAATATTACGATGCCACTTAAGCCAAGCACAAATGTTATGCTCCCTAATAAGTAAACCCTTAGGACTTGAGTGACACTTGAAAGGACTCTAAGTTTTAGGTTTGTCTGCAGTGAAAGATTAATACCCTCCACAAATACACTTATTTATTTATTTATTTGCATCTGGCCATCACTCTGAAAGCGTCTGGTCCTCTGAGAAAACAATTTTTTTTCAGCGATCTTCGTATGAGAAAATACTGGAAGGTGAAATGCAGTGATAATTTTAAATGTACTTCCTCTGGCTCTGTCACTGGAAAAGGTTGAATGCAATTCAAGCTGTCTCTGGGGGAAGGACTGACAATCAGGACACTCTGCCAGCCTCGTTCTTGTGGGGAGCAACAGAAGTCTGGAAGAATGTCAGTGTGTTTATACTAACATTTAAAAAATGGATGAGCTACGAAGATATGAATCATGGGAATCAGTTGTTCCAATCAATGCAGCCTGAACTGAATCATTGGACAGTTGTTATTCATTCATGTATTTTCGTAGTTGAAGCCAACTGCACAATTTAACAGCAAGTTCTACAGAATATGACATAAAGTAAGAATTATACTCCATGTCATGTCATTATTCTCAAAAAAGCACCAGAAGAAATCAAGATGAGCATCTTCTTTCTGGAGATTCCTTGCAAACAAAGGGACAGTCTCTTAGCCACTGAAGGCGGAGGAGGAAGAAAATAGTACAGGAAAAATAATTTCCAAAAGGAATCAGTAGCCCACTCAGACAGAACTGAGAACTGAGCAAAGCAGAGACTGTCTACAGCTTGGTACCACCTGTTTTGAAGGCAAGGGGACATTTATAATTTCAGACATACAGCACCATACCTTTATTTGGGACTAGATTTAGTAGCTGAAAGTTTAAAAGATATAGCCATTCTATGCATTAAAAATTAAATGAAGAGGAAGAAGTTTAAAAATATCCCATGACAGAGAAGAGATGGGTGCCTATCGCTGCTGGATACCTAGTTAAAATACAACAAAGAACAGGACGTAGCAGAAGGCCAAAAACGTTACAAAGGGCATCCCAATAATTTTACAAGAGGGCACAATGCAGATGATATATCTCCATTTTCTTGATTTGTGTCACAACCTTAATGTCATTTAAATGTATTTTTTTATTGTGTGTTAATAACGGTAATTAAAAAGGCGCAAAAAATACAACATACAGCTATTTTATAACAAACAGGTCGTGGCTAGAGATGGGCTGCTCTTCAACTGTTCCAATTCTTGTCCAATTTGTGATCAAGAGGAAGGATAAACAGCTGTGTTACATCAGTCTATCATATTTCTTTTCATAGTTAACAATTCACAGTGGTTTATCAGATGTAAATAATTGTTTATCACCTATTTGTTGCAGGAACCAGCAGTTTGTTATGAAGAGGAAATTTTAGAAAATTAATTACTTTGAATGGAGGTAGAGGTAACAGTGACATCAGTGTGCCTTTGTGGCAACATGAATATTTAAGCACTCAAGACAAAAACCGTCTTCGTTCCTCCTTAAAAGGGAGAAACAGCATTAGGGAAATGCACTGATTTTTTAAGTCCTTGTATTCTAGTACAGTGAAAACCTAATGTATCTTGTTTTCAAGACAGCTAAACAAACATTTTTGTTGAGCAGGAATGCTGAGCTACATTGAACCCCAAGATGATCTTTGCACATATTATCTTATAGCTTCTACTATCCTTTCTTTATCTTTGTTTTGTAAATGCATACCTCTCATTCTTCCAACTAGGTGAATTCAACATTTTCAGTGGAAACACCACTGGGATTTGCTATAGTCAGAGCTGTATCATTTATTTACACTGAGGCAACACATTTACTATCAAAGGAGTTCCGAGAACCTAAGCCGAGGAAGATGGTAGAAGCTACACTGCAAGATGGGGGTCAAACACTTTGGATTCTTTACTCACTACGGCATGAAACATATGGCACAATACACCTGAGGACCCATTCTCCCTTACGGTGCTTCATCCTGCTGGATAGCAGAGCAAGTTCAGTCTGGCATTAAATGTTAGCATATGCAGTCTGGCATACCGAGACAGCTCACTGGCATCTGAATTATCGACAATACAAATGATCTGTTTGGAAACATCAATTCAGATCAACATCACATATCAAGTGAATTAGCCAAAAATAATATGGACATATTACAGTGAGTCAGTAGACTGTAATATTCCTTAGTTGACCAAAAAAAAAAAATAAAATTCCCACAGGAACTTTAACATCTGCTTCTCATCTGTCCAGATGATCTGGATTTATTACCTTTGCATCCAGGTGTGCATCATTTCTTGTTACATTTTAGCATCTGATACTCATATGTCATTCATTTCCAGGCATATAAGGAAGAAATGGTCTTTCAGAAGAGAAGCTGACTCAGGATGATGGAAAAAATAGTAGTAATAATGATGGCAAAGTTAATATTGAAAATAAATAAATTTCAGTGTTAAATGATGAAAAGATGAAATAGGTGAATAACAAAGATTAATTGCAAAAGCCATTTTTGACCACGGCAGAATAGGACTGTCTAAGAATCCCATGAATCCATGTATCTTCTTATGCCTTCTACAATTACAGCCCAGGCAGCTCAAACATGAAGGAGTACTCAAAGAGGCACCAGGAGCAATATCCTATTTGCAGTGTGCCATTTTCAGTACAGTAGCGGGGACCACAAGACAGACTTTAAAAGGATGTAAAACCTAGAAAGAACACCTGCAGCAGAAGTACAGTTCTGGCTTCAAAATGATGGGATTCAGATTTCTAATATGAAACGTTTGCCCTCAGTAGAATATCCTGGCTCATGCCGTCATAAAGGCTAGTAAAAATCCCTTAAAACTAAAGGGAGGGAGGTGAACAAGATGGAGAGTTAAGAAGCCATTATAAAAACGCCAGTATGTGTAACTCTGCAGTTTGAGTCTGATCCAGGATGCAGTCTTCCATTTCATTTTCTGAAGAGAAAATGACAGCAGGAAACTTCTATTGTCAACCTTCATCTACTCTTCTGCATTTAGTAATGCTTTTTGACTGAACTTCTTTCCTGCTGCATTTCTTCCCACAACTTTTCTCCTTTAATCTCATCTTTCTTCAGCAGCTTGAACTAATCCTACTGCTGCCTGTGAAATTTCTGAGTGTGTTGCTGGGTTTGTCAGGAGTCATTCAAGTTCAGAATTAGAGGGACATTGGTTACTTGTTATACAAATATTACAAATGTGATACACCATAAAGTAAGAATTAGTCCAGACTAAGATTAGATTTTACAGAGACAAGAAGAAAACCGAAGGATTCTTGGCGGGGGGTGGGGTGGGGTGGGGTGGGGGGGTGGTGTGTGTGTGACCTTAGAAATGCACTAATGGGGGACAGGCTGAACAGTGTTTTGCAGTGTCAGGTGCTTGTTTCCGAAAGACTAGATTGACATGGATTCTTGTAAAAGGGTGAATATGTGGCAAGAGCCCTTGTATTCCTCGCCCAGTCCACACAAGAAGAGTTTGCAGTTGTAGTCCCTATGAACTGACTGATTGCTTGTTTCCTTTTGTAGGCAAAGACAAAAATATCTGCCTATGCATTGGACTATGCACTAAATTTTGTCAAATAAGCCTACAGAGACAATCATTCTCTTCCATATGTAATTTTTAGAATTTAAGTTAATGATATGATCTAACCCTGGGTTACAAGTAGCTAGAGTTATATAATGCAGACTTTTTTTAAAAAAAGCATCTTACCCATTTGTTATTAGGCTTCCTGAAAAAAGTGTGTTAATTTGGCCCCAAAGAAGGCTAAGTACTTAAGAAATAAAGGATTAACTAAGAAAAAACGTCTGCAAATTTATCCAGATTTTAGGAAAATATTGTACTTGTGGATAAATATTACCAGGACATATTTTCACATGAATCCAATAAAAGACTCCTAGAAAATACTGTAAAAAGGAAGTGTTTTGTATATACAAATATCAATCCTCTTATGTAACTTACATCCTAGAGTTCTTCATCCAGTTTGCAGGGACTAAGGGGAGCAGCAGCAATTATTTAGAGTAAAACCTGAGGAAATAAAAAAATGAACATCATGAGGTATTGGGAAAATAAAAAACTTTGGGTGGCATAACTGATGAAAAATAGCAGATGTGATAACTTTGTAAGGAGACAAATGCATTTCCTGTTAAAAAAAAAAAAAAAAAAATCACAAATTGCCATTAGCAAAAGGGTACATGTTCAACTTTTCACAAAACTATACTTTTTATTGGATTCACTGTCCTGGAATTTTTGACTAAATCAGTGATTTTTTTCAGGATATAGAGTAGAATGTCAAGGAACAGGTTATAAAAGTAGACCAGTTCATTTCTTTCCCCTTATGCTAATTTTAACCTCATCTAATCTCACTGTGATTATGTAATGCAATAGAGCAAGCTATCTGCAGTGATGGCTTTCCTATGAACCTGTTATAACTTGGGTGACACTATATGACTCCTTAGGTATACTTACTTTTATGCAATAATAATAATATCCATGTTAAGGTTTAACTTTAATGTAATCTGCAAACAGTAAATAATTAACTTTCAAAAAGTGAAGGAAAATTACACCCACATTATGAATGAGGAAACTGACTTTTCAAAAGTCAGTTTCAAAAAAAAAAAAAAGGAGTTTTCAAACTCAAGGGATATTGTGTATATTAGTATGAATAAGATTCGTACTAATGACTGAAGGAGACATTTTTCTTTCTTTAGACGGTTTTGACAGATGTGTGTGTGTGTATATATATATACATGTAGTTCATGGTATTGACAATGATGGTGAAGACAAAAAGGAGAAGACTGTGGAAAGTGGAAAAGCCATATTAAATGGGCAGCCTCTTAATTTACATCTTTAGGTCTTCTAAGTTGCTTTTCTGACTTCTCCTTTCAACTGGCCTGTTAACATAAGACCTAAAGTCAGCGGGCCAACTTCAGAAAAACAAGGGGGAAGCTGCAAGTTCCCATATATGCTGAGGACAGCTCTCCAGAAGACATTCTCTTCAACAGGCATTCTTGCCATCACGGTCAGTGCCTGCCTGCGAGCTCAGCCTCGAGCACAGCCAGGGCCACGCACACACCAGCACGTCCAACAGGCACCCACAAGTGCACAGCAGTTGACAGGCTGCTTGGGAGATGAACATGTTTATGCACTGAAGGGGGGACAGGTGAGAGAGAGTTAGCTCATGGAAGCTGTAGATGCCACTTTACAACAACAGGAGAAATTGTCTGGGTGTTAAAAGACCTGTCATCACAAGCTGCATACCCGTAACTTATGCTACAGAGTTCTTGCCCTTCATTCATTATCTGCATTGCTAACAGACTATGAAAGCTTTAGATCTTAAAATTTAGTTGAAGATCATCAAAGACATAATCAAGGTTGAGATGCGTGAAGATTAAAATTATTTCACTGTAATACAGATAATGGATTGTTTGGTTCATGGCAGGGCAGGGAAGTGTATTTTGGATTAAATAAATAATTTCATTTTACTGGAACATATTTTTACCTTGTTTTGAAATATATTGGTTGTATTCACAATTTCAAGGTTAAATGTTTTCTCAAACAGGAATATAAGAATCCCACATTTTTAAAATAGTGAGAGGAAAGCTGCTGTGAAAGTATTTCTGAAGTTGTGGGTTTTTTTTCCTTAATGGAAAAAATTCAGCAAAACACAAATTTACAAAATACAAAATATAAAGTATTTAGAGTAAATCTATGGCGTTTTAATTCTTATATAATTTGGTTAAAAATTTAATCTATCTCCAGGTAATGTACACCGGGCAGATTGTGTCAGCAATGCCCGGACAACGGAATCCAAATCCCTCCCTAAATTGGAGTCCTCCTTACTGAAGGACTCCAGTACTTTGCTGATGAGGTAATTATTACTTGTTTGAATTAAGGAAGCAGTCTTTAGTATTTCTAAGCTTTTAGTTAAAAAAATACTCATAAAGACATCATACAAATATGTATTAATATCAGGAGGTGTGTATTCACAAGAATGTTCTTTATACATTGGACACATATATACAAACAATGTTTACATAGGTCTACATTTCTGAGAGGTAAAGAAATCTCTTTCATGTATAGCTTTTTTATATATTTGCACTTACATTTAGAAATATATTTTTAAGATAGAGGACTGTATCTTCTAAGTACATACCTTGAAACTAGTAGGACTGTTCACATGTTGAAGGAGCTATTCATGTAAATAGGGACTCCAAAATCAAGACCGTAAAAAAGAAGTGTTGTAGAAGTCTTAACACATCATCCAATGAAACAGTCAAACCATCAATCTCCAAGTTCCATCCTAGCTCTGAAAACTGTAAAATATAATACTATCACAGAATATGATATATGAAGCCTTTAAATGCAGGGTTTTTCTGAAACAAACAACAGGAGCTGCATGCTACTATGAACCAAAATATGGAGATATTAAATGCTTTGAATTGCGTGTATTTATGCTTGGATCTTTCAAATGCTGTTTTGTGTAATCCCATGGGCATCATAGGACCAGTCTCACACAAAAGAAAAAAAGGCTTGTAAAGTTTTGTTTTCAGACAGTTTATAGGGAATTATTTACCGTTTATGCCATACTTCTAAGTGCAAAACAAATTTCATAAATAAATTAATTACCACGACAAATCTTGGATATTGGTAAAGAGATTAAATCAGTTTACACATAGACAGTGCTTTAAATGAATAAAACCTATTATGCTGTAATAATGATTTTATTTTAAAGGCAGACTATTTCCATTGTGCTGACACAACAGTTTAGCTAAAGAAAAGTAGAATACAAGTTGAGACAAAGATCTCAGACATGTCAGTTATTTTATCCCCCATTTGTGTTCCAATTTGTAACAAGTACTTGTTCATAGTTCAGCATTCAAATAGAATAATTAGAAGAGAAAACAAGACTTTAGCAATGGCCTCATGTCAATACTCAATTCTAAAAACTAAGAAGAGGCAGATCTTCCATTAATAATGCAAAATTCAATGTTGTTTCAAATTGTTCCAGACAATTAGGCCAGTTAGATAAAGAAGTGATATCCAAAGCCAGAAGCAGGAAGTCCAACAGGAGATTAAGACCTAGAAAGGTGTAGATTTTAAAGAACTGAATTTCCATTCATCTCAAAAGGAGTCAAAGCTGCTCAGGAGATTGCAACCAAGGTACAGAACTGGGCTTTTAAGGGAAAAAGAAAAAACTAGCAGATGATGATGAAGAATTGTACTTACTAATAGGTAAGTATAAGCTAGGGCATGCTGGATGAAAATATAAAATTAGACTAAAGCTGCAGAATCATTCAAAGTGAGAGGGTAGTGGTGGCTTAGAGTATTTCATTCATTAACAGTGATAATTAAAGTGAGCACGGTGAAATCCTCACACCTGTCTACACACAAGTGCTGCAAGCTGGGGCAAGATCATTCAAAGAATAGAAGTAAAAGCTCTAGAAGAACCACTTATTCTAAGTGGGTGGTGATGGTTCAGGAGATGTGTTTATTGGTGATAACTGCATATAAAATGGTATATCCTCCACCCTCTTGCAGGCATCACAGTCTCTGTGAAAGGGTCCAACCTCACTCACTTGGTGCAGATGTTAATCTGCACATCTCAGCATTCACCAGGAGGAAAACTATAGGTCTGAGATCCCCCTTCTTCTTGTGGCTACACAGAACTATGCATTGATATCTCCCTGCTTCTTAGGGAAAAGTGGCTAAATTAAGTTGTTGTTGTTGTTATTAGTAATATTATTATTACCATATTTCTTGTTGCAAGTGTAATCCAAACTGGAAAAAATGAGTCAGAATTCACTATCTGATTTCCCCACAACCAGCTTGGACGAGAGCCATCAGTCTTCCTCCTCTGCTCGTTAAAACGTAATTTCATGGATGCTGTGACTGGGTATGGCATTGGTAAACTCAAGCAGTGAGTTCTCCAGGCAGGTAGACTTAAGTAGTGAGTTTCTGCTGGCAGGCCCAAGGAAACCCCTGAAAGCTTACACAGGCAGGCAGGCAGAAATCCAGGTGTCAGGCAGGTATGATTAACCTTCTAATATAAAAAATAAACATGTCTCTAGTAGGAGCTTTACAAATATTCAGCATTCCACAATCAGTTAACTCTTTACTCTCTATTATAAGAAATTGTCAAAAAAACTTCAAGGCTGGAATTTGGTTTTATCAGGATTTCTGTACTGAACTTGTCTCTTCACATTTGTATGTAAAGGTATAAACTGATTGAGAAGTATGACAAAGAATTTTGGCTCAAGCAGAAAAAAAATCTGCAGGTGAAACATTTTCCTTTTCTAAATGTTACCTATTTAGACATAGTTCTCAGAGAGCACAGCATACAGAAATAAGATATTAATTCCCTGATGGTAACAAAACTGCAAAACTGCCCATCTGCAAAGGGCACTGCATCCATGTTTTAGAAGTCATGAAGGCTCAACCAAAGTGTGGCTAGTGTGGTGATAAAGGTATTTAGGCAACTGAGTGTATTCATACAGTTTTATTCAAGTTCCTAATCAATGAAAAGAGAGAGAAAACAATAAACAGCAATTTAAAAGGAAGATCATTATTAAATATTATAATTAAAGATCATAATTAATTAAAAACAATTCTGGATAATTTATTTTAAGCTTTCGTGTTAGTAAAACTGAAATAATTATTCCACCCTCATCTGTTTTCCGGGCCCTATTTCAGCATCCATCTTCACACTATTGAAGCCCATTTTATCATATGTGCTTTTGCATTTCCACAGAATGCAAAATAATGTAGTCTGGTATTTCCCTCCTAGCCTATTTAATTTCTTAGATTGTATGCTAGAACAATGATGTTGCTCTGAATTCACATCACTACAAAGGAATGTTTAAAATGTAAAATGAATGAACTGAGTTTTCCCCTAAAGGAAGAAAACATTTGTACTCAGAGTTTCTGATTACCACCCTCTTTATTTGATTCAATTTTATTTGGGTTTGGGTTGTGGTTTTATTGTTGGGGGGTGGGGGGGTGGGGGGGGGTGTTACAGAAGATTGGAATTCTATGCCAAGTCTAGGACGATATTGACCTTTCAAATTCTCTGCTACTAAAAAAATGTTTGTAGGTGTTCAATTATCATAAATTACAGTGATAGTTATCATTGATTGCCAAACCATTTAGAAACATTCGATAATTAATCTTCACAATAGCCTTGTGACAGTGGAATAAAAATGCAATGCAGCTTTCCAGAATCAAAGCAAAATTAAAGCTCAGGAAGGGTGTAAATAACACACAGACTTTCTGTTAACTCTCTCTTGTTGTATATGGGAAAGTTTCACACTGATGCTAATTTTAACATGTTTACATACTGCTTCATTTCCTTTTTCATAAACAAGCTAATAAGCTAACTACAGTGATGCAGCTGATCGCTGTCGCACCAAGGCAAGATGCGCTTTCAGAGTTCAGCTCCTAAACTTTTGCTAACTTATGTTGCATGGATAGATCTACCAGTGTGATAATCAGCATTGGTTTCTTCTATTAGAAATGGGAAGCTGTAGAATACTGAGACACAGTGATTTCCAGCCCAGATACCTTGAGTAGGTCTTAAAGTAACAAAGATAGTTTCATTGTCTGTCTTTGAGCATCCAGTTTCAGTTTGGGAAGGTAAAGTCAGCATCACAGACAGGATGAGAACTTCCTGGATCCCAGGGTCTTTTCTGCACTCTGAGATTTGCTAAATAATAGAGACAGTTTTTCCCATGATTTGCCACTCCTTCATGAAGGCTCATCTAACCTCTCTTTGATTATGACACAAAGTTCTGTGCACCTCTGAAATAAAATTATAACATTTGACTTTTAATTAACAAACTTTGGCATTATAGTACCTTCTAGAAAGAAAATCAGTGAGAGAGAAAGACACACAAAGAGAAAGCAAGCAAGAAAGCTAAAAAGTCCTTTATGTCTATTAAACATATGACAATTGAACTGTAAGTAAAAATGTGTCTCTTGCATCATTATGAAAACAGAAAAATTGGGGGTTTTTAATTTTATTAATGTTCTATGCTTGCCTTACCTGGCCTTGGGGGATAGGATGCACAGACTTTTCTCATCTGAAAGAGTTGGCTTAAATTTAAATTATTCCATTACAGGTTTTAGAGTGCTAATAAACTTGCCACATTTTTGTATTCATCTGAATAATAACTAGCTGTAGGGGCTGGTGAAACAAGAACCATAATTTTTAAAAAAACTTTCTGTAGTCTAGTTTCCAGAGTTGACTGGTTCTGAAACTCATGGGAATTATAAAGTCCGGTGGAGGTGGGATTCTCAAAGCCTTTCTCTGTCCCTGTACCACCTACAGCACTGTGGTCACTGCAGTGCTGCTTTGGTAAGGTTACTAATTCATCTCAGGCTATACTATTTTCCAGCAACTAGCACTTCATTAAGGTAAAAAGCTTCATTATGAAAGGAAATATTGACAGAGAACTCAGCTTATGAATGGAAAAATACTCAGTTTTCCACCAGCTTGTTTCAAACATACTTATAAAACTTACTTTTCAAATGCTTTGCACTTCTTTCAAAATATTTCCCAATCTTCATTATGTCTCCTACTTCCTTCTTAATTTTAGTCTATTTCTTAAAATCATTAGAAAGTCAAAGTTACTAGGAAATTACCAAATCCTCTCAGAAGCAGTAAAGGCAAAAGCGTCACACTACATTTTTCTGATCCACCAAATGAATTGTGAGTGGATCCGTAACTCTGTATGTTTTATGCTGGTGACACTAAAGTACCCATAGGTGCGAGAACAATACCCTGATAGAATGGGTGCCAGTATTTGTTTCTAGCTTTCATTTAATTACAGAATATAATATTGTGATTCTAAATACTTGACTTTAAGGCTGTGTAAACGCCTTTCTTTAGAGACATCCTCCTTTGATCTCCAGCAACTACACAAAAGCGCAAACCTTTAGACTGCAGCTTTCAGCCATTGTTACTATTAAAAAATAAGGGGGGGTGGGGAGGGGGCATAGAAATTTTATTTTTTTTTCTTGTCCATAAGTCAGACCTTACTTAGCTAATTTTGTTTGTGCTTTTCTCCAATGAGCAAACTAAACATTAGGCTGCAAACAACCATGGAAATGCAGCCCCAAAGGAATTAGTCTAAAAAAGTTCTAAGTATCCTTACAAAGAATATTAAATGGAAGGTAGACTTTAACAGCTTGGCGACAGCAAGAATAGCGTACATACAATAGCAAGGAAAATTCATCCTGTGAACAGACTACTACCAAGAAAAGTTGCAGATTCTCCATTTCTGTACTATCAAATTAAGACAAAATGCATCTGTAGAAGATCAGCTGAAGTCAAACAAAGTTTACAGAGCTCATTGCAAGAGAAACTGATGTGGTTCTACAGTCTGCATTATTCGAGTCAAACTAGTTGATGTAATGGTCCCTTCTGGCCTTAAGGTAATCTATGTGTCTATGAAAACTTCTAGTTAAACATAATAAGGCTGTTTAAATAATATTTCATTTGTAATGAGCTCTTAATGATTCATTCACTTGAAGGCTAGAGGTAAAAAAAAAAGTAAGAGAGAAAAGAGAGAAATAATGATTATTAAGGGGATGATTCTTGCACCAGCCTCATGAAATTTTATGCTATAAATCAACAACATTTAAATAGCACATGCATATGTTGATGTGGACTGCAAGTAAATTTTCTCTACTCTTTACTACATTCTACAGTATATGATTGTTGTGATTTAACCCCAGCCAGCAACGAAGCACCACGCAGCCGCTTGCTCACTCCCCTTCACCCAGAGGGATGGGGAAGAGAATTGGAAAGGAATGTCAAACTTGAGGGTTGAGATAAGAACAATTTAATAGGTAAAGCAAAAGCTGCACATGCAAGCAAAGCAAAGCAAGGAATTCATTCACCACTTCCCATCGGCAGGCACCTTGTTCAGCCATCCCCAGGAAAGCAGGGCTCCATCACGTGTAACGGTTACTCAGGAAGACAAATGCCATAATGTCAGATGGCCCCCCCTTCCTTCTTCTTCCCCCAGTTTATATACTCAGCATGATGTCATATGGTATGGAATATGGTATGGCTAGTTCAGGCCACCTGTCCTGGCTGTGTCCCCTCTGAATTTCCCGTGCCTCCCAGCGCTCTCTTGCTGGCAGGGCCCAAGAAACCGAAAAGTCCTTGATTTAGTATAAACATTGCCCAGCAACAACTAAAAACATCAGTGTGTTAACAACATTGTTCTCACATCAGAGGCAAAACACAGCACTGTGCTAGCTACTAAGAAGAAATTTAACTCCATCCCAGCCGAAACCAGGACAATGATGATTCCTGAATCTTTAACAGAGACCTTTAATTTCTTGTGACTGTCCATATCCCTTGAACGGCTGCGATATAGCATAGTTTCTGATCCATGAAGGAAACTAAAGGCACTTGCTGCTTGGACAAAGCTGAGGATGTATTTGCTTTCCACTGGACAGTGCCAGGACATTTCAGCAAGAGTGTGAAGAATACAAGTTACCCAGCTGGTGTCATGTAACTGAAGTGGATTCATTGCTCCCTGGCATCCATAAAAACAGTGGAATATTACTTTGAGTTTAAAAAAATGTGTTAGCCCCTGTTTAACTTTGGAAATAATGTCTTCGTAGAAAGACATATCTGGGAAGTGTGTGTGGCTATCGGTGTTGCCCTGCCTAAATGGTTTAAAACATTCATTATAAGTAGTAACCTGTAAAACATTAACTGCAAGTATTGAGTTCCATCTCATCTACACTTGCTAATATTCTACATTACGAGAATAAATTCTGCATTATGAAGAGAAACATAGACAGTAAATAGATGTCGACTTTAGATGAGATAAATTACACCTTTAGAGTGGTATTTCCCCCAACTGTCTAAACAAGGAGGCTAGATAATGAGCATAGATACTGATATATCTGTATGTGTAAAACCCACAAGGGGGAAAATTTTTTTCCCCACATATTCAATCCATAGAAATAATTTTTAAAATATCCTTTTCTGTGTATTTAAAAACATCTGTCACTGTGAGGAATTAATGTCCTGCTATGTTTTCAAAATGGCAAATAATCTTGATTTATCATAGTTATGGGATACTGGTGGTTTCGTTTCCAGTTTAAATTCCTCTTTTTGGTGATATTCATATGCAATGTGACAAGCGTCAGATTTAAGAGAAGAACACAACTTGCAGTGAAAGATAGAAATAAAAACCTATATGTATGTGTTTGTGTGTACACACACACTGATACACTGTGAAAACTTTGTGCACATGGCTACAAATACATTTAGTTCTAAGACATATCAATTCAAACACACTTTACTGTTGTAGAATTGTGGCTTTATTTGTGTTTTTAAAGAAAGTCCCATATGTACATTAAAATGTCTTTTCAAAATATAAAATCTAAAGTAAAAACAGAAACAGAATTAAAATACAAAGAAAGTACTGAATGCATTCTCATAAATACTAGTTATTTATTTTCAGTGCTTGTATAACTAAGAGATAATATCTGATATATTACAGCATTGCAATAAGCTAATTACTTATAATAAAACATTAATTCAATTGCTTGTATTTAGTTCAAAAAGCAATAGTTTTCATTCAAATATTTTTTGCTAATTTTTGTAGGGAAATATTTGGTAATAACCAATTTAGCATGAGGTGTCACAATAGCTGATAGAAGTGAGTGATTTTATATAAGTAAATAAACTTTATGCGTGTGTTTGTAAGCATTACAGAGGAAAATACTATCTGGTAATGATTTTTTTCTATCAGATATGTCATAATTTCCTGAACATTCTTCGTATTAGTCCAGTGCCTAGAGGTTCCCAAGGAAAACAAGGCACCAAGATTTAGGCAGCATATTACTGTACAGTTGATGAAGGAACACAGCTGGCACATCTGTGTGATATCCATCATATGGAAGCTTCTGCGAGGCCCTGCAGTGCGTATGGGAAAAGGTTTGGCTAGATAGACATGACTAGCATGGTTCCAAGCCAACCCACGCTGCAAGAGGGCTCTACTTGTACCTATACAAAGAGACAGTGCCAGTTCAGGTTGCCTACCTACCTGCCTGGAAATCTCCCGAAGATGGACACAGCACAGACTTACAACAGTAAAACAGTGTGCTGAGTTTGAAAGTGGGTGCTGGCTTGGGGTCATGTTCAAAAGGCAAATTCAGCCATAAAACACCTGTGCCCCCAAAAATCCTTCATTCCTCTGAAAGCTGAGACCTTACAATTTGACATATGAAGTGTGTAATGCAGTTTTCAGGATAACATTGTGTATACTGTAGCTTACAAAAACTGGGGGGAAAAAAAAGAGAAGAGTTCAGAAGGACATTACTCTTTCCTCTAAACTGGTGAGAAACCAAGGTCTGGAGAGGAAACATGACTTACCTAAGGTCACACAGGAAGCCTGTCACAGAGTCAGAAACTGAAATCAAATTTCCTGAATTCCAATCCATTGCCTTGGCCATAACAGGATCTTTTCTCTCTTATTGATTTAATTTTTCGATTTATCTTTTTGTCTTCTGAAGCATCTGGTTGACTACAAAACAAAATGGCTCACTTGATTAGTGTAAATAACTTTACATTCTGATGCTATTTCCATTGCTTATATACACCCCTGAAGATATTTCAAATGGGACTTCTATTAAAAATATAGTCACTGAATAGGTACATTGATTAATTTAAAAAGATGTCATAATTAAAGGAGTTTTCTTCCTTATTTTGCATATAGCTGATCAAATTTGAGGTGAACATATCATTATTTTAGACAGGAATTAACCTTGGGTACTTCAAATTGTGTCTGTGCATAGTGTCTTCATTATCTATAATTTACATGCTATGTCATTACTAATGTGAACATAATCATACAGCGAACAAGCAGCATTTTCATGTCTTTTACAGAATAATTCCAAGAATAAAGAGGGAAATGGCACACAATCCAAAATGCTGCTTTTCCTTCTTCTGCTCAAGATGAAGCTGCTGTCCTCACTTCCAGTAGCACTATAGTGGCACCTCAAGGTAGAATAACAACATGTCAGGGTTATTCACAGTCTCATCACATGCCTCACACAGGGAAGTTAGTGTTAAGCCAGAAAAAGGCAAACTCAGGTCAACAAAGGCCTGAATCTGCAATGTCTGCTTTTAGTTGCCTAAAAATAACAGGCACTAACTCAAAATGGGTGAAAATTTCTTGTATGAATCAGATGAGGTACCTCAGTCCTAAGAAATGTCAATGTCTATTAAGTGTTACATCTCAGTGCAGAGGTGAAGCTAAGAAGCGAATCAACAAAATTTATCTTCCATACTAGAGTCCCAAAGACTCCTGTGATGAAACAGGAAGATTCCTAAGCAGGAATTAAACGAGAAAGTGGCTTATCTTTGGAACCTCCTCTATGACCATTTTTCCTGTCTAAAGAAGAGCAGATACATGTTTTGCTCAAGCCATTCCAGGCAAGATGCAACGTGTCTGGATCATTTAGAGATTCATTATAATCCAGAGAAACTATAAAACCTACAAACTTATCTATGTACCTTGAATGAAAATCAAGAATTTCTGATATAAAAAGTTCCACAACTATATCCAAATTTGTCTGAAAGTGTTGTTTTGTTTGTGGTGGGCTGACCCTGGCTGGATGCCAGGTGCCCACCAAAGCTGCTCTGTCAGTCCCCTCCTCGGCTGGGCAGGGGGGAGAAAATATAACAGAAGGCTCGTGGGTCAGCATAAGGACAGGGAGAGATCACTCAGCAATTACCATCATGAGCAAAACAGACTCAGGGAAATTAGTTTAATTTATTACCATTCAAATCAGAAAAACACCTTCCCCCCACCCATCCCTTCTTCCCAGGCTTAAACTAATTCCTGGTTTCCCTACCTCTTCCCTTCTGAGCGGCGCAGGGGGCGGGAACGGGGCTGGGTCAGTCCCTCACGCTGCCTCTGCCGCTCCTGCCCCTCAGGGGGAGGCTCCTCACACCCTGCCCTGCTCCCGCCTGGGCTCCCTCCC
>JAVJGI010000040.1:20707923-20780002 GCA_035590275.1 Ibycter americanus | reverse complement strand
TGCTGTGGCAATGGCATGAGATTCCTGCCATAGCAATGTTGAGACAACACATCTGCTGTGGCGATGGTGGATCTCACTGGCGCAGCCTCTTACACTACCCCACAGAACAAAGAAATGCACACATCAATATAGGATGAAAGTGTCATCTCAACAGTGTGACAAGTTGAATAAAAGACTAATGAATCCAATCTACATCTTTTATTTCAGCCACAAACAAATCAACTATTTTACACCTGAAAAGAACATCTGTAGATAAATGGATTCTTTTTTTTTTTCCCTGTGCAAGTAGAAGAATGGTAAAAAGATGTAGTACCGTGAAATTTTCTGGACCTGCTTATCTGTCCTGGTTGCAGCTGGGATGGAGTTAATTATCTTCTTTGGAGCTAGTATAGTGCTGTGTTTTGGCTTTGATGTGAGACTTCTCAGTTCCTCAGGCCTTGTTAGTGAAAAGGCTGGAGGGGCACAAGGAACGGGGAGGGGACACAGCCAGGTCAGCTGACCCGAACTAGCCAAAGGGATATTCCATACCATGGGACACCATGCCTGGTATATATACCTGGGGGGTTGGCTGGGGCAGGCAGATTGTTGCTCCGGGACTGGCTGGGCATTGGTCAGTGGGTGGTGAGAAGCTGCGTTGTGCACCACGTGTGTTTTTCTCCCTTTCCCTCTGGATTTTATTTTTTCCCTTCCCCTTTTCATTACAACTATTATTGTCATCGTTGTTATTATTGCTCTTTCATTTCTATTCTATTTCAATTATTAAATTATTCTTATCTCAACCTTCGAGCTTTACATTCCTTTCCAACTCTCCTTCCCATCCCTCTGGGTGAGGGGGGAGTGAGCAAGCAGCTGCATGGTACTTAATTGCCAGCTAAGGTTAAACCATGACATAATCTTACTACTTTTTGTGCATCCCCATACTATGTGTGAGAGACCAAGTGTCCTAATGATTGCTTCTGGCACTGTTCTTGTTTATAAATGTCAGTCATTCAGTAAAGTAATAGAAAGCACATTACTTTTTCAGACGAGCATTCACAAAGACGAAATTAGTAACATAGAGGGTGTTTCAAACAAATTTGTGAAAATCCGCAGGTCCTATTCAACTCATAAATGCTGTTTGTCAAAGAATGAAAAATAATGAAGAAGGGCAGAGAAATCATTACTTCATAAACATAGTTAACAATCAATTGAAAGAGTCAAGGTAGGTGTTATTAATTATAAAGTAGAAAACACAGGCTTTGCATTTACATTAGGGAAGAAAATGGCACCAAAGAACAGATCCCTGTACAGAAAACTGTGAAAATAGTTCATAAAAATTAATCTTGATTTGCCAACTATCTTTCTGTTCTTTGCAGTCATTGTCTACAGTAACGGGCTGAGAGAACTATATAGGAAATTCAGATTTACATTTGTATCACTAATAAATGAGCAGTTAGGTAATAGACAAGTGACTTAGTCTGCTTAGATACTATACAGAATACTTCACTGCTAGAAAAAAGATGAAAAAGTAGCTGTGAATTGGCTGGTGTTTGTATGCTTTGGTCAACTTTGCTAGAGCATAGATGGTTTTTGCTTCACTGATACATGAGAGTTAGTGGAAACTTCATTTTAGAGTACATTTCAATATATATACTGGATAATAATGATTGTAGATATTGTGGTTGTCTCTGTTGAAGCCTAGCAGATGTATATAATAGCTAGAGGATATCACACATTACCTACAAACACTGAAATGAGCGGATGAGTATGGTGGAGATTGACATGTTAAAGAAGTTACTCTAAGTTTAAAATACATTTCAAAATGGTTAAGGATTTTGGTGTTGGGGAGATCCTTTACTTTTGCACAATTATGTACCAGATCAGTGAAAAATTAAGGCAGGAAATCATATTCCCAAGTTTCACTCCTGTTTACACTACACTAAGTTTATGTAAGTAACATGCTTGCACTAGTGTAGGAAAAACAGGAGACCATTGTCTGAGTGAAGAGCTTCTCTTTCCCATTATGATCTCTTTTGAAGTAGCTGCTTGACTAATGAATCTGTACACATCCCACCTCCAACCTTCCCTATCCCACTTTCTGCATGTGTTTGCATTACTGAGAAGTAATTATAATGAAAAATACAAACCTCAGGTAAAAAGGAGATGGAACATGACAGCTGAAAAAAAACCCGGATACACCGGACAGCTCATCATCTTCACATTTCATCTGACCTTTCAGCAGCCACCAGAACAAATGAGTAGCAGGATAAGGTCAACAGGTAAAAATAGACACAGCAGCAATGATTTCATTCACGGATCTTGAAGGTTGGAAAACTTTAATAGAGTATTATGTAGACAATTTTTTCTTAATGGTTCATCAATATACATAGAAAGTATGCATTCCTATACCCAAAAGATGAATTTATTTGCCAATGTCCCACTTTAGGGGCAAAGAATGGATCAAATCTATTAGCCATTGTTTAACCAAGAACACAACAAATGTACAGAGATTGTCTCTTTCTAGGAAAAGAAATTACAGAGGTATTTGCAACACTTACCTTCAAGTACTTATACTACACATTATTCTTCCTAAACTCTCCCTATAATCAGTGGGAAATAACACTCCTGCAGACAGGAATTTTAAAGCATCTTAGGTAGATTTCTGGTCTGAACTTGTCCCAGATCACTTTCATGCTATTCAGTGTGAATCTTATCCCAAAAGCCTAGTATCAGATATTATGTCATTGGACTAAATCAAGTAGGTGAATTAATTTTCCTAATTACTTTCCTGAGTTTAGGCTTGCCTCAGGAGAATAGACTAAAAGACCTACCTAAGTATGATTAGAAAGATGCTATTTATTAAATATTTTCATACCATCTGGAAGACTGGGTTCTGCAAAGACCTTTTAACAAGAATGGTTGGAATGAATATCCATTCAAAACATGAGTCTAAGCACATTGCAAAACCATTCAGGAGGCTCATAGCAGAACTTGGACAGGATGAAATCTGATTTAAAAGTAGCATTTTTACCACAGAAAAGGTTAGTCCATAAGCTGGGCATATTCACCATTCACAAGAGATTACAAAACCTGTATACTGCAGTGTTAGAAAGCAGGCTTTCTGGTCATTGCCACTGGAAATCAAGCCTTTTTAATTGAGAAGTTGCTGAAAAGAGAAAGAGAGAGAGAAGGAGAGAAAGAGAGAAAGAAAAAGACAGAGAAAGAAAGAGAAAGAGAGAGAAAAAGAGAAAGAGAAAGAGAAAGAAAGAAAAAGAGAAAGAGGAGAAGGAGAAGGAGAAAGAAAAAGGAAGGCAAGGGAAGGGAAAACAGAAAACAATATAAGACATCAGTATACCATTATGCAACAATTAATAACATCAATGAGCTATTTCCTTTACAAACAGGTTTTCAGATCAGAAAGGTCAGCTGGCTTGCCCCAGACAGCTCACAAAGCGTTTGCCACAAACACACCAGAACTTCAATCTAATTACTCTGCAGGGTCATCCTTCTTAGATGTTTACATTAGACTATGCTTTTCGCACTTCAGTTAGGAATTCACATCTTGTAATACTATGCAACTAAATAACACTAACTCAGCCAAACTTAAACTTTTTTTCTTCTTTTTACATCACACTTCTTTAAGTCATAATCAGTAAAATCAGACGGTGTACTCACAGTGAAACCCTCAAATAGCCAGTTGGAGAAAATGTTTAAACTGAGCTTAAACCCCTGAAAATAGCAAGTTTTAATGGAAATGTTGACCAGCCTTTCATGCATAGCTCTAAATAATGAGATTCCTGGCTGGCTCACTCTCTTATTGCCATCTAGCCATTTTTGTTCCATTCATTAGTGGAACATCATATAACTTAACAGAAATTAACATATGTAAAGAATGTCATCCCAGAGGGATTTCTGAAACAAAGGAATATTTTTCTATAGTTGGCAGTTTAGGTAAGAGCTCATTTTCTAATCTACAGTAGTTGTTAACTTCACAAAGAAGTGAGTTTTTTTCTTCAGGTTTTTAACCAAATGCCCCATTCTTTGGCTTTGTGTCTTGGCCCTGTAGATGTCTTAAATACAAATAAAAGCACAAAAACCCACCCTCCAAGTTTCTGATTGCTTTTTTTAATAGCTCAGTCCCCGAGGGGCTCAACTTGTTATTGAAATTGTTTTCTTTAATGGCCATTTTGTGCTTTTCTCCTGGATTATTTTACTTACTTGGAGTGGTGAATGCATGCCAGTTCAAAAATCAAACACTAGGGCAAATGGTACAAGCACATTGCCCAACATGTGGTCAGCATTTAGACAAGTATATAAAGCAGAGAATTATTCTGAGCACTGGGGAGAACACTCTTCATTCAATGTTACAGCAGATAAATTATCTCTTATAATTTAGATTATGCTGACAGTTTCATTATGTATTTCCGGTGCCCAAAGATACTAATAAGTGTTGTAGGTTTCTCCCAGTTCAGCATATAAACTAAATCCTGCCTTCAGATGAACGCTGAACAGACACAACGAAGGGCAGATGTGTTCTATAGGATCTTGGCACTGTCAGCAGTCACAACATTTGAACTTTGAATTTATTTCAAAAGCCTGAAAGCTTATTTAGTTGACACATGGGAGGGAGGGAGCGGGAGAGAATCTGATTCTCCTCTCACACATGTTTTAAGCCATTGTTGGATTGCTGATTTCATTAGAGTTACTTCTGCTTTACACAGCTGTCAGTGACAGGATACAGTCTATATAAAACTGAATTAGAAATCTAAGAAATATTCTGCCAGATTTCTGATGTTACACCCAACAGGAGACTATTGAAGTTATAAGCTGGGAAAATAACTTGCTGAAGGAAGACAGATCAAGAAACAATCTAAAGGGATGGTGGTTACTAAGTGAGTTCCTTAAGGATCAGCTTTGGGGCTGTGTTTGCTTAATTTTTTTCAAGGTTGGTGCCTAAGTTCTCACAAAGTACTTTATTGAGTGTTATACTGAATTCCAAATCTTTTAAAATCTCACAGTTTCTCAATGGTCTCTTATCTTACCAAGTGCTGATACTAACTTTGTCTGCCTCAGTCAGTCTTCTGTAAATACATGCTGCAATTTCAATTTTCCATCTATCATCATGCCCTGAACAAATCATCAGAATATGTTAAACAGTAATGCATTCTATTGAAATGAATCCGTCAGAGTTGAGGTTTCCAGATTACTTCTTCTCTTTATGATATTTACTTCATCCAGCTTTAGGCATTTGGCCATCTAGCAGCCCTAATTTCCCACTACAGGCAATGGAGAATAGACTCCACTTAAGAATGATTCAAACTCATAAGATTCCTGGTTTAAATAGCCTTCTGAAGGGATCCATATCTCTACATTAACCGGATAGGTTCATTTGCCCACATAATTAGGCAGCTGAACTAGAATTGTCTGAATATGTGTTGCCACCCTTGATCTGACATTACAAATTCTTGTCATGGGACTTCTAGTTTCCTGCACAAATTCTTTCATTAAGTTTCTTGCAGTTGTTGGAGTCACAAGAGTATGTATTTTATTTTCTTCAACTGCTTTTTGGAAGAAAACACCTTCATTACATTCCCTTAAAGTCATAGTCTGATTTGTCATATTTACAGTAAAGACAGTGGGCTTGTTGGCTGAGTAAAATCAACTGTATCATTCCCGTTCCTAGGACATCTCACTTTAACCTGCATTAAAAGATTAACCATCACTGTGCTAGTGTTCTTCAAGCCCACTTGGCATTGTTGGGAGAGGACTCACAGGTTTTGTTTCTGTGGGAAGAACTACGAGACAACCAGTGAGCCTGAGGCAAGGATGGGTATGTCCTAAAAAGACCACTGACCTTCTGGTATTCATGTCATCTCTGTCACTCCAGCATCTAGCTGAAGAGTGAAGACCCTGCCCATTACACCAAAGAGGAAGAAGAGTGAACTGAAATCAGTTCTGTTTTTATGTGTCTTCTCTCAAAAAACTTACGTATATGACGTAAGTTGTCCGAAGCAGGGACATGCAATTCTGAACAGACTTTTTCATTCTGATTCACTGCTCTGCTTTTCAATTCAATTTTACTTTTATTAATGATGGGGTATCTGTTTCAACTCCTTCTGACATGCAAGAAAAAGCTACAGTATTTCCAGGGAAGAAGGATCAAGATCATCAAAACTGGCATATTGCTCTTCACTTTCAATTTCATTCTCAGCTGTGTAAATGACTTTGGCATTATTTAAATACAATGAACTGATTTAAGATACACAGGCAGGAAGCAGGTCCCTAAATAAGATGTGGTTATTTTGAGCACATTCTGCAAAACCTTCACACTAAAAGCATGAACAAGCAGCACCCACAGGAGAGCAATCACAGTCAGGCATTTTTAGATTGTACAGATTGTAAGAAAAGGTCGGTTTCTAGATCTTGTTGGGGCCACTAATATACTGTACAACTTTCTGCAGGCTTGAAGCCTGAAAGTAGTAGCTAAGGTTCTAGTAAGACTACTCAATTTTCATGTTTACTCCTCAGAAAACTCAAAGCACCACTGCACAAAATTGGCAGCAACCTAAGTAGAAAGAACAGTGTCTCAAGTCGTGCTTTCTGTTTCGTTTAGGAAAGCTAATCTCTCATTGTAATCTTGACAAAAAAATGTCAGTATAAGATTGAATTAGATTTAAGCAATCATTTCAAAACTCACCCTGGAAATAATTACTTAGCGAAAGATTCTTGCTTTTACACTTGTCCTTCTACAGACAGCCTAAAGAAAACAAATCCAGCCTAGAAGTCTCCAACAGGAAATAATTTCAGATTTCTGTTAGTTCCTATGCTCCCCCTTGCTGCAAAAAGAACAAAGCCCAAGAATAAAAACATACCTTTTAGCCTAAAAACCCCAAAGAAGAGGTTCGTGATATGTCTGTAGCTTTGCTCACCTGTCAAGTGGGGATTATCATTAGTAGGTAAGTTAAGAGTTGCCTGAAAAAGAAAGGATTGTTTTAATCAGTCTCATACTGGGAAAGAAATCACTGGGAAGCACCTCTGTTCCACTTTGCCCCTCCCACCTTGCCAATACAATTTCAGAAAAGCAAAGGTTCTTACTCCATTGTGCAAAAATCAAAGGCCACTTTGAGAAAATTTAACCCATTGCACTACATGTAATCTGGAGAAATAAAAGTTCAAAAGAAGTGTCTTCTACAAACTGTGGTAACTTTTTTTATTGCCTATCTGTCAAGGAAATGAGAACTCTTATCAGGCTGGAAGTGATTAAAAAATCACAATAGATTTTTTAACTTCGCATTTTTTCAGGCAAATTCTTGAGAAACTGTCATGAAAAATATATAATTTTAATTTAAAATCATATTTCCCTGCTTTTTAAGTCCATGTATACTTTCAAAAATAATAACAAATAAATATTAAATACAATATTGTCTATATAAGAGTTGATAAGTCATGTCCTCTCTTGCTTCTGTAAAATTCTTTTTATATGTTCATCTAAATTTATATATATAAAATATATTAATACCGTAGTTCATATGGATTAAATTATCTGTAATTTGCATCAGTAAAAGTCAGTATTACAGGTAGCTTACAACATAAAACACGGATTCAACTCCTGTTAAAATCAATGGGTAATACTATAAATCTGACAAGTAATATTAGGACAATAATAAATGTAAGCCATCTACTGTTTATCATTTAAAACCGACCTCAAGAGAATAGCAAATAGATATGGATTTTGATTCTATCCAATTCAAATTCTAATTTAGATTCCAAATTAATATCAAAGCTGGAAAATTATCTTGCACACATGGATTTTTACTATTTTATAATTCATAAATGTAATTGTATCATTTTTGCTGCACAAGACATCCAAGTCAGAAAAAAAAAATAATCCCCTATTTTCATATTCTTGTGCATGTTTGTACAGTTCTTAAGCTTCAATATTTGGATGCTGGTGGTTTTAAACTTTTTTTTTTTTTTTAATATTCTACACATTCCACTTTCTATATGAAAAGCCTATATCCAGACTTTGCAGCCAGCAGAATACGCAGGAAGGTCAGGCTTTGGCCTGCCACTTAGATACACTAACATGGAAAAAGAATCTGTAACACTGCACTGAGAAGAAGCTTATTGTGCCCTCTATACCACGGATCAATATTACAGCAAGGGGGAGAGGTGAGATATAGCTTTACTGTCCATATAGACCTATGTTGAACAGACTGTGTTTGTCTAGTAGGTGTGTAGTCCACCTTGCATTCCTACTACTAGAGCAAATCTAGCATGGTATGTGATTATCACTTACTATTTACAGGTAATATGAAAAATGGAGAATAAGTTTGAAAAAGGCACTGGAAACGAGACTGACTTCTGGTGGGGAAGCTGCTCATAGTTACGCCATCTATAATATTCATCATTTAAATAAAAAATCGAATAGTTTCAAAAATACGTTGATTTAAAGTTAATACCCAAAACATGATGTGTCAAACAGACGCGAAAAAATGTGACACATATCTTGTGTACAGGAAATCATATTTTTAGACTGAAAATTAATATGCTTTTCTTTGGGAAGTATAAACATGTGCATATCCTCAGAAACCCAAAATAATGGCTGAATTACAAATCTGTATTTTGTAATTTTGTAAGCTTCAAAGAGGCTCTGTCAAGAACCAGGCTTCAGCATGGTAAGCACTGAGAACAAGCAATTAAGACAGTCTCTCCCCCAAATAGTCCACAATCTAGATGACATATGAAACCAATGGAAGACAGAGGCAGGAAGGTTTTCAACAATGTCTTTAACAAGGTTTAGAGTGTTACGTTTTTCAACCAATTGTTTAGCCAGTGCTAGATGGAGAAAATTTGCAGACACTGTACAGAAAAGCTGAAGAAGGGATTTTTGTGCCCGAGGAAGGAACAGATAAGCAGGCAATTGTGGCCACCACTGCTGATAGAGTGAAGATTGAACCTTGATAAATCAGCAAATGTGATAGTGTGAGACTAAACGCTTAGGGCTTGAAAAAGGGAAAGGGGCTGAAGATGCTGTGGTGGAGAAGGGACAGCCAGGGAGAGGCAGCAGACACAGACAGGGCATGGTTAGCTCAATGAACTGAGAAGCTGATTCTAACAACAGCTTGTTGAATGGAAATTTGTCTCAATGTTCTGTTTTACGCAAAATATGTTTGCTGTGATAGATCCTACATTATATAGATGTCACTCTTGTTAGGGCAGGCTGCTTGTATGGCAAGAGTATCTGATACTGCTAGATTTTATAAGGATTACTTGCTAACTTTCAAAGTTAAAGCATCTGCATCATTTTCTTTGAGTTTTTTGTGTTGTTTTTTTCACCCTTTCTTTTAAATTCCAGACTAGTCCACAGATTGAAAAAATCCAAACCATCTATCTCTTCTGTAATCACTTCATTCCCACCAAGTGGGAAACAATCTCCAGGTACTTTCCTGATGCTCTGTAGTTAACACCAAGGTGAGGAAGTTGTTCTGAAATTTTTAGAAGTTACCTTTGTGAGTGGAAATGCACCATGTAGAGAGAAATTGCATTTACTGTCTACTATTTCCTCCGTTATTTAGAAGCCCAGCTATGACAGATTACATGTGGATGTTGACTTTCTCCTCAAAATGTGCAGTAATATCAGTTTGTACATTTTTATTTTGTTTGACACAAAGTAGCTTAATCCTTGAGGGAGGAAAATCTTCAGTTTTACACAGTTTATGTACTTTTAGATATTTCTCCTTGTGCACTGCATGATTCTTCTGATAAGATAGGCTTTCTTAAAACTGCTAAATGACATATAAAATTCTGATGGATATACACTAAAATACAAGTTTAGTACGTTCACCTTCATATGTCATGTACTGTTTAAATTAAGGGTGACTAAGGTGATGAAAAATGAGTGGTCAGCTCTGGATTACAGTACACTGATTCTACAGTGATTAGCTCATATCTTTTATCTTTTCTTTTTTCTTCCCCAGGGGAAAAAAAAAATAATAATCTGTATTTTTAACTCCAACTGTTATGAGGAAAGAAAAACAAAAAGAAAGAAAAAAAAAGAACAACTTGGAAAATAATGACCTGAACATATATGTTTCATGGACATCTGCCTGAGTCCAAAACCAGAAGAAAGGTCATCAAAATGGGCTTTACCTACTGCTTCTTACCGTGGATTTTGCTAGTTTGCTGCTGGCAGAGGATACCAAGTCATTCTTTGTTTCCAGGGTATTTGGCGAAATTGATGTCTAAACAAGCATAATAAACCACTTGCTGGAAATAAACTATGGGAGCTGGAAATCTGACCTGCCCAAACATTGTTCCTCTGCCTTCTGGTCCATGTGTGTAGGAAAGAAGCATCACGTGCTCAGTGGCTTGACCAGCAGCTCCCATCAACCTCCAAGCCTGGGCCCTTCTTAAGACCCAACACTCGGTGTGTTTTTTCTCACCAGGCAAGGCAGGCTGAGCACAAGCTCCCTATGAAGCCTCTCTCCCTTTGCAGCTGCTTTTTTTATGAAGTATTCCAGGTTGTTCTGTCTGCCTAGCTTTGGTCACATGAACCTGCATTCAGGATTTACCCCTTGGTGTACTATCTGAGCTGCTGTGGAGGTCATCCCTCAAGGGCTGCTAGGAAATTTAGCATGTCTTGGGATCAGTGCCACACTTGCAAGGTAATAGAGAGGAGACCAGTGAATACCTTAAGTGTTATACTCACCAGAAACTTGCCACCTATTTCGTTTGGCTTCTTCTTTCATATTCTTCTTTCATATTCATATTTTAAATATATATTAATTCCAGCTAATGTTTGTTTCTTTCTTTTTTTTCTTTCTAAAAAGAAAACAGTTTTGATTTCCTTTTTTACTGCCTGGACACAGACTTCAAAAACATAGCTTTTTTTTCCCCCAAAGTCTTGAAATTCTGAATAAATCTATAGCAATTCCACTAAAAAAAAAATGATCAAATACCTTATAGACTTTTTGCTCACTGTGTAGGAGTGGAGGCAGGGGGGTAAATATATTCTCAGCATTCATTTTGAAAGAAATTACTTACATGTGGGTGTGAAACAATTTTTAATGCTGCAAAATCTACTCCCTACCAAGGTCTGTGTTGAGGATGTTGCACTTAATACAATCCAATATTTTTTTAAATGAAAAATACAAAAGGAAAAATAAAACCAAACAAATCCCTAACCTTTAATAAAACTGAATGTAAAAAGGTTGCAAAAGTCATAACCATCCCCAAATTGGAGCATATCTGAATATGATTAAAATTATTCTTTTTCCATTTATATTTGTACAGGGCAGAAGGTGCAAGATGCCTGGCAGCATCATGTGGAGGCAGGAAAAGCCTTTCAGTACAGCTGCAAACTGGAAGTACAGGAGGGTGTAGGGAGAACGGCTGGAAGTTCAAGAAGGAACAGGGAGATCATGAATCACACTTCCTTCCTAGGCTGCTTCTGGAGCAGCAGGGCTCTTTATTATGAGTTTAGAGTAAGCTCCTACTCTTTTCCACTGCTTTTTTCCTAATACAATATCTCACAGTCTCAAGAACTCTGTGGGAAAACAGCCAAATCTGAAGGAAGAGAATATGAAGGACACATGAGAATTACCTTCAAATATGCAAAGGGAGCAGTCTCCACAGAGGTGGAGGCTAGGACAAGAAGGAAAAAAGATTCAACTGCAGCTAAGACAACTTTCATTAGATACTCAGCAGAACTTATTAACAGTGAGGACAGTGAATCTCAAGGATGGATTACTTGAAAAAGGCTCTATTCTGGCAAGCTCTAAGACCCATTTAGACAAGCATCTGACAGTAATGACATGAGTAGCGCTTATGCAGCTTTGGCACAAGAAGATGGACTACACGAGCCTTCTGGATTCTTTCCAGCTCTATGAGTCTGTGTGCAAAACAATAGTCACAGATAATCTGCATTTGCAGGTTTGTTCCTGCCAAAAATAAAAGCTAGAATAAGGTGAATCTGAAACTGTGGCTCTTAATCTACCTGTGTGGTTCCATGTCAAGCAGAGAGAACCTTTATTTGCATTGTCTCATCCAGCTCACATAGAGGAAAATGATTATAATTCAGTTTCTCTGCATTGCAGGATCAAGAGCTGAGTCAACCCTGCTGGGATTCAACCCACGTTCCAGGGAGTCTAAGTATTTCATATCTGACATTTAAACCTCTAACCAAATAAAATTTCTGCTAGGATATGTACCAGTCTGTGGTCAGATTTTACTGCGTTTCTGTTCGAAATTCTCCCACAGGTTTGAGAAATTCCTACATTTTTACCAGCACAGAATATCTGTTACGTTGATCTATTTACCTCTTCTTTTCAAGACCATGCAAATGACCAGGATTTCAGTGCTTTTCAGAATTATTTTATCCTCAACATGATTCCATTGAGATCCGCAGATGCCTTAGATTTATGCCTGCTCAGTATCTGATGCTCAATTATTAATTCACTAATGTCTGTAAAGTGCTTTGAAGATGAAAAACATTACATTGTAGAACTGCTAACTGATGCTTGGATGCTACTATTACTGCTGCTGAAGCTGTTAGAAATATGTTTGGAACACATCCCCAAAGGCACATGATGAGGAAAGGTCATGTAGGGCAGCAGTTTATGCAGAAAGGAGTAAATCAGACTGAAATTCTAGAAGTACGCCGTTTTTTTTAATGCAGAGTCCAAAAATAATTTGAGTTATGAGACTAGATTTTTTTCTTTGAACAAAGTATGTTTAACTGTTAAATAGATCAAGCAGGGGGAAAAAAATCAATACAAGAAGTGGTTTAAAACAATAAGGTGAAAAGCATTTCCCACTAGCTTCTGGGAAGGCAGGGCACTGTGGTTTCTGTCCTTCACTCCAATTAATTTGTACATGGACAGGGAGCTGAGTTTGAATGTGAAAGCACATTTGGATGGAACATCCCTTTGGGCAGTTGGAGAGAATACAGAGAGGTCTGTAATGGCACTCGGTCTTTTTGACTATGGAGCAATATGGTTTGGGTTTTGCTATAGCACTGGTCTGCTCCTGCTCCAGGAAGACATCTTTTTAACCTGTCATGGCCTTTTGGTGGGATGAAGCCAGAACCCTAAGTAAATATCCAAGAAGATCTCAACAAGTAGGGCTTTGCCTCCAATCTCTGGCATTTAGCTGCTTGCTCTTAAGAGCAGTAATGCTTTTACAGTAACCTCTTCGGTTCACCTCAGGCCCACCCTCCAGATGGATTACATCTGAGAGTTGTTCTCCCCTCTACCGAAAGAACAATAGACCTGTACTGATTTTTCACACATCACCCTCCTACCCACACAGATGCACAGTCCTGATCATCAAGTACTTTGGGCGTTTTGCTACACTTTGTACATACCTTGCTGCATTACAAAACACTGCTTTCTGTTATAGGATTGCAAATGTTGCTGACCCAATCTCCTGCCACCTCTGTAGGGCACTTCCTTTAAGAAAAGCTTGAAAGATCTGAGCAGAGATCAGCTGAAGTGATTAGATAGAGCTTTGACCCCTGGTGTCCTTTATTTGAACAGCAGCCACTGCATGAGTTAAAACTCTACCCTGAGCAGAAGAATTGAGCACATAAAAACACCACCAGAGCTGAAACACCTTAGAAATGTGGCAGACACAGACAACCAGAGAAGTTTAAACCTAGTGCTTTACTTTATATCTGCAAGCAATGAAAACCAAAATGGACACACAGCCGCCCACCCCAAAAAAAAAAAAAAAAAAAAAAAAAGAAGGGAAGAAGAAAGAAGTCAAGAGGAAGCTTTATCTGATGATAGCTTGTTCTGAAGCACTTGAGGTTTTTAATAGTTTCAGTCAACTCAGCCAGGCAAGGCTAACACTGAAGCTGTAATGAAGGCATTTGAGAGCTGCACTCCACGTAAAAATAGAATATATGAGTAACACAATTTTAAACAGAGGATACTAGAAGAAGTTGAAAAAATAGAGAAGTGACTTAAGCCAAGCCCTGGTTTTAGGAGGTAGAGTCCTTGATAAAAGGCAAAACACTAAATGGGATCTGGAACAAAACACTCAGAGGCTATTGAAAGATCCAAAATTAACTATGTAAAAAACAATTCAAATCTGAATAGCAAAGGAGGCCAATGAGTTCAAGCCTAAGCCCACAGACTGTTATTCAGACATGATGGATATCATAGGAAATTCAAAAGACAAGAAATAAAGTAATCAAGAGTGGAAAGGCAGGAGGAGTTCTGGGAGCCTCTAAAATACAGCTCATGAAGCAATATATGTAAACATGTACACATCCACATGTAAACAGTAAAAGTAAAGATAACATACTACCTTTGAAGAAAGTACTAGCATGTGGGTGCGCAGATAGCACAGAGGGAAAGGTTTGCTGCCAGGAGCAGCAAGAGCAGGCTGCTCAGCGAGGGCGAGGAAGCTGGCAGCCTGGAGCCGCAGCAGGCGGTGAGGGTGGCCCGACAGTACCCTCTCCTGCAGATCAGGTCCATTGGCAGTAATAAAGATCAACCACAGTCCAGATCACACACATGTCCATAGGGACCAGGCAGATCCCAGGTCCAGCCAGAACATCAGGTAAGGGTCACAACCAGTGAGGGACATGGCCAGGCATGGGTATCTCTGTGGCATAGCCCAGGCAAAGACCAGGGGGAAATGCCTATGTCACACCTCCACACTACAGCTGCACTGTATGAGATCTGGCCTTGAGCACAGGCAACCAAACCCCTAGGAGGGGGAGTGGAGGCTGCAGGGCCTGTTGGTACACTTAGGACAGTAATTTGTGATATATCAACCCTTTTTCTTTTATGAAAGTAGTTGGGGGAAAATACCTCTTTCAAGAACACGCTCAAGTATCATAGCCTAAGTTTAACATACATTCATCAATGAAATTTTCTTGCTTTGGAGACATAACAGTGCTAGTGGTGGAAACAGCTGCTACAGGATTTACTAGAGCATGCCAGAGCTGTCACATCCATGTCACACATCCTCAGTTCCACATATGCTCCATTGTCATATAACAAAGGACATGTGGCCTGCTGTGAGGACTCCATCCCCTCTGCTACTACACATATAGCCACACAGAAACTATGGCCCAACAGTCACTCTGTGAATGACGCAATCTACGTGACTTGAGTAATAAGGCAAAACTCATATAACGCAAAGTTTTATCCTATTATTTCTCCCTGGAGCATGTGCTAGCAAGCATGGGATATAGGTCCAGCTTTACAAAAAATTTGCTTTACCAGAGAAAAGAAACTGGAGTCACTCACTGTGCAGTTATTTTATCTGACAGAAAGCTCTAGAATAATATTTTCCCTTTACCTTGGTCTTTTTTTTCCCATGCCAAGACTTGCATGATGCCTGGTCAGCTTCTGACAAACTGATGGTGCTTGTCTGAAATGATGAGTACTCAAATATCACTCAAATATATTTGGGATCAACTCTTGGCTCATGAAAAAAAAAAAAAAAATAACTGGAGGACAATAAATACTTGATTATTTACTGTCAAAGTGAGAAGTCAGAGCTGATATAGGGATGGGTTGATTTAGACTGAAGGTCAATCCAATCCAGAGCCCTGTCTCTTACAGTACCAATAGTTCCCCAGAGATAAAAGAGCAAGGACAGAAAAAGCATGCTTGCCCAGTTAATGCACCTGCAGAGATATAAAAATCATACAGCCATACTTCAGTCAGATTAAGTCTAAGAAATCTGGTAGGCTACCTTCAGTAAACCAACCTGAAGATGAACCCTGGAAAATACAGGTTGTTTCAGAGTTTAATCATATTCAGAGACAGATTATTCGTGGAAAAACATCTGTTTGTCATATTACTGACAGCTGGAGTGTCTGACTGATGAGATGCCAATGATGCCTCTTAATATTTTGCTTCATGCTACTACAAATTTGTATTTATTTAGAGTAAGATTTTAAAATCAAGTGGTTTACCCCTTTTAAAGGTGCTTTGACTCTGGTCCCATGTCAGTGCAAAGTGTGATCTGCCCAGTGGTTGTTGCTGAAGCAGTTCCATTTAGCATAACATCTTTAAATAGTAATCAGAGTTGAGATAAAACCTCAGCTTCCCAAGTTACACTATAGAGTCCAAAGAACGAGGGCAGCTAAGCATTATTTGCAGGAAAATTTTGCTCTGAACTTTATACTTCAGGTCAGTCTTCTGCCTAGAAACCCCTAGGAATCTACTGCTTTGCTACATAATGTCTGCAGTTACCATATCCATTAGCCAAAAGCAGTCACAGAATTTTATAACGGTGCATTAGGACACTGAACACGCCAGGGAGAAAATGAAGTTAATGTAACGGCAAATGACTTTCAAAATATTCTATTCTGTGCCTTTAAATTTCAGACCCTGAAAAGAAAGCAAAAGAAAAAAGAAAAAGAAGCACATGAAAGGAGGAGATCAGCCTGTGACTGAAAGTCCAGCTGTGTAAACAAGTTTAGTGACTTCTTTTATCTCTAATTGGTCTTATACACTGATCTTTCTGGTGCCAAAATCACACACTTCACATTAATTCTTCAATAATACATCATTATTTCCGGATAGAATTGGACTGAAATGTCAAACTGATATGTGTCACTTGCAATCTACTAACATTTCAGGTCTTTTCCAGTGAACATCAACAACTGTCTTTAGTTATATTAGTTTAAAAGTTTGAAAAGGAAACAGATTTACACCTCTGAAAATGTGAATATAGGCACTAAAATTGTGCTAATGGTGCTATTCACTGCATGAGACATAGAAGACACTCAGCTGGCATACATTTTTTGACCAAATTACATTAACTTAAGAGATGCCATGCCAGTTAATATGGTCAAATAATTGGCCTATAAACTTCAGAAGATATCCATCTCACAAATGCAGAACAGGCTGTTGTCTTTCCTGATAGTTTAGGACCTTTGAGTAACAAGATATTCACATAATTATGTAGGCCAGTCTGGAGTAGACACTGGGGTAGACGCTGAAAAACTCCAGTGAGACAAAGAAGCCACGTGTACAGGGGAATGAAAATCAATACTGATAAATGCAAGGCGATGCACGTTGGCCATAAAAGTAAATTAATGAGGCAACAAGAAAATGAACTCTTTATCCATCTGACATGGGTCAAAGTCACCCATATGTGAGAAATGGGCATCAAAGCAAAACCACAGTCTGTGCGCAGTTGTGGTCAGAAAAACAAATATTTAAGGTTACATGGTGTATGTGGCACAATGAAATAAAGAAGATTGTGTCAATACAATGATGTAGCATTACCTGCACAGTTAAAGGGGATTTGATAACATTACACATAGCAATGAGAAATGTGTATAAGAAACAATAGACTTCTGTTACTTAGTCCTTCTATTTCTTCTACAGGATTATTACACAAAATCATAAACGAGTAAGTTCAGAAAGAATCACTAAAGTACTTTTTCTTGCTACAGATCTCTAAGCTGTAATTATACTGCCATAGATGTATATGTGTATGTGTGTGTATGTATAAAACTTAGCTATAACTTAGGTTAATAACAAGACTGATAGCTGTTAAGACAGTCGTAACTCATCAAATCTGGCATTAACTGATAATAAACTTTATCTCAAAACCAACCAACCAAACATAACTCATGGCTTAAGATAGCCTTTAATGTTTACAGATCTGTCATATCATAAACAGACATTTTGCATTTAGTAAGTCCTTCAAAGCAGCCAGTAACAGTGAGAAATAGAATACTAGACTAGATTGACATCAGTTTGATTCAGTTTGGAAATGTCTGTTTTGCTAACAATAATTGTTTTCTACCAACAGATGACTAGACAAGACTGAGTGACCTGCTGTAGTCATTCCTGTTTTGATCAGGAGGGTTGGACTAGAGACCTCCAGAGATGTGTTCTAAGATTAATGATTCTTTGATTCTGTGATTCAATGAAAGAATACAAATAATTTTGTAGGACTGATATTGAAAGGAATATTTCTATGCAAAAAGGTATATATGGTTGCATGTGTTAGAAAAAAATAACACCAGAAAAAGAAGCTACAGGTTGGGGTTTTTTTAATTAATCTACTCATAATAGCATGTAAGTCAGTTCCTCTAGTGCTGCATTATTCTGTGACAGCCAGTTTGTTTTGACCTCAAATTAGATTTAAATAAATTGTAACGGACATTCCCAAACTAGCAGTCTCAGAGAAGACTGCAGTAGGAAAATACTTCCCTGCTTTAGCACTAACTTATATTCTCTCCATTTCCTATCCTTCACATGTAGCTCTTTGTTTTACTTCTGAGCTCATATCCATTAGTAGACATCAGCAACACCACCCATTCCTTGTGAGAGGAGCGTTAAGGAGAGTGTAACAAGACAAAAAATTCAGATCTAATCAGTTAAGTCAGGCTGGCTTCACTCTCTATTCCAAAGAAAATTTCTATGAAAAACAAAATGCAAGACAATCATAATTCTCATAAAACTGTACAAAATGGTGTCCCTGTTTAACGAGTAAGTTATTTTGGAAGTGTCTAGTTATTGAGTATGTAAGCACTGTTGTCAATATCAAACATCCCCATTGTTCAGGTTTAGGTCAGGGCCGCTTCTCTTCCCTTTAGCATGTAAAATACGTTTGACACTTCACTCAAATCAGCTGTTTGATTCCAGTTGCAAAAAAATCAGAAAGAAACACACAACAATAAATAAAATAAATGAATCATTTTGCAATAGTTTTGTGAAACACCAGGAGAATGATTTATTTAAAATCTTCTATCTGGGTTACTCTGAAAGAATGTCCATAGCTTGGTAACTTTAGAGCTTAAGTACACATCATTATCATTAATAAGGCTTTTCCTTTAATTTGTTGGGATGAAACAATGTGTGTTGCTAGCCTGAACATTTTCACTAAGACAATTCAAAATTAGTCCACCTGTGGCTACACTAGGACATTAAACCTGCCAGGACCACTTTTATGCAGAAGGTGGCCTGCTAAAGCCAATGTCCATCCTATCAAATCCTTTCAGCTGCAAAACAAGATGGTCACACACAGATAACATTGAGAAAACCAGACTCTGATTATTCCTGAAACACTCCAAGGCATTGCTCAGAAGAGCACAAGTTAGCAAGCCAAGATTTTTTCCAGGGACTGATCTGAAAACTGAAAAGGAGAGATGACTGAGGTCCGATGTCAAGGAAGCCTTCTCTGGCATAGTTTAATTTACCAGTTTAGATATAGTTTCAGTATTTCTACTGATTGTTTTCACAGCCGAGTTGATTCTGCTAAGAACATGCTTTGGCAGGGCAAGTTAAACACCATCTTCCCTGGTAGAAGAGGTATTTAGGCCTGCTCTCACTGTTTGTCTTTGATTTCTGTGTTGAAGTAGATTTGTTCAGTGACTTGCAACCACTGAAAATAGATGCCCAGTCTTCATAAAAAGCTGGAGAAATTAGGCTGCAAAAAAATATTAGTAGTTAAGAAGAAGGGAACATAGACGTGAACTTCACTCATTCATTGAGTTACAAGTGTTAACAAGAATGTAATTGAAGAACTTCTGTCTCCAAGGTCAGAGGCCTGCTCGGTGAACCGGAGGAAAAGACCCATTTTCAGACTTCCCTTGGGGACCGACCTCTAGAGGGCAACACAATCATATGAAATGGCAATCAGTAAGGACAAGGGCAGTATCAAAACTGCACACTAATCAATATCGTTCATCCTCCCTTTATATCCTAAACCTCTACTTATATAGAACTTAATTTGAAGGACCAACTTTACATAATTGCACATGTAATGACCAGATACCACCTGTATGGTTACTGTGACCATATTGTACCTTCCATTGACACTCACTCATAGCCATAAAATACGTGACCTTCCACTCTAAAAATACAATGTTTAAGCTTGAAATAAATAGAAATCTCTATAAGCTCTCAAGTCTTTTATTCTCTGAGAATAAAACTGCTCTTATGAAGAAGACTAGAATGCCACATTCAGACTTCCAGGCTCTGAGTCGACAGTGGTTCCAGACTGCTAATTCTCAAGCCCTTTTTTCAAAGCATTCCTAAAACCCCTCTCTCTGTGTGACTCAGTATGATAATTTGTAAACACATACATATGTGTAAATTAAAATAAAATCTTCCCATAGTTGTTCTCTAAGTATCCCAATGCCTTTTACCTACTATATCTCCACCTTTCTTAGATGCTAGTCTCTTTGTGGAAAGGTCATCTGCATTTTATCTTTGAAAGGTAAAGCATATAGAACATATTCTCTGTGCTTCACTTGTAAATAATGCAAGTCTTATTAGTAAAACAAGGATTAGTCCTCAAAGTTCTTTGACAAAGAGATTATTAATACTATAGGTACTGTGTTAGCAATAATATAACAGCGGAAATGGCATAATGATTATTTCTCTTAAAGCACTCTGAAAAGCATTCAATCATTAGCTCCTGCAGCCGTTCACTGTGGACTGCAGACTAATACTTCCATTTTCAAATGTCAATTTTTGCTGTTAAATTAAATGAAAATGCGGATCAGTGTGATACATCATCATCTAAAGTAACTCCCGAGGAAATCACTAGAGTAATGCCATTAGCGTTGCCTGCCATTTTCTAAAATGTTTCAGTGTGAAAAAGCAGGCTGTGTGGTTTCAGATGGCTGCCTGCTGTAATCCTTCTCCAGCCAAGGCTGCGAACACCCCGTCTGCTCCTCACCCAGGGCAGCTTTACAACATGGTGCTTGGAACCGACGAGAGGACGAAACATGGCCTGGGCCTGTGCATGAGGCAAAGAATAGGTCGGGCTGTAATCCTCACCGTAAGGGGTTTTGAAAGTTCAGTTTTCCTGCCTTCCTGAGAAAGATTTAGGTAACTGATGTTTGTACAGCTGTATTGGGTGTCCACGGTGTTGGTGACAGGGGACACCAGGGGTGGTGGCCTCTGTGGGAAGCAGCCAGGGGCTGCCCAGTACCGTACACAGCCAGTTCCAACAGACCAACTGCAGGACACAGCCCATCAGCCAAGGTGGTGGCACCTCTGGGAAAACAGATTTCAGAAAGGGCAAAATGCTTCATGGCAGTATGGAAGAGTAAGGAAAAAGAGTGAGAAACAACCCTGCAGACACCCAGGTCAGTGAAGAAGGAGGCAGGAGGTGCTCCAGGCACCAAAGCAGAGATTCCCCTGCAGCCCATGGAGAAGACCATGGTGAGGCAGGTTGTCCCCTTGCAGTCCATGGATGACCACACTGGAGCAGATATTGACACTGCAGACCGTGGAGAATCCCACGCTGTAGCAGGGGAAAAGCGTGAGAAGGAAAGAGAAGCAGCGAAGGACTGTATGGACTGAATGAAAAAAAAACACCAACATGTCCCACTCCTCTGCACTGTTCAGGGTGGGAGAGAGGTGGTAGAAGAGTTGTGAACAAAGGAGTGAAGCTGAGCCTGGGAAGGTATGGGGTAGGGAGTGGGGGGAAGGTGTTGTTTTAATTTGTGTCCTGTGTGTTCCCCCACAATATATTTTAATTGACAATACATTAAATTAATTTTCACCAAGTTGAGTCTGTTTGACCCTTGATGGCAAATGGTAAGTAATGTCTCTCTCTTTATCTCAATCCATGAACTTTTTGACCTTAATTTCTCCCCTCATATTATTGAGATAGAAAAGTGAGAGAATGGCTGCGTGGGTGTCTGGCAGCCAGCCAAGGTCAATTCACCACAAAAACATCGAGAATAACCATGATTTTTCTAAGGAAGATAAATATAATTTTACTATATAATATTTTTGCTGTTCAGGAAGTCATGAACTAGAGGGTGCAGAGAGAAAACTCACAGGTTGCTCTTCTGGCCATTCCTCTGAAGTCTCTAGTCAAGTTTGGCTAGGTCTATCTCACAAAAAGGTGTTGTTTGAGACCAAAACTTATGCAGACTTTGAGGACATGGAGCATATGAATAAAGATTTCTAACCTCTCCCTCTCCTTCATATTTCATTGAGCCCATAATACAGTCAGTTGGAGCTGCTAGACACTCCCTCCTCTTCAGTTTATCCTGGAATTATCTTGAAGAGAGGCAACTGGATACAGAACACTTTTGCAACTAATGAAATACTAAATCTTTGATATATCACCCATTACATCAGTAGGGAAGAAACAAGCCTTTCACAATCCTTTCTGCTGAATTGAGAAATTAAAATAATTGGTATCTAGCATGGACTTTGCAGTGAGTTCTGAAATCCCCATATAATAGGATTGCAACCTAAGCAGAACATCTCACACACATTTTGCAGCTGAAGATCAATTACAGGTTTGCTTTAAAACCACTTCAAAGACTTCAAATCTACATCAGTAACATCTGGTTGGAAATTAACCTGAGAAAACCATGAGACATTCTTCTCCTAGTTGCATATATGACCAAATAGACACCATCTCTCAAGAATAAATGTAGAAATTCTCCCACTGAACTTCACAATCTCAACACAACTGCACTCACATTGAAGTTTTTGGTCCACAACACTTCCAAGATAATCTGCAACCTCAGGTTGGAGAAATACATTCAACTTGTACTAAATGCCAAGCACTAGCAGTAACTGAAGGTCTCCTTTACTCTTAACAAGGAGGTGAGCAGCTTCCAGAACATGTGCAGCAATTTGCATATCAAGGTTTACAGAATCCTCTCCAGCGACTTAAGTAGGTGGGAAGTAAAACAGGTATGACAGTCAACCCAGTAGAGGGCAACAGACCCCAGTGTACCTTAACACCACAGTAGCCCTCAGTAAAACAGCTGCCTCCGACCTGAACCTTTTGGTTTGCAGAGAGAGGATAAGTAGATAGGGATGGAAGAAGAGAAAAAGTCAGATTTCTGATGATGTCATTGATAAATCTCCCTGACCCTAAGGAGAAAGCTGTTCCAATTTGCTCAGTCTGATAACCTTTGTTCTTCTCCATAGTAGCAAAACTGGTTTCAAATTAAATCATCATGCAGTGAAGATATTATTTAATTTGGTCAAAATACTGGTATTGAGCTGCATTACCTATAAGTTGATCAGTGACAGGAATTAAAGGAAACATCTTTTGATTAAGAGAAAGCTTCACCAGAGCAAAAGTATGAGGCTGTGTTGGTATGCCTTGGTTTATAAAACAGTATTTCTTGCATTTTTTAAATGTCGTTGTAGTAGAGGCAGGAATGTGTATTTTGTTTCTAAAAGACAAGCCCCAAACAGTGTAAAGGTAAATTTAAAGGAGTAAAAACTGGCATTTGGGGAATATAAATACAAGATCCTTTCAACCTGCTTTTCACTTAACAGCACAAAAACAGAAGAGGAAAAAAAAATTGAGGAACAATAATTATTTGAAAGCCATGGCAGAACATGCGGAGAGGTCAGCAGACAGTCCTAGGACTTGTTTGAAAGACAGGATCTTTCTGAATAACTTTGAAAAAATGCTGATGTTTGTTGCATCTACTCTAATGCTGAAGACTGGACTGTAACTGTCAGGGAAGAGACAGTTGTGCTAAAACATGGCAGATCCCTCCCTGATCCACCTCAGAACTACTGAGCTGACACTTGGTGCTTTGAAACAGTTATACAACCAGAAAAACCAAGAGAAAAGACTATGAAAGAAAGTCAGTTGTCAGCAGAACAAGGAAACCAAAGGCTAAATAACAGAAATAGAAGTGAAAGCTTTTAAGCAGGGGGAAAAAATCACAGGAGAAGGTGTCAGGGATAATGCCATTAGAAGTGACAAATGGAAAGCATTGATTAAGAAGGTAGTGAAAGCAGGCGAGGGAAAAAAATGTCTTTGAGCTTTTATTCAGTGGTTTCAAATCTTTCAAAGATTCCTACAACCATTTCTTTCAAATGCAGAAACTACATTAGGCATAATAAAAGCACTGATCAAACCCTTGTCAGCCTATATAATGAGTTAGATCTTTCAGGAGAATTGCCTGTCTATTGTGATACCAGCTTAATATCTGAATATCAATGATTTACTGTTATTGTTTTGGCTAGATTACAAGACTTGGAAAATGTGATTAGAAGTTGCTGTGAAGGCAGAAAGTATTTTATAGACATGTGCGGATCAAAGGGCCTGCCTAGACTAGTATTCTGTATCCAGACGCAGTCAACAGCATCTTACATTTCAGAAGATGATGAACTATCCATGATCCATTTTCTGGGAAGTCCACCACATTCCAGTCACTCCAATATTATTATTTCTCCCTCTAAGTCCCTTAAATTCTACAGCAGAAGGAGCTGTACTAAAAGCAATTGAAGTTTTGCCTTTGACTTCAGGAGGGTCAAGATTTTTCCTTGTTTCTTTGACAATGCTCACAAAAGGATTTATTGCAATTTAAAAAGCTGAGTCCTGGACCCCATTTCTTCCACTCACGTGTACCTCCTGAAGTAATCCTTTTGTCCAGAAGCCACCTTTGCTTTCGGAGTTCTCAATGCATCCCTTTTCTGTGTGCCTGGCTTTTAGAGTTGAAGTACTTCAGAAAATTGATTGTCTTTATGTGGGTTTTTTTGTCAGAACTGAACATGCTGTAGGTACTAAACAAATATTAGGCAAAGAATAATTGCAAAATAAGCCAATTTTATAATGAAATATGCTGATATGCTAGGTGGAATTACTTGCCACAAAAATTCTAAGGAATTTTGAAATTGCTGATAAATAGACAAAACAGATTTCTGAGAAACAAACCAATGACAGCTAATTTGAAAAGAGAGGAGAAATTACCCATAATTACAGTGATGCAGTCAATAAACTATTAACCATTTATAGCTGGTGTTCTAGGGAAATACAATTAACTATATGAATGCCAGCTATTTCTTTTATTTATTTATTTATTTTTTAATGCACACAGGAGTTTCACATGTACTCACAACATACTTAATGTCCCCAGAAAAACATAAGATTGAGATTTGCAACTCAAACCAAAGCGTTACACAACTTCTAGCCTTCCAGCTAAGCCAGGGTGATGTCATTTATCTTTTTTCAAAATAACTAAGAAAACAATCAAATGTCTTAAATGAGAGGGTGACTGCAGACAGTCTTCACTAGTTTTATCTGCTAATGAAGTGAATAGTAGCAATATTTGACATTTCTATTGCATCTTTCATCCCAAATCACCTTAGTCAATTTCAGATCCATTTGGACACATCTTTTAGCTCTTACATATGACTGAAATCAAATCACGGAAATGACAGAACAACACACAGCAAAAAAATCCATTGTATTTCTAAGCTCAAAAAGGGAAGGTTTTTTTTCTGATCAGTTGAGACTATATGGGAAGATGTTCAAGAAATTAAAAAGACACTTTAGCTACAATTATGCTTGTAGTAGTTGTAGTAGAACATTGTTTCTGAAGTGGGTGAAGTACTTGGGACCTTAGGATCCTTTCCTATCTAGGTGTTGATGAGGTAAGTCCTACAAAAACAGATCCATGTTATGAAGCCTGTTTGACCCAATCTTTGGTACAGGTGAAGTTTTTCCCCAGTTAGGCTTCTTTTTAGAAAGATAATAAGCCAGGAAAAAAAATAATCTAAATGAACATTGTTTGAGTGATGATAATCAATTGATGTATCAACTTGCTTCATTTGATGGGCTTTCAGCTCTGAGTCTTTAAAAATATGTTCATATACTTAATACGACTAATTCCACTGAAAATGTGATAAAATTCAGTTCAATTCATTGCATGGACAGTCCCATAGATAATATTAAATTTATGATAATTTTATGAAATTTGAGTAAAAGGTAACAATTATCACCAATAAAATGTCTGGATAACCCAGATCTACCTTCAGTAGATTGGAATATTAGGGACAGGGTTAGGAAATCTCTATTCCTGAGTCTCAGGTTTGCATTTACATTGGTTAAAACAAAAACCAAATGCTTTCCAATGAAACTAAATAGAAAGGGTGTTTCTCAGACTAGCTGTGTACTTGTGGTGGGTTGACCTTGGTTGGATGCCAGGAGTTCACCAAGCCGCTCTATCACTTCCCTCCTCAGCAGAACAGGGAAGGGAGAAAATAAGGTGGAATAAAAAATCCTTGTGGGTCAAGATAAAGGCAGTTTAATGAAGCAATTGCAAAAGTCACTTACATGGAAGTAAAAGGAAACAAAAGATGTTATTCTCTACTTCCCATCAGCAGGTGATGTTTGGCCACTTTCCGGGAAGCAGGGCTTCAGTACGCATAGCAGTTGCTATGAAATGTTTGCTAGAAAACAAATGTTGTAAATAAAAAATGCTCCCCCCCACCTCTTCCTCCTCCTTTCTCTTACCTTTTGTCTGAGAAGACGTCATATGGTATGGAATATCCATCCCATTGGTCACTTTGGGTCAGCTGTTCTGGCTATGTCCCCTCCCAAGATCTTGACCATCCCCAGCCTACCTAGGGGGGCAGGTTGGAGAGGTAGCCTCGATGCTGTGTGACACTGCTCAGCAGTAGTCAAAACACTGGTGTGTTATCACCCCCTTTCTAGCTACCAATACAAGCACAGCGCTGTGGGGGCTGCATTGGCGCTCAGCCAGACTCAATACAGCGCTGTTTAGGGAAGTTTGATTCCTTGACTTGTGTATCTTTGGGAAACCTAACTTCTCTTCATCTAGAAAAGTAATTCTTTTAATCAGCTAGATGTATTCCTATTCTAGCATTATTCCAGTTTTAGTCTTATTAATTAATAGATAATGTTATATTTGTAGGACATACCTCTTTTTTTCCTGGAAACATCAGATTAAAGTAATGGCCTGAACCAGCATACAAGGACTTGAGAATGTGTACAGTAACAATTCTGGCAAAGCCTGTGTTTACAGAAACATTTTTTTTTACACCATTCTCTTGGCAAAAATCAGACGCATCAAAAAAGGTGGGACTGTTTCATGACCCAGCAAATGAAGATCTGTATTTACTCAAATTTGCGGAGCCTCTTGCTTCACTCTTTTGTATATGAGACAGACATACAAGATGCATTAGGGCATATATCATATGTATGTTTCTCTTCAATATTCATCTGACTCAGATAATCGTATTTGCCATCTGGAAAATACTCTGTATGACATAGATCGAAGTTAGCAAGATGAAACCAGAGCTCACTGCTCAGACTGATCTGCCCAATATGGCAGTACTGAAATGCAGGCAATAAAGAAGGCCAAGTTGAATAACTTAAAGCACTGACCAAAAAAATCAGGCAGTTGCATAGAATTTTAATCATGTTAGTGTTTTACATAATTTCAGGTTAAACTAAAATGTGCTTTAAAGTTTTGGAGAACTGTAAAACTTAGTGATAAATGATATATTATTAATGCTTGCATAGGTAATTTTGAGTGCTTTTATTAGTATCTAATTCTGTTAGCTAGCAAAACAATGATGGAAAAAAATTAAACTGTTGCAAGGTTACCTAGGTTCGAAGATCACTCTATTCTAGTCTTATGTAATCTTCAGATATTAGAGACACCAACTTGGAGAATATTGTTAATATCCTGCAGGGAGCGGGGAGAAATAATGAAAAGGAAAATTTCTTTTTCAGTGGAAGAGTATGGAAACAAGAAGCAGGACAAAGAAGTTGCGAACACTTGTTCATATTTAGAGAATAATAATATTCCTGTAGCAGATCTTAAAGTGAATATACCAGAATGAATTCATGTACCTGACAAATGCATATACACATAGGCACTTACATAGCCCTTACCTCTGATTTCAGTATTTAGCTCAAAAAGCTTGTCTGGATTAAATCTAGAGTAATGGAACATCATATGAAAAACAAAATCTTTCTGCTGATCTAAGTAATTTCATGTATCTTTATACCTTCATGCCACATATCCATTTCGCTTACATTCCTGTACTGACAGCTATAACATTACAAGAAAATAAGATGCTTTTATAACTATATACTCATATAATAATAAGTTTAAGCAGCATTCTCACAACGGCTGTTCAGATCCTGGCTTTCTGAAGGTAGGAGTGCATTAGTAGAGCCGGGAAATTACTAGTTCCATCTCTAAACTAGCAAGAGGGACGGTATGCATCAAAAGGAGAAACCAGTCAGAAAATTGCAAATTCCAGAGAGAACTACAAGGTAAAAAAAAAAAAAAAAGAGAGAGAAAGGCAGAAGTGTTAATTTCTGTCTGCATTTTGGCAAAGGCTTATGGTCTAACTTCTCTTTGGCCATTATTGGCAGACGTGTTTCCCTTGTGCTATGTTCTGGCCAGGCTTTATGAATTAAAAAAGGTTGGGAATAATCAGTACTTAAAACAAGAAATCTCTAAGGAAACCCATAACCTACAGGAAAGTATCTTGATTCACTAAATGACATCAGTTCTTTGGGTTAATAAAATAAAAGTGGACTGTGACTTTAGCAGGTATCCAGTCAGTGGAAGTAGGAAGGTTTGGGAAAGATTAAAAAAATCAAGGTGTTAAATATTCCATTTCTGTTATATCAGTAGCGCAATGGGAAAGAGGGATATTCTTAAGCTCACTATATATCTGGGCCTAGTGTTTGTTACTGCATTTCACATTCCCATATGCTCTTCTATGCATCTAGGCAATAGTCCCTACATCCTCAGGTTCTACAGGTAGGTTCATTTAACTGGCTCATTTAACTCAATATTGCTGAGACAATAGTACTGGAAGTATGAGACCATGTTAGCTTCCTTCACATTTTGTGAGCATAGGAGAAAGAATTATAGGTTTGCGAGATGTTGGCTAAAGTATTGATATTTTTCAAGCCTAAATTTCACATGCTTTTCTAATTGATTTAGCTGTTTTTCAGTCCTGTTAAAACCAATATTAGATGTCTCACCCAGAATGTTTTATGGAAAGCTACATTTCAAGGGGTTCTGAAGACCTCCCAATGAATAAACTCTGTAATCCTATCAGAAAATTTCACTTTATAAATAAACCACAAAATTATTGCAATCCAAATTGAGAAGCAGAAATCAGTATGCTGGCCTTATGATTTCTCTCACTATAAGAAGACAGACAAATAAATCCTTCTTGCACACTCCTTAAGATTCATTAGCATGAACTCACGGACATAATAACACAAGATTGCATGTTGTGTGTTTGGTATATCTCTGCTTTGTCTTCTTTATCCAGTCTCCAGATCCTCATTATATTAATTATGGAAGTTATTTAAAATATTCTAGGCCAAAATTTTCCATGTGTTTCAGTCACGCAACTTCAGACATCTTAGATGTCCAATTTTCAAGAAAAACTAATAGTTCACCTGTTGAAAAAGCAGGTTCTGTCATTTATTTTGAAGCAGAGTTTCAAAATATATTCATTTTTAAAGACTATGTGCTTAAGTATATATGGAGTAGTGCTACAGATCTGTAATATTTGGCTGTAGCTCCTTTTCTCCTTTCTGCTTCTCTGCTTTCAGTGGGACCTCAGGGAGTCTTATAATTTTAACATTTACTACAGATTGGTGGGGGTTTTACTATTCAGGATCTGTAGTTCTTAGTTTTTCCTACTTCCTCTCTGTTCCCCAGTTTCTTTCTGCCCTCTCTACTCAGTGAAAATAGTTCACAAACCAGAGACTGGTGTCGGTGGAGTTGTGCAAGGCACAGAGACATGATATGGAAGAGTCTATGAGATGAGAGTGGATGCATTATCCACGGGCAATACAAGGTACCCAGCAGGAGGACAAAGGAAATTTAGCACCCTCAGATCCATCCGAGTGAGTGCTGCACTGCTGTGCCCCACACCCCCCCAGGCCCACCCACCCCTCCTCAGTACACTCCCTGCTCTCTCTCAGAGGTCCACGTCATCAGGGAGAGCTGACAGTGGCCTCCTGCCCAAGCCTTCCCGTTTCCTGTAAAGCTCTACAGAGTTGTGCTAAGTCATAAACTGGGCAGATAAGATGTCAAAATATGTCCAACCCAGCTATTCCAGCTGTAACAACGGTTACCTCTACAGGGGGAGGGGGTAAAATATGTGGGTGGGGGCAGTAACTGCTTTGCTTGTCCTAGATGTATCCCCTACCCATATATAGTCATATTATAGGTAATAAATAGTTTAGGGAGTTTAGAGTTGGAGTCCTCAGAGGCAAATTACTTTGGGAAGGTGGATAAAACTACACGGTTTGCTATTATCAAACAGTGTTCTTATTTAAAAGGCCAAAATGCAGAACGATGCTGAGTCTTGACTCTGTTGCACAAAATAAAAGCACCTGCCCTCCTCTCTGCAGCTCTTCTATCTGCGCAATCTCCTGGTGTCACCTGGTGTATGAGCAGCCGAGGAGTTCCAGTCTCAGGTGTCTAATGAGGAATCACAAACTTTGTTTTAGTAAGTTAGCATTAATTATTATAGAAGTAGCAAGGAGAACAGGAATACCCTGAACTGAAGACAGCCTGCAACTTCGATCCAAATCAAAGCTTTCAGTGGCTCCATAGGCAAAGCCCGGGAGGACGTTTGGGGATGTTTCATTGTAGAAGATTGGCATTTTTAGGCAATGTACAGGCAAATAATGCAGCAATTGATGAGCTGTAAGGGGCAGAGTGGAATCAAAGGAGACTGGCAGAGAGAAAGAAGGAGCAAAGGATAAAAACTACAAACTGAAAAATGTTTACCTAATAACCACAGGAAAGAAGGGAGGCACCCTTGAAACTTTCCCCCTCCAGTTCCCTGTATCTCCTTGTGGTCTCGACTATAGTGGCTTATTTTGGTGAGGAGTTTGCAGTGTTCAGCTTTATGGAGTACAAGGGCAGTGCAGCAATAAATACCGAATGTGGTTTAGGATGAAGAGTAAAAAGTAGGTAAACTTTCAGTTGCCCATATCAGAAATGAATAAAACCAGTTTGACCCAGTTTTCTACTGGCATGGGCAAGTAGGCACTTGCACTAAGCAGTAGTTGGGCATAAGAAAATGGGAGGACTTGACCACTCTTTCTGCATAAAGAAAAGCAGACTGGATGTAGCTGTGCCACTGAAGGACAGTTAAGCCATGGCCACCAAGAGACTAAGCAGCATCAGTCTGGTGGCTACCAGCACAGGGAAACGAGGGTCTTCAGGGTGTTGCAGATGAGGTTTTGCCCCTCATCCCCAATCTGCATATAGACCTTAAGCAACAAAATTCAGTGGTGACGCACAGCTGAGAATCTCCTCTAAACCAGGACTAATACAGCCCCCCAGACTATAAGTTTCTGAACACTTTAGACTGACATCAGCTGCCAAGAAAAACCCCATACCGCCTTTTTCCATATCACCGACTGCTCATTTTGCCACCACATACTTACCGCTGACACAGGTGTTTTTGTCACTGTGCTGGGAACTGGATGGGGGGATCAATGGGGGTTAAAAGTCAACTCATTGGGGTCAAGTGGGAGACAATTAGTTTCCTGATCTGGTACATCTCATGGAAACACAAATACTTGTGCCAGTAGAAGGAAGAGAGCAGCACAGGGCAGATAGGAGTGGGACTGCTTCTTTTGGCAACATCTCCAGCTTTAAGTGTTCCTGAAATTATGGCCTCAGGCAGTTGATAGAGAATGAGAAAAGGCCCTGTCTTTTCCATGGCATGTTCCCAGCAATCAGACAATAACTTGTATAATAGCGGTGAGATCCAACACCTCCCAAAGTCTCTGGAACTTTGCTATCCTTGTGCATTAAATACTCTTATGCACTCATTATGATTAACCTTTACTAAGTACATGTTTGAATGCTGTTATATTTTGTTCAGGTTTTTTTTTTTTAATATAATCACACATTTCACTCTTGCTCCATTAATACTTTTTCCAGTCCTCATGTTCCAATCCAAAATTCCTATCTTTTTTGTATTGGTGTTGCTCTGCTGCCAAACGTCTGCCCTTTTATATGTACCAGTAATTCAAGCAGTTGTCCTGTGTTATTCCATGTCTCCTCACCAGCAGCACAGTCTCTCTTCAGGAAATGGAGAAAGCTGGCTTAGGTGCAGACTTGGTGGCCTGTGTAGGTAAGTTAATCTCTATTAATTTTTGTTCTGCTTAATCTGAAACAAGTTATGTAGAACAGTTAATTGTGTATTTGCTATGAAAAGCTTTTTGATATATTAGCTTGCCTAGCACACAGAGAAGAGGGTGTTGTACAATGTCATGACGAAAAACATCCCAACAGTCTACGGCTTTAGATTTTTAGGTGATGTCAGAGAATGATCAAGTGTATCTTCAAAGAAAATAATTATGGATTTGTTAAAATGCTGCACCTAGATTTTCTTTTTACTAATTAAGGTAGTTCAGGATTTGTTTGTAGAGTGGCTTCCATGAAAGAGCTAGAAAGAGTACTCATTTAAATGTGGATCATAGAGACAGACTGGGATTTTCAACTGTCAAACAAAAATCTTCCTAGAACGCAAGTTGAAATAAAACTTATTAAGTTCTAAGTAAAGCTCACTAAAAATGTGTTGAAACAAGCCCTTTTTGAGAAAAGAGGTTTCCACAACAGCACTGAAACATTTTGGATTAAAAGAAATATCTTTGCCCTTTTCTGGGCAAGAAAAGCTGAGTTGTCTCACAAGTGTTGGTAATTATAACAGCTTGGAATGGATGGTCATGTTCTGTTCTATGAAACTGGAAGCGTGGGAATGTTCATTGTTGTTGTCTCTTTATTTGTATTACTAGAAGTTGAAGATTTGCCCACACGATTTAGAATGAAAGAAAACAGAAAATAGGAATACGAGCTATTTGATCAAGTGCAGACATCTCTTATGTACATATTGTATATCTTGGCCTACAGCTGAGCTAAATAATAAGATGACCACCCGCACCCCTTCCTAAAGTTATTGTCTATATGTAAGATGAATCTGAAAGTGCTTCTGTCTTTCAAGCTTACTAATCAAATACAGCAGATTGCAGATACTGAAAGATCAGGTAAAGCTGCTCCTTCCACCCTCATCAGACGGGGAGAAAGAGTGAACAGCAGCAGTGACAATGCTAGTAAATCAAAAGTGGCCAAGGCCATTCTCTGGTCTGAGGACACTGGCACATAGTTCTGCGTGCAAACCTGCTGCCCCCCTCAAACGTGCCCACACACTGAAGGAGTGTGGCAGGTGGCTCAGGATGTATCCCATGGCTCTTGGTGCTTCCTGCTGGAAAACTGTTCCCAGGGGAATGGGTACCACACAGACCCATTCATACCCCTTCCCCTGAGAACGGGAATGGTCTCCTCTCTGGTAACTCCTCCGCTGTGACAGGCACCTGGTCAGAAGCATGTGGCTGGCCCAAGTCAAAATGTGCCAGGGACTACTCTAGCCACTAAACCTTGCAGACAGCCATTATCCAATGCCTGTGAATATTCCCAGCTCGATTTATTGATAATATAGAAGTTAGCCAAAGAGTTGTGTTGACGAGTATGATAGCGATGTCAGTGCATCGGCAGTCTAGCATGTTATGCTTAATCATAGAGGTTAATGTATAATTACCAGGGATTTATTGCATTGAATTATTATGGAAATGTAAATAGATGAAAAAGTCTTTGTGCTCCAGTTAAAATCCATGTGTTTAATGGAATATTTTGTACTTGCATCCAGCTCTGGCCTCAAAGGCCTGTGTACTAGACAGCTCTTGATAGGCACCACCATTTCCATCTACAGATGTGCTTCAGTATTTGTTGGCTTTTGTCTCCCAATTGCTCCCTGCAGTATATGCTATACTCATAAAGGAGAAACATAAACTGACTGAATTTGTGACTGTTTATAACCAATCACAAAATTATCCAGGCTAAAAGGGATGTCTGGAGACCATCCAGTCTGGACCCCACCAGGGGATGGCTATGAACATCTAATAAGATCCTGCTCCCAACATTTGACTGACTCTGGAGGAAGACGGGGATCGTAATGTGTATTTACAGTTGGGTGTCTAAAGTACGCAATGTGAATGTCACCATTAGAGAACATGAACTTTGAAAAATCACCTCACCTTTCTGAAAGGCTTCCACATCTCATCCTTTCATATTCTGAAATCTATTTCCTGTTTTATCAGATTCAGATTTATCAGTCAGGGAGGAAAATACTCTACTTTCATTAAAAGGAAAAGAAAATATTCTCATTTTGCTTTGCAATACTTTTTCTTTACAGAATAAGTGGTAAGAAAATATCTAGTTCCCTTCCTTGAAATGATAATATAGAAAGCCTTCCTAGTCCATTTTTACACTCCTTTATTGTCTTATTTTCTTAAAAGAATGCCATAGTGAGTAGAGAGCTAGCTTTATGTTGGGGCTTTGCTTTTTGTACTACAAATCATAAAAGAAATGATTCCACTCAGAAATAGGGCCACAGCAGCTGTATTGCCTTTGCAAAACAAAGTGTTAACCTGGAGTCTTTCTGTGCCAGATTTCAGCCATCATTTTTACACAGTGTTGTAACAGAAGGTTTTGGTTTTTTTTAATGTTGGTGGTTGGGTTTTTTTTTTTTCCTGTTCTTTTAAATCACATTTCTTCTCTGGCCAACTGCACTGACATTGTATCAGCACTGATGCAGCTGTTTGGAGGTAGGTGACAGAACTGTCACCATCTCAATCTCACCATTAAGCTGTCAATTCCACAGTAGCATTTGGAATTGAATCAGACACTTTCACTGACATTGTAACCACAACGTGTGAAAGACACTTTTATTCCTTTGGATGTGCAGGAGACACTTTCATTTACAGAAATGACCCACCGATACTCTTGTTGTTCTGCAAACAAGGATTAGTCAGACTCTTCAGGGAAATCAAAGGAAGTTGGTGGCAGTACAAACTCTACCTCCATCAGGTTTCAGCTGTCCCAGCTGTCCAGCAAAATTGCTCGTCATCGTTAAACTTCCAGTGTGGACACATAAACTGAATATTTTCACCAACATTCTGCTGTTTTGTCGATTTTATATCCCCACCGTCAACACAATTTTATAAAGACAATGTTTTTTGTGATTTATAATAAATAAGGTTGTAAGATAACTAGACCATTTGTTCTATTATTAGTATAATATTGAAAGCACCTCGCTTCCCTTCGTACATAATGAAGCACGCTGCTTATTCATTCTGTGTCCATTTTCTTCTGCATCAGCACGTATTCCTATACTTTTTTTTTTTTAACTTTACTTTATACATTTATAAATCTTCTTTGATGAGGGTCAGGACCTGCTACCAGCAGATATATTGTCTTTTATATTCTCAGCCTGGCTGTACCTGGGACAACAGAGTTCTGACCTATGTCAAGATACGGCAGTAGTAAAAACTTAAATAAGAAATAATCAAGGACTCTGCTGTTAGAACAAGAAGTCCCTAGATTCTTGGCACAAATTTAAACCTTATAATTGCATATTAAGACCTGATAACAATGTCAGTGTGCACTTATATGAGCCGCTTACATGTGGAGCTGCTGTTGTAAGAGGAAGGCATTAACTCCATAAGTAGGCTATACAAATAGCAGAACCACAAAGGAAAATTTGAGGTCATCAGCTCCTACAATTACAAGCTCACTTCAGTATATGGAGACAAAAGTGCAATATTAAACATGGATTTTAACTCTGAATAAAGACAGACTGCATTAGTCAGGAGTAGTTTTATAACAAGAACATAAATTTGGATTAAATCTTGTTATCCTCAAAAGATGTTCTTAAAACAGGTGAAAAGACTAGATTTTTAAACTCTCTTTGTAAATATATAATCTTTCTGTGTGTGAATATATGTGTATATATATACCTGTGTATGTATATAGTCTTTATATATATATTCCTAGATATACACACAGAGTGTGTATATATACACATATATATAGTCTTACACAATGTATATTTACTAGCTTTTGCATACAGCACCTTTTTCAAAATGGATAAAGTTTAAGCATAAAGTTGATGTCTCCAAAACTGTTTCTCCCGGCTTGTGAAAACATTTCTTTTTGCTTCTTTTTTTCTTTACCACAGTTATTATTTTTATTAATCTCAGGAAATTAAAAAGAGACTGAAAATGCATAGGGTCTGCATCTGAATTCACTGGAAGAATGAATAGCAGGGTGAAGTTATTTCTGGCACGGTGCTTTTAAAATTAAGCTCTAGAACGTTTGTACTCTAACATTATAAACAGATTTTACCATTTTGTATTATTTTAAAACATTATTTTGTATGAGAGCGAACAGTATCTCATCCATGGAGATGAGACAAAACCTATGGAGAAAGGAAATTACAGCTTAATGGAAATGATGGCTGGGAGCCATACCACCCTGGGCTGTGAGCTCATCTGAACAGGAATGCCAAGCTGAACTGATTTGGTCAGGCTCCGATTCGGGATCTCTGAGGAAACCTCCGAGGTTGCCAGAGGAAGTGGTGGTGGCAACGTTGTAGGTGGTACTCTCTGTCCTTGAGTCACCATTGGGTCAATAACCTGTGTGATGGGAGTGAGCAGGACCTCCTGGAAAAGTTATGGGCATGATGTGGAACCCCAGTCCTGAGTATCAGGGATTATTTAAAGACTACCACGAGCTCTGTGTGAAACGCAGACCTGGTAACCCTGGGGCACCTATCACACTTTAGCATCAGCCTTTCTTACATAATTTCTCACAATTATTCCAAAATTTGGTCCCTTTTTGGGAAGCAGAATAAACCCAGTAATATAATGCCAGGCTGCTGGAGTACTGAAAAAGTTCAAAGCCCACTGAAACAGACTTTCACTCTAAATCCTGAATGAGTTTTGGATCACATCTAAAGTCCTTAATGGAGACAAATTGCAAATAGGGCAAATCAGTTTTTGAAGGAGCTCCTCTCTTTTCATGCATTTACCATTTGGGCAAGGCTGCCTTAGCCTTTCAGCTGTAATCACCAGCCGTTACTCACAGATGCTGTCAGGCCCTGTTGTACCCTCAGAGCAGCTTGACTCCAGCTTGTTTTCCTCCCCAACCCCGCTATGGTGTAGTGACACTACGGCATTACATTCTCCCCAGAAACAATGACATGAATCTGATTTATAACTGGTGGTAAAACTTTATTATTCAAGTTTAGATGTAACAGACATCTTTGCTGCCTGAAGATTGTTTGCATAAGAAATACACCAAGAACATGTTTGTGAGTAGAAATGAACATGCACTATGAAAACCAAAAAACAAAACAAAACAAAAAACCCAAAACAAAACAAAACAAAAAACACATCCATGTGTTGTAAGGACAAAACATTAAGAGCCAACATTCTATAGTCAAATCAGGGCTACAAGTGTAATGATGGTTTTTAGCAACATGAAGTCATTCTTTATGAAGTACTTTTTTTTTTTTTTTTTTCCTTTTCCTGCTGGTGAATATTCTATAAGCTAAATTTACAATGGCATTTTGAGATGTTTCCTTTTCTCCTGTTCTCCTCCAACATAGAGCTCAGAGGCCTAAATGATAGGAATGGAAAACTGTTGTTGCTGTTACAATGTTTATTCTAAGAATTTTACTTTACTAAGTGTAACAAAAAAATCAAATGAAACCGGTATTTATCTGGCTGGCAGCCATTAAATTATTGTCTTTTATCCTCTTAAAGAGAGGTAAATCGGGGTATATGTGACTACTATGTAGGTAGCATCTCACCAACTGCCAGCTTTCCAGAGCTGGCTGGATGAAATTAAATTGTGAGGAAGAGCGTAGGGAGGAATCCTATTCTAAGGTGAGGAAATTATGTAAATCATTCTACTTGGCCCATCTTAACTTTACAGAAAAGTTTAGAAGGGATTTCTCACTTATCTATCACATTTGGGATATGTTGACAAATTGCTTACTATTCTTTGCCAAGCATAACTGTGTCCACAGAAGCAGAAGGAAATGTATCTACCCTTCTGGCTGAACAAAAGTGAACTTCTAATCTCTCTGGCTTTTCCTGACCAGTATTAGGAATTAGCGTGTTAAGTCAGCCAAGAAAAATCAATACAGGAGCAAGAACGGGAATATATTTAGACATCCTGGGCAAAAAAAGCAGATGGTAGACAACATCCTTAGCACATACAGCAAGTAGCTGTGACTACAAAGCAACACTGTCCAGTCCAAAGATGGACTTGAAAGTCCATCCCTGAACTGAGTACTAATCCACGGCTGCCAAATCAGGTCTCCCTGTTGCACAACCACTACATTTCAGCACCGTATGCAATTATCATCACTCATTCTTGTCCTGCTGCCCCTCTAACTGCAAAACCAATCTCTCGCCCACAGCGTGCCTCAACTTTTTGAGATGCCTCTGTGTTCTCCCTCTGTAAAACTGTCGCAATGTGCAACAGTATTTTTTAGGCAAAACCAAGATACAAACACTCAGTTTCCCTCCCCATTTCGGGATGGTCCATGAAAAACTAAAGGGGGAGTTTCATCAGTACGGTGGCAATTAGGTGTAAAACTTCTTTTGGAAAGCAATCGGAGTTTAGAACCTGGATGCAAACTGTGCTCTGGAAAATCTTAGTCTCCTGCTGCATTATCCTGGGGCAGCAGCCACCAAGTGACCACTTAGAGACAGTCTGGTTTGCAAGAGGATGCTGTGTGACAGCTCCCTTTATACAGGGTGTTAATGGAAACATTGTTCCTGTTCTGCAATCTAATTAATGACAGGCACCACAAATCCTCTTGTTTCGAACCATCTGCTTATTTTGTGGTCCAATTTGCAATACTTTTTAAGATCTCAAACTACCATTCCTTAATAAGAGGAGTACAACACCTTGAAGACATTGACAAATTGAGAACAAAGAATGATTCTTTGAAAGTTCAATTTTTAGTGTTGTAAGCTGATCGAAACGCAGTGGGTGCAGTAATTACTTGTGCGTGCTAACATTGGTTTCCATCTGAGAGTTATTAAATAAGATTATTCTTTTTCACTGTTAGGTTTTATTTTTCTTTTGATTAATACCCATTGTGAGGGGGTCTGGAAGAGGGATGGAGTCACCTCTCTTTTGATAAGAATCAAAGCTGTGCTCCCCCCACCTCAACCAAAGAGAACAGGGTATGCAAAATCCCATTTCTTACAAAGCAGAAGTCTTAGAACATCTCAATATGTCATGGCAAGAACAATGAACTTTTTTCAAATTTTATTTGCACCACCTAGGTGTGCAATACTAACATTCAAAAATCTGTCTTGTTCTTTGCACTCATAAGATTTCATTTCTCCTCATCCCCAAACCCTGATATGTGTATTTCCTGTTATTGGCCTCTGCTTCTGAGTTTAGCAAGAGGTGTTATGAAGTACAGGGTGGTGCTCAAGTCTTACAATGCGCATGTCCCCCTTAAAATATTTTGCCATGAAGATGCAGCTTCCATCAGTGAAGAAGCCACAGGAACTGGTAGGTCTTAGATGAAGTAAGTCAAACCAGTATCTACTGAAAACCGGCAGGCAGCTACCTCTGAAGCTGATAAAAATCACTGCTTCATGAGTCTAACATGTTTCTTGGAAAAGCTGAAAAGGACACACACTGGACCCTGACGTAACAAAACGAGGGCAATCTATTTCAGTCCCCACAGAAAAAAAAAGAAACAAAAAAATACCCAACAAAAATAAATCCACAAAAACCAAGTCAGAACTTATTATTGGAGAACAATAGTAAAAACATAACCAGACTTTGTCTGGCACTGGTATCAAGCTGGAGATTCATCTAAAAAATAGAAGAAGAAGAATGTGGCCCAATATCCTTTGCTAACCTAGAACACTATTAAAGGGTTATAGAACTCAACCGCGAACAGATTGAGTGGGACTTTCCATATGCTGCTCACCAGTATAGAAGCAATGGGTGGAGCAGGAAGGAATGCAAGCCTAATGCTGAACAATAGCCTGTCTGTGCCTAATGAATCAGAGAAACTGTGCAATAACGTTTCATCTGTGTGAAAATGTAACACCTAAAATACTGCCAAGGTCAGCAAGACCATTGGTGATCAACTGTGTAAGTGCTTCTCATGCATGGTGATGTTCATTGCCAGCTGCTTTAGGCACATTATTTTTCAAAAGACTATCAAAGTGCTGAACGTTTAGGCCAGTCCCTCCCTGGTTTTCCTTTTGCCAACCCCTAGAAGCCATTTCCTATCACCTCTCCTTTTATCTTCCACCTCCCTGTCTATCTGGTTAAGTATCTTACAAGTGCACCAAATTCTAGAAGGGAGAGTGGTGAGATTCAGGTAAGTTAAATACAAGAACTTTTTTTTTTTTTTAAATGATGCTTTAGTTTCAATTACATGAAAATCTGAGAAAGGTGGCATGTAAGTGAGATTGGAATAGGACCCTTTACATATAATCTCAAGTGAGGACTTAGTCCAGAGATATTTTTATAGAACATTTTAAAAAATAAAATGCATGAATGGAGAAATAAAAGACAACATAATATTAGAAAGACATTTTTAAACTTCATTCGCTGCAACATTCATGAACCAGTTGAGCTACACCTGCCATCCAACCGTAAGGAACTAAGACCCTGCACTGCGAAAAAGAAACAAACCCAAACAAAACAAAAAAGCAACTGCGTAATATTGTAAAAATGGAGTGCAATGCTACTACAGAATGCAATAAAACATCAGTGCTGCATCGTCAAACAGCACTTATCAAAATAATTTCTGAAATGTTTCTTCTGAAACACAGACAAAGCAATAAAAAGAGGATATATGTTTATCATTTTAAGCATAACAATGTGAGTTAAGAGCTTAAGAATACAAAAGTACTTGGAATGAATAGTGCTACCCTTTTTTTCCTAAGTAGGCATAAAAATATTTTCATTTCCTTCTTGTTTTTCCATACCATTAATATCAACAAATTTCATTCATTTCATGTTATCGTTTACAACTTTAATGCACACACACAGAAAAAAAGATACCTACTGCAATAGAAATAGTTGCTTCATTACCTTGTTTGCTACATTTGCAAATGTAAACAGCGAGGCAGAGCCAGAACTGACTCTAATGCATGATGGAATATCTTTGTTGCATACGTACACTGTAGAAAATAATTATTCAATATGTCAGGCACCATTATTTGAAATGTAATACATTAATATTTACTAGAAAAATAAGGTTTTTTCTATTTGTTCTCCCAACTTCTTTAATGAAATAAGTTAATCTGACAGTGCATCCAGTAGCTTGTAATATCTTCTACATCCCTGTGGCAAAATAATAAACTACTGGTTGGGACACTAAAATGAAAATGATTAAAGTCAGTTCTTGTACACCCTTGTAGCAAGCATGGAGGCTCGTCTAACAGCACCTTTAACCAATTATTTAATATTTAGTTATTTAGCCCTATTTCCCTGAGCAGTTATGCTGAGGAGCTTTCCCTTCATGGATAGTTTTTAAAAAGCTTTAAGTATTAAAAAGTACTATGAAGACATTTAATGCTACTTAGCAAAAGCTGGTATAAGTCTACTGAAGGGATTGACCAGTATGTATAGCAATGTTAAGCCTGTGGAGAAGTAACCTTAGACTTTAAGGTTTAGAAATGTAATATATTAAAAATATATTAAAATAAAATACAGCAGGTTACCTTGTTCTATGCAAATTAAACCCGGAGTGTGGCTTCTGTATTAGAGACTTCACTTGCACAAAATGGTTTTCCTAGACTAAAGTGTGCCAGAAAGAATGTAGTGATAAAATGGTAGCTAAAAATCAGCTGAGTCTGAGAAACATCTAGATGAAGTTGCTGCCAAAGCTTTGAGGACAAAGTGATCCTAAGGCATGTTGTAAGGCAGAATTTAGCCCAAATTAAAGAAAAGAAAACGACCTTTTAAATCTGTATATTTAACAAGTCTAGTTCCTATATACAATGTGCATATGTTCACTACACCCCTGCAGCAGTATACACATATACACATCTTTGCACTCTTGCCAGTTATGTCTCTTACACAACAGCAAAGGTATTAATTGTCCGGTAAAATTTTCTCAAGGTTATTCGCCATGATTCACTGCATTCTGGCTAGCTGTGGTGGGCCATGTCCCATATAATTATCTTCTCCCCCTTCTGGCCACCAATCAACTGTTCTTTCTTTCTTGGTAACCCACTCATTTAAAAGGAAAAAAAAAAAAAAAAAAGAGAGAGGGAAGAAAAAGAGAAAAAAAAAAAGAATAAGGGATTTAATATTGGATAAGGCATGCTCTCTATATGAAGTGCTTTATAGGTCTTCACAAGACATTACAAGCTATTGAATTCCCATCAAGGAAACCTATTTCTGTTTAATTGTGCTAAGTGCTAAGGTTTACTCTTTAGGTTTTCCATTCTTTTCAGCTTGTGCATTGTTCCTGTGTAGGCCCCTCTGGATGTGAGTTGTGAAGTCATACTTGTCCGTGCAAAGATGCTGGCATATGCTGCACTGGAAAGGTCCACTGTCACCATGGCAACTCATATGCAAAGCGTACATCACTTCATCCAGAAAGACAATGCCACAGTGCACACACTTGGTAGAAAGTTCATCTTGAGTACTTCTATCAACTTTCTCTGTTTTTACTACATTCAAGGGACCTTCATTTTTTACATTTGGTGGTGCCTTACTCTTTTCCTTGGAGGCACCATTTGCAGTTGGCCCAGGTCTGGAATGCTTTATCGCCAAATCTAGAGGAATGTCATTGTCTGATCCGACAGCTGAAAAATGAGGAGGCAGATTAAAGGTGGGATAAGGCACATAGTTTTGGCAAGGATTTGGTAGGCCAGGCACATGACTCAAGTAGTGTGGATTCCCAGGAACAGACAGCTTATATTTACTCCAGAATCTCAGCCAGTCAGCTTCACTCTGAAAGTCATTGTGTACAAATGGAAGTCCAAAAAGTGGGTACTGGTATTTTTCAATAGGGCTTCCAGGTGGTGAATAGTTTGGGTGTTTTGCAGGTCTCATGTATTTTTCTATCGGGCTGCCTCTCTCTGAGCTTCCTTTCCCTTCTGATATCGATGAACTGTTTCCTGGGTCTCCAGTACTTTCCTGAGGACTTTTTATCTGAATGTGCAAAGGTTGCATCCTTTTGTGAATATCCAGAGTTTGGCTGACCAATATTGGCTGCTGAGCAGAATGGCTTTTAGTCAATGAACCTGGGGCCTCATACTTACTGAGGCTGGGAAGCTGAATTTCTCTCTGATGACCTTCAGGTAAATGATCCTCTGACCTCCTCTCTAAGGGGCTTCCATTGACTTGTTCCTCACTGCTACCCCTCTGCTGTTTGTTTAGCTGCTCAGCCTGAAGTGCCTCTGGGTTAAGGCGCTTTCTTGTTCGTCTCCTAATGATCTGCTCACCATTGTTCTGCTTAATGATGTTTAAAGGCCTGGGAGTCTGCATGGAACATACACATAATGAACAAAAGGGAAAAAAGAAAGACAAATTAAACAAATCCGTGAGACCACACTCACACAAACTTATATTTTCTTTCGTGAAGAGCCATATTTATACAAGAGCTTTACAGGAATGACCACATTTCCACCCAAATGCTGGTTCCTGGCCCTTCATGCTAAAAGTAAACTGTGAATTGGTTTGTTTTATCAAACGAAGTCAACGGTCTTAGACATACTATACCTGTTTACGTAAAAAGGCATGAAGTATCCAAGCTATCAAAGCATTTATTACTCCTTACTCTTGAAAAATTCTGGGGCAGACGTGCTGAAAGTGGGTGATGGGAGCTGGGGACGAGGTGGGAGATGCACAGCCCTATGTACTAGCATTATTCTATGCACCAGGTCACCAGAGCTGGTACTGGGCAGGGGTTTGCATCGATCACACCATGACAAGAATTAAGTAACGCTTACCTTGACACTCACTCCCCTTTGAAATTGCAAGCAAATACAGGGTTTGCTGACCACCACTGCTGTCACCTAGCAAAAGGGCTGCAGGTCCACTGCGGGATTGAGTAGATTGATGATGGCTGGAAAGGGACTAAGAAAGATGGAGAAGAAAGCCCAGGAGAACTATTCCTATGCACCAAAAGGTCTACCTGGGACTTTGGTACCAACTCCCCATCCTTCATTCCTACTGTATTTCTTTCTAAATGTTACTGATGTTGTGCTACTAAGTCATAAGGGAGAGATGGCATCCCCTGAAGGTGGGAAAAAAGGGTCTATAAAGAAAAAAGCATCATGGAAGAGGCAGAGGCAAGAACCAAGTCAGGACTTCTGTTTCCATTTGCTACTTCTCCACACCAACTCAGGATAGGTGGCCTATTTAAATGAGAACTTAAAATACTGTTGCATGAAGGAAAAAACCCAATAGTACAAGGAAGGACAGCAGCCAGGCCTGTCTGAAAGGTCCCTCAATGGGAAGGCAATGATATGTGAATGAAAGATGGTGCTGTAACATCGGTATGTGTTGCTCTACTGGGCAGATGTTAGAACAACAAAAACTGCCTAAAAGTAATTTTGTTTGGTGTGCTGGCAGCTGCCATTTGTCTCATCCAAATGCACATATAATCCTATTTTGGTTGGAGGCCAGAAAGGTGCCCCACACAGTATTCCACTTATATGTTTATTTGGAAATATTCTTTTTAACGTTGTTTTAAAGTGCAGATTAAATTTTGGTGTACAGTCAATACCCAAAACAATTTGTACCTTGACTGTAACATAATTTATATGTATTCATAACACTGAACTAATATAAAAATATCCAGAGCTGGAAGAGCGCTCACTCTTTTATTTGTAGAGATCTAGTTTCTCTCTTGACTTGCCATCTTCCTCTCCTCTTTCACCTATTTATTTCCCTGAGGTCAGCTTATTCTTAATGGTTAACTACATTTTAGGCAGTGTAGCTGCTTGTTAAGATTTTACTTTCTATTAAAACTCTGAATCAGAAGAAAGATACGCTTTGATTTAGATTTTTAATAAGCAAAATTTAAACTTAGCAGAAAAACAGTCTCCTCAAACAGATCCAAGTTGAGGCAGTCATGTTAGATAAAATTAGAGTATTTTCTATGTATATTCTATGCAAATAAAGTTTATAGTTTGTGGAATCAATAGCCAATTAATATGCATAAGCATATACTCTTATTACAAGTTCAGTGTAATTGCCTCACCTCTTCATGACAATTGTAACACTGTCACACTGACATGCTGTGTAAGATCTTACAATATTGTTGATGCTGCTCTTATTAAACTTTTATTTATACACCACAGACCATTATCATATGGCTTCTGGATACCTTTCAAGAGTTTGGAAATAGTTTTAGTCTTACTCTTCATGCCACAGGTATGAAGCCTGATTGTGGAAGCAGTTAAAAGAAACATCTTCACACCTGTGATTAAGGACCCCACACACTTATTTGCAGCTCTGGCTCTTCAAAGTTACATGCCATTAGGAGTTAAAGGCTGTAGGTCCAACTGAAAAATTCTTCAGCATGCAAATGACTGTACTCCTCTGACTAGTCTTTAGCTGATTAAAACAGACTGTTCAGTGGAGTAAAGCTACTTTCACTTACCTTACTCACAGTACTAAGGTGCAGATAGAAATATTCTGTATTCATTTGCAACTAAGGCAGACAGAAATGTTTAAGCTCTCTTCTTGATTTTCAGTGTGGCATTAAGTTTAGAAATTAGTGGAAACATTACCAAAACTTTACTTTAAAAATGCTTTATGTCAGATCCTTAATTGTTATACATAACATATTGAATATTATCACAAAGATTTTTTTTTCCATCTCTATATTACTTGGCAATCTCCCTATCCCAAACATATCAGTAACTTAAAAAAAAAAATAAATCACAAAATCCAGCAAATATTTCATTAAATTATTTTGATTAGACTTCCTAGATACCATGGGAAATTGCAGTGATCTCTCCACTAGAAGATCACATATGTCTAATCCTAAAATAATATGCTGTAACTTCTCACTGAAGTAGACCAAGGATGTGGCCAAGGAATCACTATGGAACAAAATCTAGTTTTCCATGACCAAGTTAGAGCTATTAAAAATGAGGAACAGCACCACAATAATAATAGTCAAATTCATGATTCTGGGGAGACAAGGGATATTCCTTTTCCTGTCAGCAAACGTGAATGTTGTGCATATGTTTGCAGTGAAATGCGTTTTTTTACTAAAATTATTTTAATAATTGACTGTTGGAATATTATTACACATTTCTTAACATAGTTGTGTTCATTAGAGGAGAGAAATGTGGAAAACCTTGCAAGTTTAATGTAAATGACCCCTGGATAGATTCAACATTTCTGAAAACACGTTGAAAAATTATTCAAGGGTATTGTAGAAATGGAAATGTGACTACCATTTGTCAGTCACTACCACCTAGTAGTATCTGACAGACCATAGATTTTTCTTCTTATTAGATAAAACTAAAAAAGGGACCTTAGAGATTATTATACGTACTTATTATACACACTTAGTATTATATGTGCTTTTGAGTTAATGAAGACAGTAGTTCTGGAAAGTCACAATCCAATCAAAAGGGAGCTATGAAATGTGCAAACCTACTATAGGTGAATTTTACTGAGCTGTGTAGCATAATTTACTTTAATAGGGTGGCTCACAGAAGGGAACAGTTCTATTCCCTTGCATTTTTATAGTTTCAGACATTTGCCTAGTGACTGCATCATCCTAGACTCCTTAATTAAAAAACATACATGACATATTTACTGTAATTTTTCTTGATGAGATAGGCAGAAAGATAAAAAAAACCTTCATCTTTCTTGTGTCAATCTAAAGAGCATTCCTTTGCATGGGACTATCTTAAAAGGTGTCCCAAAGGAAAGATTTGTTTGATTATTTCAGACTCCAACTTACAATGGAGTTGTTATTGTACCACAGCAGAGTGGAGGCCTAATTAAAATCTTTGCATTTGTTTGGTCAAAGTTCAATTGAGGATATTAATGTCAAATGTCCACTGAGTGACAGCTTATTGCCACGCTTGAACACTGGAGCTAAAAGATAGTGTCAGCTTCTTGTTTCCTATATGCGTAAAATAAAGTTTGACATTGTATTGCTAATTATTATTGTTGGAATTATGTTGGAATATATATTGTTGGGAAAAAAATTACTATTTTTTTCCTACTGATTCATAAGAATTATCTGAGCTATGTGTTTGAATTCAAAACCGATGCTTGTAGTTTTCATTCATTCAATAATTTGTGCTAATAATCATGGTAAGAGCCAACATTGTAGTTTAGAAAAATATATTTAAAAAAGAAAAAATAGAGGCTGTGAACAGAAGTTCTGCAAATAACTGGACTCAAATGTCAAATCAACGTTAAAAAGCCAAACAGTCCTCTTTAAAATCTTTCTGGATGCTCACTACTGATAAATTTCCTTAAATTAGATATTATGTCTAGAACTTTGAGAAATCTCCAAGAAGATGATACTTTCAGCAAGACCTGGCCAAGAAAGTGGCCAGAGATCGTGCATTAGTCCATCTTCTCCTGCTCAGATGCTATCTGACTGGCTCAGTTGTTCTGGAGCTTAAAAACCTCAGAATGACAGCACATGGCAAACAGAGCTAACCTTTCAGACTGGTGATGGTCTTGCTGCTTTCAAAAATGCAAATCTTCTTTTTTATTAAGTGGGTTGGCTGGACAGGATCTTGAGTAAACAGGGTTGTTATATAGCCTGTACACAAGATCAAGGGTAAAATAAATTCACAAAAACTACTAATTGATTTAGAAACTTATGCCTCAGATTTAAAGAGAAATAGGCATAGGCACTTGGGAGTCTTAATGTATTTGAAATATAGTTTCGTAAGTGGCTTTTTTTTTTCTGAAAAAAAGTTTTAAAAAATAAGCACTCAGCCACAACATAGATTTCTGATTTGGGCTCTAAGCCTGGATTGTTATGTTACCTTGGCAATCTCCCAAAGGCTGCCTCAGTTTCTATTTCTGAAAAATACTAACACTTTTTAACTTCAAGGGAATGTTGTAAAAATTAATTAGAGTCAAGTCTTGGTCACCTGACTCTCCCATGTGCTTCTATTCAAGATAGCGGGGATAATATTTAACTAGTGGGTCTTAACCTAAAAGATTCTGAGTATTTTGGCACTGATCCAAGGAAACACTTAAGCATGGCCTTCCTGGACCTGGACCAGAGCATTCAACATCTTTCAGGATCAAGTCAAGTGTCAATAAGATGAAAAACAATACAGACAGTCTGTGATTATTACTTATTCCCTGCCTGATCCTGAGGGATGGTGAATCTTCCCTTTACCAAGTGATGAGTGCCATCAGGTGAGTAGCTTCCTTGTTGAGTTAATTCAGAATCCTCCAGCAGACTATAAGAACTGTAGAAAAAAGAACAAAAACCCCACCACCCCATATCTCCAGGAAATTTACTGTCAAGAATAAAGGGGGGGAAGAGAAGTGAAAGAAAACAAAAACCACACCAAGGGATATTTTTGATATAGATGTAATGTCTAACTTTAAGAATCCTTTTTTATTTTTTTTTTTTATTACGAACACAAGGGCTCTTGAATTTAGAGAGCTTTCATCACAACATATTGTATGCCTTTAAATGGAATTCCCAGAAAAGAAATAATTTCCCCCTTATTTTGTATCAAAATAATTAAATGCATCACTGGTGATCTCAAACACATCTACCCACAGCATCCCAGCCTGTTTCATAATGAATCACATCTGATCCCAAAGTGACCATACTACAAAACCCTGTTAGGAAATTAACTGCAGGCCAGGGAGTGGTACTAATCACACAACCAGACAAGACCACAGCTGCCCAGCTTAGCCGTATAACCCCTTTTTTTCTGAACAAACCAGTAAGTTCTTCCTACCGAGTGAAGCTTCTGGTAGAGGCCACACGCATTGCATACATATCCACCATTTGCATTCTTTCGCCAGAGAGAGGTCTTTGTGGTCAGGCAATTGGCACAAAAAACACCCGAGCCTCTACGTCTCTGAAATAGGGAAGAAAAAGAAAAAAAAAAGAAAAAAAAACAAAAAAACACACAGAAAAAAAAACAGGTCAGAGGTGAGTCACATGAGCTGCGGAGTTAGGACAAATCAACACAGGAGTTTTGTCTCTAGACTGGCAACAATGACAGTATAAAACCACACTGCCCATAATGAGGTCAGGTTCAATTGTGCTTAATAGGCACCACTGATTTTCATTATAATTAACCCTAGAGTGATGGATGAGGTGTGTGAAACACCAAAGCCTTTTCAGAATAACAGCTTTAACTTTTTGAACTTCAGGTTTTGTGCATTTAATGATGGTTTCTAAACAGCAAATTCTGAAAAACCCCTCTGGAAGCTGACAGAGAACATTCTGTAAACTTCTAGTTTGTTCACCGCATTTCATAATAGATTATTTCATTATAGTTTGCTTGATTTTAAAGTGTGATCAGTAACAAGAATTCTGAAACACCACCACTTCAATTATTTACAGTTTGTGTCTGCATCATACTAATTCCTTTAATAGCGATTATACTTCATTAATTGAATACATGATATTCAGTTCCAGTCTTTCCCACTTACTTCTGAAATCAGTATAAGCTACCGTGTATTTCCCACAGCCCACTATAAACAAGGACTAACCTCTGCCAACCAAATAAAACTACAGTATTCTTAATGGGACCCCTTTTGAACCCAAAACCCCAGAAAACACTGTCTCATCGATACATAGATTTATTTTGTTTTAGTCAGGAGAAGAAAGGCACGGTACAACTGTCCTAAATACAAATTGATTTTTAACCAGACTGAGCTGTGCACTCATCAGCTTTCATAATGATCCAGGAATATTTAAAAGTAGACACGTTTATGAGTATTGCTCATTAAATTCTTTCTACGGAGTAATGATTTCATTAAACTTCTCATTTAAACAAAAGTCAGGCTGTGTTTGTAGGCACAAATACTAATAAGCAGGAAATGGAATTCTTTTGCTGAAAAGAAAATCTGAATTTCAACTCTGTTCCCTTCTTGCAAAGGAAAAAATCAATAAGAAACCTTCAGCATCCAAGATAAGAATGGATGAGTACAGGGAAAAACAGCCTGGGTGAAAACTAATTCTATTATAAATTAAAAATTACTAACACTATAGGTAAAAATTTCAGGGTTTCATAAAATTTAAGTAATTTATTTAACTTTAGCCCATACTGTAGAAGACTGGTGTTCATGCCAAAAAAATACAATGGTTATAATTGTACTCTGATACATTTCAAATGGAAAGCTTTCTGCAGACATAATTTTGGCTTCAAGACTGGAACACTTTCTTGGCATTGAAAGGGCATTTGATTCATCGGGTGTTTCACAATGTATCACTAAAAAGACCTGGTGAGCAGCCAGTTCCCTACAGGGTAATTTTTCCATCCAGATGCAAGTGCTATCAGAGGCCCTCGTCAGCTAAACTAATTATGATCTTGCATTTGCTGATGCCTGCTCACTCTAACGTTCGACATCCTCCATTAATCATCAATACAAGGAAAATGAATGAAACGTAAAAAAACGAGGGCTGGTAAGCTGCACATAAAAATCTGAAATGAGTGCAATAATTTAACAAGATTGGGGAAATGTTTTTAGTGAGCACAAAGTCAGGCTAACAATTGCCCTTTTAAACCAAGAACACAATTTCATTAGTACAGCAGGTTGTGCTACTTTAAAGTGATACTATAAAATCAAGATTGTCATCAAGATAATCCCTCTCTCACACCCTTACATCATCCCCTACTTTGTCTCTTAAATCAGAAGCAGTAATATACAACGTTTTTCTCAATTTGGCTAAGGGGAGAACTAAGTTGTAGTTGATGTCCTTCAGCAAACATCTAACTAGTCGTGTATATAAGACGCAGATCATTCTGGGAAGGTGCGCTCATCTACAAGTAAATTGAAGCTCCCAATACTTTTTGTCATTGCATAGCCTTGCCAACTTCACCTGGCTGCTGAAATATTTTGCTTAAGAGTACAATAAAAGCTTCACGAAACTAACCCTAGTTTGGTCCACTTGAAGGGTGAGAAGTTTCCAAGCGGAAATGACTGTACATGGCCAGGATTCAGCTACAAGTGCAGAACTGTTCCTTTCCATTCCTACTTCTTGTCTGCTGGCCTATGGCTTCTTGGTGTGGTGTATTAACCGAGTGGAGTCTTAATCTGAGTCAGTCTTTCCAGCCCTCCATTTCTGTTTGTGTTCTTTGAGTTTGGGAAATACCCTCCACAAAGTCATGGAAGACTTTTAAAACATATAGAGAGCAGTCTAGTTCATATGCTGCATTTGTACACACCTGAACGGTGACAGAAGGTTTAATAACTACTGAAATCTTCACTGAATGCTAGCGAGCTAGTATATCTTTAAAACACTGACAAAAGTGGCTCATTTTTTTTTCTCTTTTTAAAAGAAAGATCCGATTCAAACTGGACATTAGTTGCAATGAAATAATACGACTACAGCTGCCAACAGGCTACAAAATACCTTGTAGTAGCTATATGTATCAAAACCCTATACATCTGCTTATTTAGTACTTACAAACTATTTATGTGTAAAATTTCAAAGTAGTCCAGCTAAACATCCTTCCCCACATCTAACACAAAGTATGTAAAAAAAACCCATGCTGTTCTAGGCATTGCATCTTATCTTTCTGTACCTTCTCTTATTTATGTATTTTTTAAGGACCTTGCAGGATAATCAGCAATGATCATTTCAGTTCCTAAGTGTTTCAACATAGGTGACATATACTAATAAATTAAGTATTAAACCACCTCTGTAAAAACCTTAAATGCTGTTACTTTGTGGAGCTTTTTGGTTATGAAACACCTTTTTATAGCGGGGACACACAGCTTTAGCATGGATTTCCTGGGCTGAAAGAGGACTGTGGCAGAACTGGACAAAATATTCTTGACTCTCAGATCCCACTAACCACAGAAGGGATCTGCTTGTCAAAATACACCTGAGAAATTTTGATGATGTTGGTAAGAAATAAAGGAGGCTGTTTTTAAAAGCCGACAATGACTGCAGTCCTCTTCTCTTAAACCAATGTGTCTTCTTAAGAAAAAAGAAAAGAAAAGAAAACCCTAGGTCTTTACTTCCTATGTACCAAGTTTTATAACAGTTATTGGCCAACAGAAATGATCTAATTTTGTGTGTGTGTGTGTGCGCGCGCACTAAATGTTAATTAGTGATGATACTTCTACTGTTAGTGATGATACTTCTTCTGCATGAGTCTGTTTGGCTTTGCATACTTGGCTTTTGTACTAGTCAATAATAATGGCCAATATTGCTGGTTTTGTGGCTGGTCTCACAAAGGAAGAGGCACTTGAGCTTCAATCCAGCAAAGCCTGCGCAACAGCTACAGCCCACAGCCTCCATAAAACTCAGCCATGTGCTCAGGTGCTCTACTAACCACCACCCAAGCCAGCATTTGCAATAAATGTGTTATGGAACCTTTGGCTGTTTTTCAAATGAGAACGCATACTTATCATAGTTAATCTCTTCAGATCAGCCCAGAAAACGTTAAGTCAGCACAACTAGTCATGGGAGGGTTTGAGCCACAGATAAAAACGTTTCAGTCTGCAATCAATGCCACTAGCACTAGCTGGAGTTATCCATGAAAATTTCCTGTACATCCTTGGAAGGAAAAGCCAAGAGGGTCGAAATGACTAAAATATGTATCTGCTAAGTCAAGCTTTAATCATCTGGAGCCTTATAACCACTACATTGCAATCCCAAATCCTGAAGGGGCCAGTGCAGCAAACAGCCTGTCTCTGTTTCCATTCCAGTTCCTAGGCCTGGGCGTTTAATATCATGGTTCTCTCAAATCACATTGGGCTGAAACTTGGCACATGTTTTTGTCAGCCCAGATGTAACTTCCCCGCCCCCCCTTTTCTTTTTTGGTACTGAAAACTTTATTTAAATCAGTTCAGCTGTTTATAATTTGGAGATTGGCCAAAATGGGGGGCGGGGGGGGGATTTCAATTTTTTCAGATAACTTTCTAACAAATCTACAGTCATAGTGGCTTTTCCCTGGGGGAAAAAAGTATGCACACATTTTAGTATTTTAGTAGTAGCAAAGCAACAAGTGGATTATTATTTTTATGTAGCTAAGCTATGAAAGTTTGTAATTATTCACTGAACATGTCTTACAGATCTCTCTACTGTTTTTCCTCAGTAAGAACCATTCTGAAAGCATGTAATTGCATAACAACCCTTGATATGCAGAGTATTTACTCACATTTTTTATGGTTTCATATCTTGACCGTTTCAAATTGAACAAGTCTGAAACTTGGTATACACATCGTCAAGCCCGAATGCCTGATCTTTTTTTTAACTCCTTAAATGATTTTCACTAGTTACCAATACTTCACTGAAACAAGGAAATTATTAGCAGTGCTTTCTGCTAAGCAATAAACCATCAGAGAATACTGTAATAAATAATTCACTCAGGCATCTTGACAGGATCAGGCCCTTCTTTTCATAAAAACTGCTCTAGATTTTAAAAGGATGACCCAACAGTTGACATGATTTCAAACTTTTGAGGCCATGTGGAAGCATCATTACACTCCACTGTTGGACAAAAAATATGTAAAAATATTCTGAACTTTCAATTATTATTTCAATGGAATTTCATGTAGCAAAACATATATTGTAAAAACACAGCCAAAAACCCTGCTCAGAACTGTGGCTTTTTAGCTAGCTAGACTAAGCAATGGTGCCTGACACTCTGCTAGTGCCAAATACATCCTGTTTTCAAAATTTCTGCCAGAAGATGCTTTTAGAAACTCAAATAGGCTCCACGAGCTTCAGCCAAGCATTTTTCCTACATCACCCCCTTGGTTTTGGACTCAGCAAAACTTGTCTTCTTGCTGATTACTTTCACTTCCTCATCACAAAACGACGATATGATGAAACCTGAGTGGATTTTTTGACCATATCTGGCTTTCCCACCGTGCCAGGAACGGAGCACGTTGTAATCACAGCTCCAGAGCACGAGGTGCAGAGAAATGATAAATGTTACCCAAAAGTAAGCATATACCTGACCTATTTCCAGTGACAAAGTCTGGGACTACAACCATACATGTCTCACCGAAAAAAAGGAAAAATGCTGCCTCTGGCTGCTTTCTGGTAACTCAGGAGGTCCAAAAGGGGAGTGCCAGGAAACCTGCACACGCTTGATTCAGTGTGAGCCAGGTGACCTGCTGTGGAGAGGATCAGTTGTAAGCAGCTGGTCTCATACCTGTAATCATTCCGCTGCTACCACATCGTTCAGAAAAATAGCATAATGCACTCATGGTTACATCTGTGTATGTTGTGTTTGCACTGATGTGAGTATTTAGGAGTTTCTTGTTTCACACCTGCTCGGTCTTTCCAGGTATTGTCCTCCTTACATGAGGAGGTATTTAGCTCTCATGAGTTTTGGTGAGGCTCAGATTAATCGAAGTTTAAAACCTGGGTAGCAAGGCACCATCTGGATGTTGGAGTAAGCACTACTTTCTCCTGTTTAGGATGGGAAAAGAATCTTTCAGCCCTCATTTCTTTTGGCTGCAGAGGCACTCAGACCTTTCCGAATGTGTTTAATCAAAACTGTTCTCCCTCTCAACTATGAAAACAGCCACAACTATGTCTCTGTAAAGTTTCATATTTTAAAATTTTAGTTGTTTTTGCTGTAACTATGTCTAAATTAAAAAGAAAGTCATTGGGTTTTCATCCCTTTATAACTTGGACAGCTTTCAGGAATAGACCAGGCACAGCAAATTTTCGGCCTCAAAGCACAAGTTGTCAGAAAAAGTGAAACACATAAAGCAGAGTGTTAAAGTTGTTTTCAACCTTAACTATGAGTTAACAGATGCCTCTTGAAGTTAATTTAACGTGCCAAATCCAAATTCTTCATCTAAGACATTTTCAAGAACAATTACATTAAAGAGCCGTATTTGAAAGATGCATAAGAAAGAAGTTAGGAAAGGCAAGGTAAGAAGAAAGTAAAAATGCCAAGAGGAAAGTTAAAATTACACACCTAATTCATATAAAAAGTTTAGTGGAATTTTTAATGCTCTATTGTGACAGCATCTTTTTATGATATATGCTGTATTAAAAACTTTTAATGAGAGGAATCAGGGGGGTTTTAGAGAGGGGAAAAAACGCAGATAGTAAATTAAACATTACTGCTAGAGCAGCCTTTCAGAATCCTACCCTTGATCCCTTAGGGAGAGTAAATATTTTAATGTGCATGTAAACTGCAATTACTTTTTATCAGCAGCAAAAATGCAGATGAGTAGTAGATTTTGTCCCAGCATTTGAGGCATTTCCCTGTATTTTGTAAAGCTACCTTAGAGACAGTAGCATTCACTACTCAAAAAAAACCCCCAACCCAACAAAAAACAACCCCCCAAAAATAGGCAGTGAACCACAATCTTTTTGTGCCTTACTAAGCAAGAAGAATTTAGTAAGATATTAGTTTGGGATATCATTATTGCTACCGAAGTAAAACAATGGCTGATCAAAATAAATGATTAAATTAAGAAAAACATAGCAATGCAAAGAAGCCACAAAGTCACCTGCTGCTGGATCTCTTCACCATTGTCACCTCCTCAGCTTTATTTCCTCCTCCAGGCTAGCACTGACCCAACCTTTGCCACTGTGCTGGAAGGGAACTGGCTTCGGACACCCACCTCCAGCCAGAGACTGAACTCCACAGGCAGGAATTTACCTTTGCTTTAACCATCCATTAAGAGCCACATGCAACTATAGGGTCACATAAATATTCACAATACACCTTACAACAACTTATTAATTTTCATTCGTTTGAGCATTTATCGGTGAAAATTATGCAGTTCACAGTGTATCTCCTTGTTAATCCAAACAGAGATGGAAGGTAATTTCACAGTTTCCCCCTCAATATCTGCAGTGGTACAAATATGAAACAATAAAATTTTTCTGCAGGTTAGACTTCCTTGTCACAGTTAGTGGCGGTGGCTTTTTAAACACTGTGTGTTAAAAATATGTGTGATCTCCTGTTGGGTCAAATACATATACACAGACTAAATATACATATACATATTTATAGTATGAGGCATTTGTAATGAACACTGAGAAATATTTTCTGGTGGAACTACATGTTTGTCTGATCTGCAAAGAGTTAAATATTTACTTAATCATTCTACATACAGTATGATTTTTTAGAAGCAGTTCCCTTCAACCGTCTTTTACTAGATATAATGTATTTTTAAGATCTTATCCTTCAACTTTCACAAACTGATCATCCTTAAATCCCTTCCAGTGCCTTAAACGGCAGCTACTGCACTACAGTATGATCTCGCTTCTGGTGTATTTTGCTACTGACTACCAGTAGTGCAATACAGACTTCCATGGAGGCAAGCTAAAAATTAATTTTAAAAGTTTTATTAACAACAATAGAAAAAAAAAAAGGGGGGAAAAAAAAAGTGCAACCTGGAAACCTGCATTTCCCGCACAATAATGATGTCACTTTGCAGCAATTGAAACCCATTCAAGAGGAACAGAAATTCTGTCTCTAATAATTCACCAAGTCAATTACACAGGAAAGTACTGTAATGGGCTGTCCCCCGTCAAACAGCTCACGTACACGACTTCCTTCTCAATTACCAACTTGTCTGCATTGCCATCTGTAAAAACGAACGCATACCTTGTGCTGCCAGTTTCTGCTCTTGCACTTCCATTAGTGGAACTGGCTGCAGCTGCTCAAGAAGAAAGCCCTGATTGTCTTTGTTTTCCCCCAGAGCGGCACCATTTTTCCTCCCTTCCTCCTCTACATTGACTCAAGGTAACGCGTTATCTCTGCTGAGGTGTGCTTGCGAGTATTTAAACTACAGTCCGCCTAAAATTGTATCCTGTCTTGTTTTCGCAGTTTATCACCTAACACAGGAAAAAGCTGCCAGCAGCATCTCTCAGTGTCTTCACCAGAATTATGATGTTAGTACTGCAACAGGTTTTATCAGTCCTTTTTAGAAACTGCTGTATAAATTGCTAAGTTTCTGGCTAAACATTTTCCCACTTTTCTAAATCAGCTTGACCACTCAGGCAATTTTAAAACAGTACTTATATGAAGCAATCAAAAATAAGAGCAATAAAAGAAGCCCAAAGTAGGAATAATTATATTCCCCACAAAAAATGGTTTGGTAGAGGCGTTAGTATGCATAAGCAGGACAGAGGGAGCCTGGTTTAGGAACTGCGATCCCTGCTCCCAAACCTTTCTCCACGAGCACTTTGCTGAAACAGATTCACGCAGCAGCTCTGATGCTGAACAGCTGCCTGAAAACTCAGCGCTCGTCCACACAGATTGCTGCTCCTTCCCGAACACTGTGTTTCCAAACGAGCTCAGACGTTGTTAGAGAACAAATCTAAGTCATGAGCCTCTTGCATTTTTTGGAATTAGAGACACAACACAAACGGTATAAAAAGTACAAAATCAGATTATTCTTCTGATCAGTAACTGGATAAAAGTAGCACCCTCAGAACTAAGCACTTTGAAAGAGACGTCAAGAAAACTGGAAATGCTTTTGACTCTATCATTTCTTGGCACAAGACAAAAATATCCAAGCCCTGCTGTCTCAAATGGGGAATCTAAATCAATAGTTAGACTTTTATAAACAGACTAGCAGACTCACTTTTGGAGATAAAGAGCCAGTTATGAAGGTGCCTAAACATGGAATTAGGTGCTTAAGTTTAGGCATCAATACCGGAGAATTTATGTTCAAGAAAGCACCCTGTGTATCTCTTCTTTCATGAAGTAATCTCACTCATCAAACGAACAGACAAAAGAGGAGCAAAGATATCTCCATATTTCCTTGAACACCCCTAACTTTGACATGGTAGGAGAATCAGACTGCTTTTGCAGATCTCAGCTAAGAGCCAGTATGTAACTCTACATGTGATAGTAATTGAGGGTCCCAATCCTGCAAGTGCTCTGCTGTAAGCGTGAGCACAAAGCTGCTGGAGTTCTCAGCTTCTGGCATCTGTTCCCACTTCCACAGAAATCAGATGGGCAAAATTAAGTTTTGAGGGGAAAAAAAAATCACAGACATTTAAAAAACATTCCCTGACCTTATTAAAGTCCACGTGATCTCTATTTATATAAAAAATGGCTCAGAAAGCCAGCAGCTGAGAGGAGGAACTCTCATTTGTAGATTTTGGCTGAGGGCTGCCAAAATCAGCAGGGGAAAGGCTCCTCAGGGGTAAAAATTTCAAAAGCCATTAAGTGTCTTAGAAGCCTCAGTCCCACCGACTTTTGATCACCTACATCCTTCCAAATTTGCACCCCAAATCTGGAAACTAAACTGAAAGAATAATTTCCAATTCAAAGTTACAAAATGAGGATGTAAAGTTTTTCACAAAAGTCTTCTCAGAAGACTTCTCAGAAGAGAAAGGACTCAGGGAGGAAATGGCAATTAGGTGTCTACTTCTTGGTGAAAACCAGTGAGGTAACATTTACCTGTTACTTGTACTTCAACAAATTCCCCTTAGGACCAGTACTTCTAATTAAAGAAAAAAATTATAACAAGAAAAGGTTTCATATGGGCAGCTATAGCTTATATACTTGTCCAGGCATAATTTGAGCCTCACGCAGTCCCCATGAGAAAGCTGTTACTAGGTTGTGGAATCCAAAGTGGACTATGTCCACCTATTATTTTCAGTACACTTGGGACTACACTCTTCCTGCAGATCTTGTTACGTGCTGTTGCTAGAATGGCTTCCATTCTGAAAAATCAACATTTGCCAACCCATACCACACAATTACCATAGTTATTTCCTATTGTGAACTTAGGGAGAAACTGTGGTATCCCAGATACCACGGTGTGGTAAATACTGAAAAGTAGTGGCCTTTTTACAATGGACATTTTCATCTAATCCAATCCATTCCAAACACTTCCAGATAGCAAGACAATAAGGCAGAGTCTGTGCCTAAGTGGCTGGTTCTAACACCATCATCTTGCTCTGTCCTGTGATCCCACTTCCAGCAAAAACATTGGATGGCTTCCTTTTTGATAGCTTTAGGAAGAATGGACTAGAGCTGTGATCAATCGCAGCACTCATCTAGGGAGATACCTCCTGAAAAAGAAAAGGGGGTGGGGGGTGGGGCGGAAGCAGAGAAAAAACCCTCTCATTTGTATTTTTAAAAGCTAACCCATCTAAAAGTGCCAAGAGTGTCCTGGGCTGCATTAGGCTAAGCACTGCCAGCAGCCTGAGGGAGGTGATCCTTCCCTCCGCACAGCACTTGTGAGGCCACACCTGGAGTGCCGTGTCCACTGCTTGGACTCCCCAGTACAAGAAAAATATGGATGTACTGGAAAGGCTCCAGTGATGGGCCACAAAGATGATTAAGGGGCTCCGGCATCTGTCATACAAGGAGATGCTGAGAGAGTTGGGACTGTGCAGCCTGGAGAAGAAAAGGCTCGGGGGGATCTTATCAATATCTGCCTGACGGGGGGAGGAAAGAAGATGGAGCCAGGCTCTTCCCAGTGGTGTCCAGTGACAGGACAAGAGACAAACGAACAAATAGAAATACAGGAAATCCCTTGTGAACATGAAGGAAAAACTTTTTTACTGTAAGGGTGGTTGAACACAGGAACAGGTTGCCCTGAGAGGCTGCGTAGTGTCTGTCCCTGGAAATATTCAAAACCTGACAGGGCACAGCCCTGAGCACCCTGCTCTGGCTGACCTTGCTCTGAGCAGCAGGGTTGGACTAGATGACTTCCAGAGCTGCCTTCCAGCCTCAATAATTCTGTAAAGCTTTCTTCAGTGAGAGGCTATAGACTGCTTGTCACTTTTTTGTTCTATTAATTTTTATTAATTTTAGCCATAATTCCTATTAATTTGCCTTGAAAAATAAAATATGTTAAATTCAACAGGTATAGAAGTATTAATTAAAATAGACCTACATCCAGACTGAATGTTACACTTTACAGTCCATAAAACTGTACTAAAGATGGAGAAATCTACTTTTAAATTCCACCATAAGGAACTGAGTGAAGTATCTAATGTAAGTTTTACAAAAATTATTCTCTGTGTGCTCTTTCCTGTCAAGATCCTAATGCCTACATGTAAACAAGACTCAGTATAGGGCATTGTATAGCTTTCCTTAGAAATACCATTAAGATGAGAAGGAGAAGAGAACAACTGTTCTACATTTTGGAGATATTTCTCCTTAAATAGTGTTTATGTACTGCAAGCATCCCTTCCATAAACAAACCAGGTCTTTGGAACAAGTGAACACAATCTCTGAAGAATCTTTACCAGCTTCTATTTCTGGTACATGATGCACTGAGAATTCTAGGCCAACATGGCCATATGGTCTCCTAGTTTGATAGGAAACATTTCATGGAATTCAAGACAGAGCCACAACATAATGACTGAAGACCTTAAAATCTGTGATATTACACAAGGTTAAAAAAAAAAAAAAAAAAGAAAAAAAAAAGAAAGAAAAGCAAGGGTTTCCTGATACAATACTGGAGGCAGTAGAAGCATGTAAAAGCACAAGAAAAGGGAAAGTCATGGTAACTGGTGTGCACAAAGGAATACACTGAATCCCTTATTAATCAAGCTTAATGTCATTAACTAAACTGCCTTAACCTCTTTTTTCTGGGGGGAGAATCACTCAGTAGGGCAATAAATTAAAAAATAACCAACCAAATAATAAACATTATTTATCTTACTAACATTCATGCAAGATTTGGAGCTTTTCTGCCTTTGCAGCCCTAGAAATTGGTATGCCCTCTGCCCTTCTTATACTCATTAACATCTGCAGAGAGAGAATATTCTAACTGCACAGCACTGTTCCAGAGTCCCTAGTCATTTTTTCTCTTACCTTTAAGAAAGTGGTTCTTGAATTGCCTAAGACACCAGCTTCAAAATCTGCATTGTCAGAATCGCTCTTACAGATTGCATTTCACCGAAGAAATTGATTCTAATGCAAGTGGCAGAGTGAGCTTACTGCTGGGGGCAGTCATTCTCTTAAATGGCACAAGCCTGACAAGAGCAGTATGAGAGAAACACATAACTTAGCGGGGTTTTCCATCATGAGTTCTGCACGCCGAGGAAAAACGTACCCACCCTGTCACATACTCAGGCTTTAGTTCAGAGCACTGTGAAGGACTGGAAAACGGCATTCAAGAAATCAAGCACCAGCCTGGAAGGAGAGGCAGGGCGAAAACCATCCTGCAAGGCCACAGTTAACTTATTTTTCACATCCTTTGGAGACTTCTGAAATGAAGCCGACTGCACAGGAATGCCTTGTAAAACCAGCCCTCTGCTTCCTTTCTGAAGTGGCATCAGCGAAACAGCTCCACAGCCTTGCTCACAGGCAGCTGTGGCTGCACCCGTGTTGTAACTGGAGAGGCAAGGGCCACTGGGCTGCCTGAGTGTGTCCACGCATTTGTGCAGAGCTAGGGCACAGACTCCAAGAGGAATGGTTTGGTCCCGTTCTACTGATGAATTTATCAAGCTTTGCTATTTAGGCACAAACTGTCAGGAAAACGGTTTCCCTTTTACTGTCCACCTGCTAGCACCACAATTCATTCGATTTGGAAACCAGCCTCCAGAAGGCCCACATAGACAACTTTGAAATAAAAAAAAAAAACTTTAAATTTAGACACGCTGTGCAAAATCATAGCTGCTACTTGCGAACAGGCTGTATTCAAAGCCCGTTCTCTTGTACTGATGGAACAAAAACTCTGACACTCTTAAGAACTCACTTTTCAACTTAATTCAGGTTTTCCTTAACAGTGAATGTCAAATTGTTTACACTCCCTTCCTTTATCTTTATCACCTACTGGAATCTTTAGGAGTGAGAAGGAAAAACACGGACACCAGAAAGGAGCACATTCATAATGACATGTCTTTTCTCTAGGAGAAAAAAAATAACCTTCCATTTCATCAGCATCTTTGCCAAAAGCCCTCTTTCAGGAACTGAAAAGAGAAGGGCCTTTATTTCCTACATATATTTTATAGGAAACATTTTTTGGTTCTGTGTCATGGATTAGGATTTCACACCTTAGTGGCTAGTCGTATGGAAATGGACATGGCTGTGGAAACTTCATGGCTGTGAAACCCTGATAGTAAAATCAGCAGGAAGATGAGGAAGGTGTGGGGAACACTGAATGATTCATGCAGTAACAACCTCTGGACCCTTTGAGGAGATTTTGGGATGGCTGCCAATGCTACCTGTCTATGACTAGCATCCTGGACCCTCTAAAGCAGGCTTTAAATCTGGGCATGATACATAGGGAGTATTGCTCTTTTGAGTAATGTCCACATATGTAAGTGGATGTCAGATGTATGGATTTTTGTAAGAAAAGATCTTTCCAAAATAAGGTTGCAATTACCAATGAATTATACCTCCCAGAAATAATTCCGAAAATATAAATACTGGGCCCTGCTTCATTTATTAATAGCAGTATGAGTTAATGAAGGAACAACTTCCAGAAGTTACTGTAGATCAGTGTAAAGCTAAGCATCTTAGCTACGACGTTCAAGAAATTGTTGTTTTGCAACTAACTCTTCCTTTGCCAGATCAAAGAACAAATTTTCTCCTGTTTCATACCCAGTATAACTCCACCTATTGCATAAAGCAGAAGGAGAGCAGAAGATGGTAGAAAACCTACAGAGCTAGCACTGATTTGATGTCAGTCTATTTTAGACATAGCAGAAGGAAAAAAAAAAGAAGATGAAAAAGTGACTCCACTGAGCTTGACTTTCGCTATGGTAAGGGTAATTCTTGTCTGATTTTACCACGGCCTTGCCATCTACCTTTGGAACCCTGGGTGGCACCACCAGGGCAGACATGGTAGACTTATCGTCAAGAAAGCCTAAATAATTTTGCACTTCAGGAATAGCCCCAGCACTGTAGCACATACTGCCTGCCCAGCCCAGGCTGTGATTTCTGCTACACTTCAGTGATTAATGGCCTCGTAACGGAATACAAGTTTCCTATAGAATGTTGCAATCTCCCTACAAATTTGGCCTTGCCTATGCTATTCACTGGCGGGTTGTAGGAGCAGTGAAAGATGAGCGTTGCTCAAAGCTCTGGACGCAGCGCCAGGTGCGGAGGCGAAGGCGCGGGGAGCAGCTGGGCAGTGCTGGGCGCAGCCCGGCCGGGCTGTAACAGTCAGCTGCAGTCACTAGAGCGTACTGCGAGGGCACCGAAAGGGTGCTGCTCCCATGGCAGGGGGCAAAGGAAAACACTGGGAAACCCTACCACAGGCAGCATCACGCCACAACTGGAACGAGCTCTCTTAAAGACAGATCTGCCTTAAAAACGCCTAATCTCAGCCCTGATTCCCAAGCGTTCCCGCTGGAAGCGTTTGCGCACACACACACGCCACCAATAAGCCAAGCAACTCTCGCCTTTATGGTTCATTTTTAAATCCAGTGCAGTCTGTGGATCATGAGTCACACAGTCCCTTCTTACGCAAAAGGCCAGACAGCTACAAAGAGCAGAATGAGAATGAAATTCCTATGGTTTTAACGACGGTTACTCACAGAAGGCAAGATGGGGATCCCCTTGTTTATGCACAGCGTCACATAACATTACAGGGCTATTTAAGCAGTAAGGTAGCACAAAAATAAGAGAGAAAGGATCTCAGCCTCTGACTTTAGAAGACATAAATACGTTCATTACTGAAGAGTTAGAAAAAAAGTCAGCAACCGTCTAGTGAAAGAATCTTAGCCACTGCTTCTTCTGACTTTATCCCTTAAACACTGCTATCCCCATATAGCGTAAATAACTGCCAGGAAATCTACTGCACGTACTTCAATATTCTGGCATTTTTAAAACACACAACCCTTTTCATGCACGAATATCCCTTAATGTATCTGCTGGAGTTTCTGTGCTTTGCACGGACTAGCAAGAAGGGATGTTGGATGATGCTTGCGTTATGCTCTTAAGTTCTACCAGATTTCAGTAATAATTCTGATCAACCAGTACATTCCAGACTTTATTGCCCATCTTTCTTTTTCCACTTCTTCCATCAAACAACCAGTTAATAAGAAAATAGGAAGAAAATGTGTGTGCAATGGATAGCACAGCATTCCAATGAGACACAGAAGTGGACAAATAATAGAATAGTTGGGGATATCAAGCAAAAATGTTAACATTAACTACGTTTACTTTTCACTCTCTTTAAATACAAAAATTTAAAGTAAGGAGTTTCTGTATTTTAGTCTCAGCCAATTTTGGGCCACACTGAATGTTAAATAAACTATTATTTAATCAAATACAGGCATATTAGTCTCACTCCTGCTGACAACTTCAATTAGAATATTTTTGCTTCACACAAAAAAAAGGAAAAAAGAAAAAGCTCATGATCTTTAAACTACTATGGCTTCTGCACAACATCTGGTTACAATTTTTTATATATTCAACCATCAAACTTCTATCTCCACAAAACAGTTTACTCAAGATTTGTTTTAATTATCCTGCATTGCAAGCTTCATATGGCTTTGAAAAGGGGGTGAAAGGATCGCTCACGATGCAGACAGATGCAAACTGAAAAGGACTGTACATTGAAAGATGCTTTTGAAACAATTTTTAAAAATGAAAAAATCCTTTCTGTCATTGCCAGGAAACAAGTGCTACTTTAACTGTTTCATTACACAGTACCTCTTGGCTTGTTCATTAGCAATTTTAATGGTTTTTGGTTGGATTCTAGGATTAAGGCAATCTTTATTAGCACTTTCATTGGAGCCATACAAGTTGCAAATACATCTTTTCTCTTTTTGTCGCCAATGCCACAGAGGGAACACTCTATTTCTAAAAGTGTTAGTTTAAAACAGAAAACATAGCAAAGAAAGCATCTGAATGTGATAAAGTAGAAATAAAAGTGAATTTTATAGCAGTACAGAAAAGCTTTGCTCATACAAAGAAAAAAAAATGTTGTACTGAATTTTAAGCATGGGAGAGATCTAATTTATTTTCATAAGCCTATTCACCTGTGTAAAGTTAAGCACATCCATAAGATTTTGCAAGATTGGACCTAAGACAAAAATTAAGAAAATGCCTGGGGTTCTGGTTTTATTAAATGTTAGAGCCTCAGTCAGCCAAAGGGACATAACCATACTTTTCCTAAACGAGTCTTGAGGTGCTACAGCAAATCAATGAGTCATCACTACAGACAGAAAGTTTGTCTTGACGTGGTGGAATCATTGTAAACTTTGGAGGATATGAATCTTCCTGTTCATGTATTTGCATTACATATATGGATTAATGGGAAAGCATTATGGAAAGTTATTATTTATTTTATGAGGTAACTGCTTTGAAATCCAGTAAATGAAACTCCTTTTTCCTGTTTTTCAGTCAGCACCCATCACTCCAAGATAGGACATTCAAGGAAACTTCAGGTTTTTTTCTGAAGGTTTCTTCTGATGCAAAGCATGGATTAGCTTAGACATGGAATGTCATCCTTTAAGATTATTTTTTTTTCTTTAAAGATGCTCTAAAGAAGCCAGCAGAAGACATAGCTGCAAAAACACAACTTATAACCATGGTCGACTTATAAAACAGTTGAGCTTCACTGGATCTGATTCCCAGACAGAAACCCTCCTGAGTTTGGTACTGAAGCAATATGTGCAGCTTTTTAAGAACGTATTTTTAATGAGGAAACTTCATTTGTGTATTAGAGGGCCTGAAGATTTTGGTTCTGTGAGATATTCTGGTATTAAACCCGTGATACAGTCATGTCTCTGAATCGGCGACCACCAGCCACCGATGGACGAAATGCATGCATGAAAAAAAACCACTGACACTCTTCAGTCCATGGTCAACCATACCAAAATGAGTCTAACCCCTGGAGCCTACTTAAGCAGTCAGGAGGACCTCTGAGCAGGCTGTCTCACTGAACTCCAGGTACTGCCTCCACTGGGACTGCAAGGACTGCTGAAAGAGCTTCTCTGTTACAGTAATGTTTGATGCTTTGCTTACAACCAAGGAACAGGAAAATACAGAAGAATGCAAAACTCTAATAACATGCAAATTGCTGATAAAAAGTCACTGTTTTTTACAAAGCCTCGGCTGGCACAGAAGATGATGATGGAGATGAAGCTTTATTTGACCCAAACCAGCCTTCCATCCCAGGTTCAAAATCTCACAGTTACACCAAAGACATGACTGTTCCCCCTGGGTTACAGTTACTATCTCAGCCTATCAGCAAAAAGGACTTGCTGGATTCATGCTGATTAAAGTGAGGAAACACGAATTGTCACTGTCCTTGCTGACACAGCATGCGAACAAAGGGCATCAGTGTTCGCTGCCATCTTTTATTTCAGGTATGAGGCGCATGAACGCGACTCAGAACAAAAGGAAGCCGTCGGTGAAGCATTCTTTTGCATGTGCACCCCCCGCACACAATCCTCATCGGCAATCCCAAGGTACATTTTTACTGTGGTGGGAATTCAGACACGCGATTTTGATTAATGTTAATGCAAGTCGTGTGGCCAAATCCCTGTACGCTACTTTGAGAGTTTATTCTAAAATCGAAATATAATTAAGGTTGCAACACAAGCCAAATAAGGCAAGGAAATGACACTTCATTAGTAACCTATTCGTTACGAGTACCATAGGTAACATGTTGCAACAGTGTGGTACTACAATAAAATGTTTTAAGTGTTTATATACCACCACTGTCAACTGCTTAGGAAAATATGGTAAAGACATTCAGACACACTAAAAAAAAAGGTTAGCTTTTGCAACTAGATAAATTACTTCTTTAGATTATTTAGTTGTGTTACTGGATTGGAAGATTTTGAATCCTCTTCCTGGTGGCACTTGGAGACGAGCACATTTTTGTAAATTTATACTAATGAGCAGTTGTGCATAATACAGTAGACCTTAAATGGAGAAGAGGAGCTGAAGAAAGTAGGAATACATACAAGGGGTTTCTGTTTAGTCAAGCTGATAGCTAACAGACAAATGATCTAAAGTTTGTTTTCAGTTTTCCCTCTTGCACAAAGCTGTATTCCAGATCTTTGTAACTGTGAATACCAAACATGAACTCTACAGTGAGAAAGGGTATCATGCATGGGAGGAGGTCCTGTGTCCCTAGCACTGCTTTTGCTGATGACTGAAAGTGGCATTTCTGTGGTCATTCCCTGATTCTCGTTCTGCAGAAAACTGCCAAGTCAGTTTTGTTGTTTTGGTTTGGTTTGTTTTTTAATTATTATTGTTGCTGTGGACTGTGGGCTAAGGTTTTTCATCCTCTCCATCTCATAAAAGCTGATGGAAAGAGGAGTTCTTTAAACTGTCTCTTGGAGGCAACAGTAGCCTATTTACTAAAGACAAGTAGAAGCTATCAAGAAGCTAATGGCTGTGGATTATAATCTGCAATAAACCGCTTTTACCGCCTTTGTAGTGTGGAAAGAAGAGAGTGTTTTTGTGTGTGTACATGTGTGCGTGAAGAACAGCGGGTAAGGAGAGGAAAAGAGTACTGATAGCAGCAATAGTTCGCTGTGTGTTACAGAACAAGGAGATCTTAGGGTAGCAAGTGGGCAACAGGTCTATCTGAGATCAAACAACTTTCCCTATCCTCACTAAAAGCAAATGAGATTAAAGACACAAAATAAAACGCAGTCCTTCACATAAGATTTAGGTTTATTATTGTAGACCTCAGGTATTTTGTGCTGGCATTCTGGACGTGTGTAATGTTGTTGCTAGCACTAAATTCAAAGCTCTTAACATATGTACTACAACGCAAAATCTGAGAAAAAGAACTGGTGCTTAATGGAAAAATATATTTGCAACAAGTGTTGATCTTTATTACACACCTATTCACTATACTCCTTGCCATACTTGTAGAAAGTTCAGACGAGAGGACTATACACTACTAAGATCAATTCGACTTGCAGTCTGTGATCTGACTTTATAAGTACGCTTGGTAGACTCATAAAATGTACAAGTAAAATGATCTAAATTATGAAGTAGACTTTTTTCTTTTAAAAAGTCATTATGTCTTCTATAACTAGGTTTTTCTTTCACATTACGTTCTCTTTAAAAGTGGATTAGAGGTATACTGTCTTTTGACATAGTGCAAGAAGGAGGAGTGTGCAGAGAGCTCAGAGGATGTAATTTTTTCCCCTCTAACATAAAAAGATGTGTGAAGTTACGATGGCTCTTCAAAACAGCCTAGTAATTGAGCCTGGTTATGGTCTCATTAATGTGCAAGTTTCATTTATCACCTTCTTTCTTTGTGGATTATGTGCATTGATTCATCAAGACTTGTGACACCTGGTTTTCATTTGCTCTGCTCAGTGCTTCTTTTTTAATCAGTTTGTACTGGATTGGTGTAAGAAACAGTCTGAATGTAAATCGCACTAGCCTCCTGAAAACACAAATGAGAAAATTTCATTTTTTTTTTTTAAATGTACAACTAAATGCCTTTTCATTCTTTTTTCATGCTCTTTGCATGTTTTTCTCTCAAGTACGTTTAACAACATGCTTGCTGCAGCTATTTGTAACATAAAAGGAGCACACAAAACAATGTACGTTTAACAGGGAAGATGTAGGTGTCTAGTAACCTCATTATTACAAAGAGTAATTGATTTTAATTCATGCAAATGTAAGTGACAAGAATAACACAGGCAAGGTTTTTTCTTGCTGAACTACGATACCCTTGTTAGGTTGTACAGTTTAACAATGAGATGTTCTCACATAAATTTCCCTCTGCCTTTCCTTCTTTACTTCACTTTTCCAAAATATGTATCACTTCAAATATTTCCATTCCGTGTGTCACTAGCAAATGCCAAAAATAGAGAGAGAGATATCTGATAAAGATAAAGCATGACAAAAGTTTCACGGATAATTGCCGTCACATATCCAGTTCAGCTCTCATCTCTCCTAATTAGCCTCATTACCATACCTTAAGACAGACCAGCAGTCACTCAAACTCCCTGTTTTTTCTGTCAAAACTATTGCTGACAGGCAAATGGACAACACATGCACTGAGTGAGTCTATTCCAGACTATTCTTTTACAAGACTAGCCTCCAGCAGAAAACACAAAACAATAGGTCTTCTATAAATGTATAATGAAAGTATACATACAGTGTGTGAATACTCAATAAATTATTGTTCTATTCATTGCTCTGCCATCACTTAAAATGAGGACCAAAAAAAAAGAGAAAAATCTTTCTCATACACTATCACTCTCCAAAATATCAGAGATCAAAACCAATGCAGTACTTCACTATGACTGATACAGACTTTTAGAACAGCCTCGCCACAGTCGCTGAAGAAAAAAAATCACTTGGGTGCTGTAAAGTTTGAATACGTCGATGCAGCACTGCTTTCAGCATACCCACGCTATCTCAGGAAGCTTTTTGTTTTTACAAACCATGTTCAAATGAAAAAGCTTCATCCCATTGCTCATATTCATTTAAAATTAGCTTGTAAAAAGTATCCACAGAATAGTTCACAGGGGCACTAGAAATATTTTAATTTTAAACTCCACTGGCTATCAAAACATTAAACTGTATAATGGGAAGCCATTGAAACCCCTCACAATGTCCATTTCTTTTTCACTGTTGTTTTAGTCACACATTACATTATGTATAGAGTTCAGATACATGGTACTTTGTTTTCATTTTCTCTATTTCTCTATAAATTTCATTCCGTCTAACATCTAACAATTTGGATATGTTTTTCTATTATAACCTCCCATTAAAAAGGTACAATTTTTTAGTAATTTATCGTATTTTCATGTTCACCGTACCACTAATGAGATAAAAATACTGTTTTGTAATTTTCATAACAGAAATTTAACACTGGCAACGTCACTTATTTAAGAACTGGACATTACACAGTCACTGGTCTCTTTCCTCCCCAGCTCCTTACACACCATCTTTCTTACGATTTTATTTTTCTTTTGTACAGCATAAGTTGTGATGCAATCTCTATACCAAAAAAATCAGTGAAATGGATTTTCTGCACTTTGCAGTTTGGGGAAACTAACAGTCCATTCAGTGTGACTGAAAAATACCCTGAAGGCCAATATTTACTAAGCATGGCACACACACAGGAGCCTTGTTAAAAATCCACAACAAATCTCTCATTGCAAACAAATCCAGAGGCTTGAGAGCTGCTGCAACTGTTGGGGTAATGCTGATCCTGACAGTAGAAAGCTGCTTTTTTACCAAGCTAACAGCTAGCTAGATGTCTGCTGGCTTCTCACCAAGATTTCACTATTTCAATTTCTTCTCTTCAGGATTTATTAGGTGCTGAATATACAGCAATCTATCAGAGGGATAAACAGCATCAAATGAAGGTAAGGCTGACACATCCGGGCACCCAGTACTCGAAGAACGCCGGTGACCAAGGACCGTAACTACTTCATGCAAATGGTGAAATAAAGCCATACGAAATTAAACTCTAAGCTGAAGTCAGGCAATGTGAGGGAAAGAAATGGGTCAAAGAAGGTCTTCCAAATAACAGGAAATACTTTCTGCTTCACACATAACGCTTCAAAATGCATTTTTTTTCCTTGTCTTTCAGAGATGTCAGTTAGAAAAAGATGAAAACACCATCTACTGGAAGAGCAAAAAACTAAAATGAAATGCAGTGACGCTAATGTGTGAACAGAAATTTTATGTAGGAATGCGATGCAAGTGGGGTAAACTAGTACATTATGTACACATACCACACAGTTTCAAGTGTATGAGTGGGCATGTTTGAGAAGGGTATTTCCAGCAGTTTAAAAAAAAAAACAACGGACTGTGAAGTAGTAAACTGCTGCTGAAGTCTACTTCTTGCAGCCACCTATGCAGCCCGATGAACACATGCTGTCCTCGTGTTTCAGAGCCAGGAGCCGAATTCCAGCCCAGCAAGATTAGCTGCTGGGCAGGCACACTTCCACCAGCTCCACTAGAGCTGGACAAGCTTCCCCAGTGATTTCCAATGCTTCAGACGTTGAAGCTATTTAATTTTAAAGTGCTGCACATTCCCTTTCCTATTATGGATGAAAGTACGATTAAACTCCAGTGCTTTCATAATTATGGAGCTGTTAAAATACATATGCATAGCCCACCTTTTAAATATTATGAGCCTTGTACAGATACTGCTTATTAACCTACATTTTCAATACCTCCTGTCTTGCATTTCTTTCTTTTCCTTTCTTTTTTTCATTGTACTCAGCTTTTACTAGACCATTAGCTCTATGTTACGCCTGGATTCTGACTCACTTCTCACTCAGAGAGAAAGAAAAATTGAAAAACCAACATACAAAAAAAAGGGAATGGAAAACAGCTCTTAATGCATGCCCCTCATTCATTCCTCCCTTCAGAAAAAAACCCAACACCAAAACAAATCCAACAACATACTACCCTGATTCGTTTGTTAGTGTTAGCACCAGTCACTTGAGCTTTAGTACGTTCCCTAGCAAAAACCATTAATTTCAAAAATTCTCTGCAGCCATTTTTAACAGGGAAATGAAACAATTGGATTCCCACCAGCCTATCTGCAATGATGCTGTTTTCTGTTATGTAGTAAAGAGGCCGACTGTAGTTTTAATTGATGCCCACTGAACCATACTACCCAAACTCTTTTTCTGTCGCACAAATTGGCAAGTCCTGCCCATAGCATCTCTCCGCAGAGATGAGTCGCTGCAAAATCATCCCTCAGGTTTGGTGCACGATCGCTTTAGCTGCGTTACCACGCGGCTTACGTGCTATGCCTTTGTTAGGGACAAGACTGTGAGGCTGGGAGCGAGGATTACTGCTCTGTTGTGCTGCTGATTCAACATTTAACACGGGCAATATCAGCGCCGAGGAACCGCTGTGAAAACCTGTGTTTGGTGAGATGTGAAACCGGAGAGAGCGTGAATGCATAAGCGTTTTATGTTGTCTTCCTCTGGCCCTAACAAAATAAAAAACCAACGTCCTAATGAATCAGCGCAGCGATCTGAGCAAAACGGGACCGATGAACACATGAAAGCAACAGACAGCAAAAAATGCAACCACTTTCGCCAATAAACACTAGATCATTTAAGGGAAGTCCCTCAAGAGTTACTGCTTCCTGATTGATGTAATCTTAACCACGGCCTGTGGTCCAAAAATTGCCAATCAATCATGTATACATTACAGGAAAAATTGGGTTAACGTGTCTGCACGCTGGTGCTTTGGTAATGTTCTGCTCAGCGCTGGCACAAGATCGCCTTTGAAGAAAATCACCCTGTTGCTGTATCATACGTTTGTTTTCACCTCACCATTTTGTTATGATGTATAGGCAACGAGCCTCATGTGGCCTTCCTAATCTGAAAACGAGCCAAGAGAAAGAACGTGCTCAGAAGTGTTGAAAGAAAGGCCTATTCTCTGCCTAGGGAACTGCAGCTAATACAGGAAATGAACACAAGTTTTCTGTAAGCCATCCAGCTTCTGA